>VXBU01016256.1:144764-185972 GCA_013400315.1 Bombycilla garrulus
AACCAAAAAAACCCCAAACTGTGAGATATTAAACAAGACTACATTATGCAGTAATGGTAATTTTTGGTGATAACATAAATACCGTTTGCCATTAAAAACAGTCCATTGCATGTCAGTGTTTGTTCATCTAATGAAAAGAGAAGGGTGCAACCAGTCAAAACCAATATAATGTCATTACAATATATGTCAAGCCTAAAATAGCAACTCTAAAAAAGACCTCTAAATACAAAGAAAGATATAACCAGTTGTTTTCCTGTATAGGGACTAACTTACAGTCTTTTTGTTTTCTGCTTGCATCAGCTTATGTGACCTGATGGTTGCTTATGTTGGAATTAGTTTATTTGCTGACAACCCCTTTGATCTATTTGAATCACCCATTTTATCAAGATGATTTTCTGTTGTTGTGATCCTGTCCACTGATTTAATAAAAAAAATGCAGAAAAGGCTGCTCAGTTTGTGAATGCTTTTCATCTAGGGTGTTTTATAAGTCTCAAGGGTATATTAGCTGGCTTTTACAGCAAGTTAAAATTCCACTTGTATAGAGCTGCATCGCTGCTAGAAGAATATAGAGGTACCCATGGGTGCATTTTAAAGAAATTACATATAGAGATTGAAAATGTTATGTAAAATCAGAGCTGTTATTCCTTTCATTTGATCTAAATCAACAAATAACTGAAATTGATGCCAAAATCATGTTGTATGAGCTTTTGTTTTACTTCAGAACAGTCTGATTGGCAGCCCATGGGGCAGATATGACTGGATATAAAATGGGTTTTGAGATGTGGCCTTGCTCAGAGGTTGGAGACAAGAAAAAAAAATATTCCTGACATTTTATGAAGCCCAAAGCTGTCAAACCATTCTAGTGTGACTGTGTAGCCCTTGACACTAAGGTCTGTGAAGCACCCACTACATCTGTGGGTTTGTGGCCCTGGGAAATGCCAGGTCTGGCGAGTAGCCCATGATAGTTCCCCCAAGGTGACATCTGCCCTTAGCAAAAGCAGGACTATGTTGTTGCAATTTAGTGGCTGTGTGTGATGGTTCTGTGACTTGAAATAAGTGTTACAGTCTGGTAAGTAAAATGTTGCTTTTTATTCTAGCAATTGCATTCGGTTTGCAGTGCCAGGTTTTGATAACAGGGAGATCACAGAGGCAGCTTCTGTGAGAACCTTCTCCAGAAGAGAGTGAGAACACACAGCCCTTCAGACACCAAGGTCGGTGTAAAAGGAGGTGCCCGAGGTGCTGAGCAGAGATTTCCTTGCAGCCCGTTGTGCAGACAGATCATGGTGAGGCAGCTGTGCCCCTACAGCACATGGAGGTCCATGTGGAAGCAAATATCCACCTGTAGACCATGGAGCATTGTCTTTAGTTAAAAGACAGCTATCTGCTAGGGAGGACAGTGGCCTCCCATGGAAAACCCCTCCCTTCAAATTATTATAATTTTTAAATTAAAGGCTTCTCAGGCAAAGATATGGGTGTAGGAATAACAGCTCTTTACTAGTGTGTATAACAAGGTAAACAAAACCAGTAATAACTATAGCATTAATAAGAAACAGAATCAGGGACCCCATGACAGAGACAGGAGAGGATGGAGGGGATGCTTTGTTTCACAAACCCCCTGTGAGCAGCCAATCCCAGGTGCCCCGGCAGGACTCTGAGGAGCACCGAGCTGGAACAGCTATAATGAGCAGGAATCCGAGGGGGCAGTGGATGGACAAGATGTGTCAGCAGTTCTGCAGCAGTAGCTGCACTTGCAGGAGGGCAAGAGTTGCAGAGGGACCCACAGAAAGGAGAACCAGCAGCAGCAGAAGCTCCGTCTGAGTTAAGGCAAACTCCTTTTCCAAGCAACCACAGCTCCAAGTGTGTCCTACTCTCCAGCCAAAGAGCGAGATGATGATTTCCCAGCTGCATAAGTACCAGCAATCAGGTTTCCCCGCAGCTAATGGGGAATATTGTATAGGTGAGAAAGAACAAAAGGAAGGACACCCAACTCCCAACAAGGAGCCCATGCTGGAGCAGGTGGATTCCCAAAGGAGGCAGTGACCCCATGTGAAGCCTGGGGTGGAGCAAGCTCCTGGTGAGACCTGTTGCCCTGTGAAGAGAGGAGTCCACACTGGAGCAAGTTTGCTGTGGGAACTTTGACCACATGGAGGACCCATGCTGGAGCAGTCTTCCTGAAGGACTGTACCCTCTGGAAGGGATCCATGCTTGAGCAGTTCATGAAGATCTACAGTCCCTGGAAGGACTCACTTTGAAGAAGATTGTGCTGTTGTTGAGACCCGGGAAGTTAAAGGGAAGTGAGGGTGGTGTTTGTTAGTGTTTTTTCTGAACCTTCATATAGATTTAGAGTCTAGAGACTTTTAGGTTTGGTTTATAATGAGTAGAATTTGGTTTGTTTGCAGGTTCCTAATTTTGGGATTATGTAAAGGCTAAGTATTCATATGGAAGCTGTACTACTGCTACTGTGCTAATCCTTCTTTGCAAAAATGTGTCCATGGGACACATGCCTGTGGGAATGATGCTGAATATTTCCACATATCCATGCCCTGGTTTTGGCCATTCTTTTGTAGTCCGTGTATGCAAAGATAGCTCCCATCTGTCCCCTACTTGAAGTCTTTCAGATGGAGGCAGATAACAGCTCTGGGGTAGAAGATTCAAATACTTTAATGAAAGGATGAAGGGGACAGCAGACACCAAACCAATTGCTAATGTTTTGTTTTGTTTTTTTTTTAGATGCCTTTGCAGTGAAATACCTGTAAGAGTTCCAGCAAAGGTCATTACAATTGAATGTGTACTTAGATGAAATAACCTCTCACAGTAAGCAGAATGTAATATTTCTTTATAACACTTTTTCAGTGCTCCTTATTTGTGCCCTCTTCAGAGCTCTCTTAAATATATTAAGAGAATTAATATTGAAAATTGCCTAGAAGGGTAGAGCATCACAAATTTTGTTAGAAGAACAGAGAAATCACCTAGCTTTTTGCACTTGTGTAAGAGTAGTTCATAAGGTGAGAGGTGTTATTTCCTAGCCCTGTGTTGATATGAATTAATTATTTTCCTTTTTAGTACCCCCAATTCCTCCCATCTACCTGTTTAACCTGATTCCCTTCCCCCAAGATGGCCTCCTAGTGCTCTCAGTGGAAACACTACTTACAGGATCATTACTGAGTGTATATAACTTGCCTCTCCTGGAATTTGCAATAACTTTTTTGGTTGAGAAAAAATCAAAGCCAAGTAATAGAAATAGTAATTGAAACCCATTTTTCCATTCTGAACAAGTAATTCTTCTTTTGCTGTGCTGAGGCACAATGGGATTCATCTTACAGGAGTTTCATAACTCTTGCTTGTTTGTTGGAGAGCATAGTCAGGAACTGAAGCAACTTTTACTCAAAAATACCTTCCTTCTTCATCTTCCCTTTGTTCCACACCTTTTTCTTGAACAAGCCTGCCTAAATCCGAGACCAAAATGCTGGTTTAAGTTCTACTGGGGGAAGAAATTCAAGTCCTCGGTTGCTAGTCCATGCAGATGTGTTGTGGTATGTCTCGGATCACAAACCATAGTGTGTTACAACAAGGTGGCAGTAACTTGAATTTTAACTGTGAACCCCATACTGTCTTACAGATGTGTTCCATACTTAGTCTAAGGCCTCCCGATCAGTTTAACTTTTGAGCTTAAGCACAGTGAAATCTGAAACAGTGGTGATGTTATTAAGTGGGCAGAAAGAAGTGCCCTGGTACATAACCATGTTCATAGATGCGTTGAGCCCTAAGATATTGCTTGTCTACATGCAACTTTTCTTGTTAAGAATGGTCAGAATGTCAGTGTTTTATGCAGCTTATCAAGAGTGTCTGAGGGCACATAAATCACTTTTCTTAAAAACCATTTAGGTCAAGCTGTGGTGCCAATCTGGTTCAAACAGAAGCACGTTTTGTCAGTGAGTAAGCACAGTTGTGAAGCAGTTGCCAGCTTGTGAAGATAAAGACTCAGTGAGACAGTTTCAGCTCCCACTCTTACTATTGCCCTGGATGATTGCCTAGTCTCCTCACTATGATCCAAATATGTGTTTAGGGATGCCGTGCTTTACATAGTATTGATGTGTTAGATTTTGGAGCTTTAAAGACTGTTGCTTGCTGCACCAGAGATCCCGATTTGGTACTCGTTGTTTTGTTTGGAGTTTTATTTTGTATAAATGCAGAAGACATACTGCATCCATTTAGTCATTTAGAGCTCGCTGCAAGCCCCCACAACTCCCACTGGGGAGGTTGTAGAATCAGAAGCTGCTGGAGCGTCCCTGCCTACCTTCTGACGGGCTCACCCAGTGCTGCATCTCTTCTAAAGACAAAGCATTGTCCCTCTCACTTGCCACAATCCAGTTTGTTGGTGTATTCCTAGGGAGGCACTGTGGGGGTGAGAGGGTACTCACTCCCTCCAGGCCACATGCACCAGAGGGAAAGCTTTGTAAGTGGAGCATGTGTGCACAGCCATGCTAGCACAGCCTTATCTGTGATTTGCATACGCTTGCTTATGTGGGGCAAAAATTAAAGAATGCTGGGGAAGCCCTGAATTTTGGGGTTGGGAGCAGTGCTGTTTATTCTTCTGGTTGTTCAAGTGTGTCCCAGTGCAGCAGTTCAGCTTGTAGTCAAAATACATCCTGGTTTTAAATTTGAGGAAGTAGCTAATTTTTGTAAATAAAACCACTCCAAGTTAAATACTGTGAAGGTTGTGACCAAAGATTGCTAAATGCAGAGTTAAAATGGTGATGTTAAACCAGTAGCCTAATAGTAAGAAGCAGAGATCAATATACATTAAAATATGCTGTATGTACCAGGCAGCAATTCACCATATAGTGTGAGGTGAGCAGCATTGCTTGGCTAACATGTTTCCATGTTGCTGAGTTGCTATGGCAATATCAAACCAATGAATAAACCACATCACAGAGACAGGGAGGGAGGTGAGTAAGTGTGAAATTGATTCAGTGGAACACAGGAATATGTGGGATGAAAATTGGTCAAGATAAAATTTCTGGTAGGAATATCTATTTCTTTGCACATTTTCAATAATATATTATAATTACTTTTTAAAATATTGAAATCTTGTAGGCATTTTTTCCAGCATAAACTCTTGTGTTTTTATCTGATGCTATGTGTGTATTTCAACATATATAAGGCATTTAATCCATTAATAATTAATATAGTTAAATATAAAAACGTATGTAATTTTTAATATAAATTTATTTAGTTGATAGTTCTTTAAAGGTAAGATAAAATAAGTTGACTACAAGTTTCATTACCAGCTGTAAGGTACTATTGTAGTACTTGTATTTGAAAACATGCTTTTTTACATGCACCAGGCTTAAACTTGTTCTTTTTTTCTCAGTGTGCATCATAGTGATAGAATCCACAGAAATGTCCTAGAAACGTGCTGCATTTTGGATAGCACATTGATATAACAAAAGAGAGATATCTGAACTTATGAATGGATTGCACAAATATTGATCATGCTTCATTGCCCCATTTTGTGATTTATGTCACCAGTGTTTGGAATGTCTTAGGAAGAAAATATTTTGGATTACTTTTTCCATTTATTTTAAAACATTCTGTGAAAAAAGCAATTACACTAAAATGTGCTGTCAACAGTATATTTTTGTTATGTATGGAAAAAAAATACATATCAGGCATGTTTTTAATTAGGATTTCAGTTTTACTAATTTGTTTCAGTTCAGTTGGATGATCAAATAATGACAAAGGTTTTATTCCTGTAAAAGGGTCCTGCTATGGAGGAGTAGGTTATTTTTTTATATGTGAGTTATTGTTAGAAATTAATATTTTTCTAAAGCATAAATCTATTTTTAGAACGTTTTTTAGGCTTTCTGGCAGGAGGCATACATCCATGAGTTTCAGTGCCTGTAGTTCATACACTAGTTATTTGATCTAAACTTGCTGCTTATTTATAGCTAAAAAAATCTTGATATCTTACATTTGCTTTTGTTTCATTCTGTCTCCCCCATGAGTGTATCTCTGTGTTGAATCCCTCTTTATTTTATTTTTCCTTGAAGAAAACAATGTATGATAACAACATTAAGTTAAACATCAATAAATTAGATTTTATTTCTTTTTCTAAAAGGCCAGAATGGTTTTATCAGGTACAGTCAAAATCAAGACTGTAGTTTGTTTGAAGTCTTACTCTGTGACATGAAAGCCACTACATTCCTGCTTTGGTTTCTTTAATTCAAAGTAGAACTTCAGTTTATTTATGGAACAGAAAACAATATTTGTGTTCAACATTTTGACTTAGTTTTTAACGAACAACATTTGCCAAATTATAGGCAAAGAAGGTGCTGACTGATGCTTTTTACAGTTTTCTTACATATTCTCTGTGTTTGGGGTTGGTTTCAGCTTTCTTCACATAATCCAATGTGCCAGCAAAAAGGCACTGGGAGCAGCAGCAGGGAGAGCCTGTCTGTCTCCACAGCACCCAGAATTTACCTCAGCATGGGGGTGAAAAGGATGGAGGCACGTTCAGTGCAAGCAGAGTGTCATCAGGCACTAATTCCTCTGAGTAATATGGCTGTATAAAGTCAAATTCTTTCATAGGATTAGAACCTCCCTTGATATGTAGCTTTGTGTAATAGCAAAACCACTTTATTCTGTGTCATAATTCAACATCACACCTGCTAAAAGCCCTTACTTATATACAAGTCATTGTTTCTTATACAGTTAATCTGTGTATTTTCAGTGGGTTTCAATTTTTGGTGTACATAGAAGGGAGGAAAAACCAGAGTTTGACCATGAGATTTTATTTTTTATAGAGGGTATCCTTTAGATTAGTTTCTAGTGAGACATCAACTTTCTGCTTCTTAAGTTACTGAAGTAAATTTTCCTTGTTCTTTGGTGTCACGTTTTTTTTTTAATGGAGGTTAATCTCTTTAGGAATATTTTAATACAAGTTATTATATTTGAGCACCTCAGCTAACTCTTTTGTATTAGAAAATTTCAAGAGCAGCTTTTTAGGATTAAGGAAGATATTCACGTGAAGGTAAGATTCAATTCACTTCAGTACAGGATGAGACACACAGCTGTGACCGTGAATAAGAATTGGACCTGTGACCCAGTCTCTGCTATTCTTTTTCTTGGAGCCATCTAGTCGCTTGTCATCTGGTCAGAGCTGTCTGATATTGGCAGGGGCACAGGGCAGAAGTTAGAAGGCTTCTGAGGAAGTCTGAGAAGCTTTTTATGTCTTCACTGGGAAATGTGGTATCTGGTATTTATTGAACAATTTTGAGAGAGTCTTTAGTCACTAATCCCTTTTGTATTTGCTTTGGGGTTGGTGACAATCTCTTTCCAGCCCTTTTGGAATATATGTCTCCTCCTTGAGTATAACAGTTGCCTTGGGAATTTCTCAGTATGTTCCAGGTTTTCCTGAAATGTGTTCATTAGGTAATCATTTATTGTAGCCCTAGGTGCCATCCACCAATCTTTTGTGCATCATTGCCAGTGGTTTCTATGTGTACCTCCAGTCCAGTGTGAGATGTCTGTTTTCCTCTGTCACTCTTCCATGGATCTCTTTAGTGGAGGCTGTATTTTCTTAAGATTTCAATCTGCTTTGCCTTACTGTCTGTTCCTTGAGTGATTACATTAGCTGTAGATTTAATTAATTGATATAAATATATTCTAGAACCCTTTGTGCCAATATGTACCACTTAAATCTATTAGTTGGATGTTCCAGCTAAACAGTTATCTTTTTGTGCTGCACTACTGTGGAATGAATAAAGCAGAAGAGTGGCTCATATAATAGGTTAGGTAGTGGAAACGGGAGCACAGAAACAGTACCAAGTTTGCCTCCTTCACTGGAAGTTAAAAGAGAATCAAAGCACAGAATCACTGATACTGTGACTGAATCACTATTTGTGACACTACTTGGTTCTTCCTGCAGTCTGTGAGACACCATGGTGAATCCTGCAGTCCTGGTTCTCTGCTTGTTGAGACAATAGGATCTACAAGAGGTTTGTTTTTTTTTTCCTCCTACTTTCTGCCCTTGTCTTTGAAGAACTGGATGACATAAAGACTATCAGCTCACCTGCTGATACTTTATTAATTGAGCTGCATTAATAATGGCTCTAGTGCATAAACTCCTAGAAAGCCATTGGTTTGCTGACCTTTCAGTACCACTATTTTTGGTATTTAAATTTAAATGCACCAGATCATATTTTTATTCCACTGGTAGGGAACTTCATGTGTTGCAAACATACTGGAGCACCTCTGCTATGAGGAAAGGCTGAGGGAGTTGGGGTTGTTCAACCTGATGAAGACAAGATTCTGGGGAGACCTTAAAGCAGCCTTCCAGCACTTAAAGGGGGCTTATGAGAAAGATGGGGACTATTTTTTAGCAGGGCCCACGTTGTTAGGATAAGGGGGAAATTATTTTAAACTTAAAGGAGTTGATTTGGATTAAGAAAATATAAGGAAGAGGTTTTTTACAATGAGGCTGGACCAGGTTGCTCAGAGAGGTGGTGGATGTCACATCTCTGGAAGCACTGAAAGTCAGGTTGCATGAGGCTCTGAGCAACCTGATGTAGGTGAGAAATATCCCTGCTCTTCACAGGAGGTGCTGCACTAGTTGCCTTGTGAACCTTCTAACCCAGCCTAGTCTCTGCTTCTGTGTAGGAGGATGGGTTCCAGTGGATCAAAACCCAGAAGATAAATAAATAAATTGGTCCCCATGTTCAGTGCTACAATAACCAATACCACTGAATCAAATTTTGTGTCCTTTAGGGTATCTTTTTATGCATTTGCTATGCCTATAGCTAGCAGTGAAGTTGAGGTTTTAATTTTCTTCCACTTCTACATAAAAATTTAGTGCCTGGTTATCTGGGGTAAAGTCAGTTTTCTGTGAGGGCTGGTGAGAATAGATACTACACTACCTTTTCCAGTAGTGCATAAGGGTCTAGGTGGAAAGGTCCCAGAGAGGGCTTCAGCAGGGTAGAAATGAGTATTTGACCTGGTTTCCCAGTGTTCTTGACTCTTCACTGAACTCAGCATTAGGGTATTCTGTGTTATTAGTCAATGCTGTGGCAGATGTGACCTGGATTACTTGGCATTAAAAAAAGATGCAGGGCATGATTTTGCCAACTCAGGCAAATCTGACTATAGTGCTGTATCAATTTCAACTGCTTTAATTACATCCTGATTACATTTTTGCTTTGCTATTTCTACTGGCTATAGCAGACTTAAGGTTATTAAAGCACTTGTGAGCTACTGTTGTTGCTCATAAAATCCTGGCATGTTCCATGTTATTGCTTGGCTGATTCTTTTACTCTGTCTAGTAAGAATCATACAGGACTTGGAGATTTCCATGAAAATTAGGTGTCTGTATGTGAATAAAGTTTTTCCTAGGAGATTCAGGTTGTCATGTATAGGCCCTTAAATTTACAAATATTAACCCTCCAGTGTGTGAACATAGCTGTGTAAGCTGAAATGTATTAATTCAATAGGTTCTTGTTTTTAATGTAGATTTTTGGTGAGAAGTTACTGTCACCACAGAATATGTATATGTTTCTTAGAGGCATGTACTAATAACTAAGTTGGTACTTATTTTCATTTGGATTAAGTAGTTTTATTTGTGAGATTTAGCAGAATTGATAGGTTTGTTTCCCTCTCACAGAGAAACTTCTGACTGCTTCCTCTCTACAGAAACTTCTGGACTTACAACTTCAGTATGGTCTTATCCAAAATAAAGCTGTAAATCTCTGGAAGATAAAACTACAATAAATTTATTCAGCTGAATGTTTCACTGCAGTATCCAGCACGGCAATTCGCCTTAGGCTGGGGTGTCCTTGGGTGTTCACTGACACATGCACTTGACTGCTGGGACGCAAGTTATGGTTGCTTGGAGCATTCTGAGTATGTTGTAGTTCTTTCAGTTGCAGCTGAGCGATTTAGTCCCTTCTTTGTGCACCTAAATAGGATTTGGAAACCCAGAATAACTCCTCACTTGAGTATTTATAGAAATTATTGTTGCTGTTGTTTTTAAAATGGCACAAATATTTTAAATTTCTATGCATTCTTCACAGAACAGGCTGGCAGTGAGCTGGCAGCCCAGAAAACCAGTTATCTCCTGGACTGGATAAAAAGAGGTGACCAGCAGGTTGAGGGAAGTGATTCTCACCCTGTGTTCAGCTCTCCTGAGATTTCACCTGGAGTACTGCATCCAGTTTGGGTGTTCCCAGTACAAGACAAACATGACTTTGTTTGAATGGGTCTAGAAAGAGGCTACAGATAGGATCAGAGGGATGGAACATCTCTTCTGTGAGAATAGTTGTTCAGCCTGGAGAACACTCCAGGGAGACCTTCTTGCAGCTTTCCAGGACCTAAAGGAGCCTACAAAAAAGAGTTTCTACCGGAGTGTGGAGTATGAGAGAGGACAAGAGGGAATGGCTTTAGACTTAAAGAGGATTGATTTAGATCTTTACAATGGGGTTGATGAGACACTGCAGCAGGATGCTCACAGAATTTGCAGAAGCCTCATCCCTGGACCTATTTGAAGTCAGGTTGGATGGTGCTTTGAGCAGTCTGACTTTAAAATACCCCTGCCCATGGAAGTGAGGTTGCTCTGTGTGATCTCTAAAGTTCCCTTCCAGCTTAAGCCCTTCCATGATTCTATGATACCTGGTCCTGATTATTTTAGCTATAAAGCATAAGTTACTTTTTACTATTATGAAAGATATTCAGAATATAGTTCAGAAATTGGGACAGCTGCATCAGCCACTAAGTAAGTTGCTCAGGGCATTTGGGAGGACGTGCTTCTCCAAGGAAGTGGCAATACCACAACAGGACAGCTGCAGAGATCAAGACTCCACTGAGGATATTTATCAGTGCTTTGTCTTGCTCTGGAGTCATGAGAGGGATAAAATTCCATTTAAAGGTACCTTTTTGTTGTTGATAATGAAGAACAGCATTGTTTTAATCTGTAAAACTTTCTTTATATATGTGCATTTTTAATCCTCTTCTGTTTTCTTAAGACATTGATTTTTTTTTCTGCACAAACTGTTGATACTATGAAAAATCAAAGGATAGGTATTTATAGATGAAGAAGGTAGGAATTTTACTTTTGAAGCTGAAATAATGTAGTAGAATGCAACAATTATTTCTTTTTCCCCAAAGAGACAAATCAAAATTGATGCCAATTTTTCTCTCTGAAGATTGAATGAAAAAACACTCAGGAGATTTCTTCCTCCATCTTCCCTTTCTTCCATTAAAACCAGGCTCCTCATGAACCCCTCCCCTGATCTTATATCCTGGGAGACCTAGTTTAAATAGGAAATTTTATTCAGAACTGAATAAAATATGTGATCCTAATCATATTTCCTTACAGCCTTTCCTTTTACCCTGAGGAGAGTAAGATTGTGCCCTCTTAAAATGAGAGAATTAATAATACTCCTCTTTCACGGACATGCTGTCAGGAGAGATGTGTTGTGACTTAGGAGCATAGGCTGGCAGGCTGCCCTCTGAGCTCAGGAGGGCATGGCACCATGCCCAGACTCTTTTTCTCTGGGCTTCAGCTTTTTCACACGGCTGTGCAAAAACCAGTTCAGTACTTCCTCCTAACCTTGCTTCTCCTGCAGAAGACCCATCTGTACTACCCAGAGGTTTCTGTTCTGTTCACTTCAACTTGGAATTCACTGCTGCTCCTCATTATCAGCTTTCTGCCTGTAGCTGATGCATCTTAACTTTCTTACACAGACTGACTTATGTCAGCTCAGCTGTTGGATGGCCTTTCCAACCTCACAGTACTTTTTGATGAGCCTCAGGTAGGGGATAGGTAATCCTCTGAATACTGCACTAATGATGATCTGACTCTCTTTACTATGAGTTCAACCATTCTGGAAAAAGTGTAATTATTGAATGCTTTATTAATGCAAACTATAAAAATACCTTGAAGCAGTTGTTTGTTTTGTTTTGGTTTTTTTTGTTTGTTTGTTATTTTTTAATGGGCTAAATTTTCTGGTAAGTGATTGGATTGTAATAAATTATTTTTTAATGGGCTATATTTCCTGTTAAGCGATTGGATTTTAAGAAGTTACAATAATACTAGGAACAGTGACCTTTTAAAAACATGATTTTTCTTTTCAACCTATTAAAAGAAATTATTTTTTCTTGGGATTATGTTCCTAATGAACAAAAAGGAATAACTGCAAGTGAGAAGGTGACACTAAGGAGGGACAATACCATGCCATTGACATTTTAGAGTGATTCAAAGTGAATACTCAGTTTACCTGACTGACAGTGAGAAGGCAGAAATTTTAAATGTAACTTCAGTTTTATTTATTTAATATTCAAAATAAACCACTGAAAATATATTACAATATTTAAATTTGAAATAGTATTGTATCCTCAACCTCTACAGACAATAACTTTAAAACTATTATGATATATATTATGTGATACATTAATATATGAGTTGTGCTCAGTAATTCAAAGAGGAAAATGCAGAAAGCTGATGGAGTTAATGAAAGGTCTGTCATAGACTGTTAAACCTGCATCATCAAGACCTTACTGCCTGATGCTGCCAGTCCTGAAGTACTTTGTTTCAGCTTTCTGTATGGTTTATCTTGCTAGTTTTAGGCAGGATACAAAGGCAGGTGACACTGCAGATACATCTCCTGACAACATCACTGTCAGGAATCACATTTTCATTTGAATTTTTTTTGCCTGGCAAGGAAAACCAGAGCCAAAGAGAACACGGGCTACAGCTCCACTTACAGACTACCACAAATGCGAACTATCTCATGCATGTCACCCTGGGAGGGTTCTACTAGGATTTTGACAGCTGCACTTGTAGAGGTCTTGGAGTAATCATCAACAATTCCCTAATATCATCGGCTTTGTTGCAGCACCAGTCAAAAAAGTTGTTAAAATGTTTGGCAGCATCACGAAGGGTGTTGAGAACAAGACAGAGAGTGTCTGCTCTGAGTTCTGCTGTGCTGTATAACATTAATGTGCACAAATCTTGGCAGTTGTGTGCAGGTCCAGTTTCTGCACCCAGGAAGGGTAGTAGAAGAACAGAGAGGGACCACTAAATTGATGAAGGGGAAGCAGCTGCCTTTAAGGACTAGAGTCACAGGGAAAAGATGAATGAAGTTTAACATCATAGGGCTACTACTGAAGCTGTGTGGCATTTGAACTTTGGAGGAGATAGGCTTAAGACAGATAACAAGAACCTTTTTTTTCCTTGCTATAAGAGCTTGTGAATGCAGATAATGTAACATTATTAAATAAGAAAACCTAAAGAAACAGAAGATCAACAAATTAGTGGGCAGTAGGCCCACAAATACTGAAAGGAATAGATAGAAGTACATTCTAGTAGTCTTAGATATGTGATGGCTGATGCAGGGGATTATTTACGGAATAAACTGAAGTAGATGGGAGAAAGGAAGGCAGAAAGCCTCAACAGCTCCTCAGTTTTCAGTGGCAGAGACAAAGTGGTGTGCTAGGTGGTCTGAACTTTTTTGATTTTGTTTTCTTTCATGCTTACTCACAGTGGTCGCAAGGGTTTTATGTTAAATTTGTTTGGATGACAAAAAAAAAATAAATGTTTGGAATTAAATACTGCTGAGAGAATATGGTAAGACAGTGATCTTCCTTTTAACTGCCTAGGAAGATGCCAAGACCCCTTCTAGATGGTTCCTGTTGTGCTGACCTTTTCCAGTGTTGGAAGAGACAGGTTTTGTAAATTCAGAACTTCCCAATTGCCACAGGAGACTGACATTTATTACAGGCATTTGGGAGGCTTTCACAGGCATCATGATTACTCTGTGCGGGAATCTCAGCCTAAACCTTTCAGTTTAACTCACACTCTTTACTGATTCACAAAAACAAATAATGAGCAACTGATACCACTTTCGGCCAAAAGAGCCTTTGCCTTTTGTAGTGAAATGCTGTCCTTTGATTTATAACCATACTATATCCCAGATACTAAAGAAAGTCACCTTAGGTCCACAGGTTACAGCCTATATACTTACCTCAGAATATCCTTCTGTTCCCGAGCAAGTTAGACAAAGAAAGATGTTTTCATGTTAACTTATCAACAGTTGTGAGGATGCAGTTGGAAGTGATTCAATTCCAGTAGTGTAGAAATGCACCATCAGCCAAAATCAGTGTATGTGCTTGTAGGCTTCCTAAATGCAAAGTGAAATGCTTTGGAAGTCAGTGTGAAGGGCTAAACCCATGCACATACAGCTAGCTAGGTGACAAGCATCAGGTTAGAGTAACTTAGTAATTTTGATCATCTGTTCATGGCAGAATGTGCTAGACCCCTCTGAAACTGGTTATAACATAGTAATTTATTGTTTTGGGGCTCTTGATGGTTTTTTGCTTGTTTGTTAGAAGGCAGGTTTTTGTTTTGCTCTGTTTCTGCTCTGTACCAGAGGCAGCTACCTCTGTAGTGAAAGTGTGACAATTCACACTGCTGACAATGAGATAACTCCTTTTCCAATGTGTGTATGAGAGTATTGGGATCTAAACAGAATTCTGGTTAATGATGAGCATCCTTCCCTGGAAGCAAATATAGGACAAGAATCTGTGAATTCCTTCAGCTGTGGGGCTGCCGATGCTGTGAATAGTTATTCCTCTGGTTATTATGTAGCATCGCTTGACACTGCAGACTTCAGCAACACAAAACTCTAAGCAAGGGTTCTTTTCTCTGTGTGATATTGATTGAACCAGTGTTGTTAGTGTCTTATTATTGATTAAAATAATTTCAAAAGGGGAGGACAGTTGTTGAAACTAAACACACAGGTGGCTTTTTTAAGGTAAAGAAATGATTTACAGCATTTGAATTCATGGCATATTCCTTCATATGGAAGAAATATCCCCAGAAATGTGACCAAGTGTGGGTGGCTGAAGTATATGCCTTTGTTAAAATAGACTGTTACAAATATCTTGGACCAGCACCCACCCTCTTGGTTAGCAGAGACTTTTTCAATCATCCTAGCATATTTATGTTCAGCGTGCTTCTTAGTTTGGACTGAGTCCATCCAAGAGACTATTGAGTTTTAAGGATGAAGATGATAGCTGTGTGGACCCAGTGTTTAACATAACTTTGTTCAATAAATTTGAACATTGTTGTCATCAAAGCATATCTGTATGGGAAATTGAAGACACAGCATGATGTGAAATACCCAGAGATCTGAAAGCCGTCACAAACTGGGGATCATCTTTCTTAATCCATGTTTGGGAGCTCTTGTACAGTAGAAAATGCAGAGTATAGTCAAGAGCCAACCTTACCTCCCCTTCACTGACTTAAAAAGAATCAAGCTGCTGATGTTTTCTTTGTATCATTAAGGCAGTTTTCTTACCACTGGCTCCTTTGTATATTCTTCTTCCCCACACAGCTTAAGTTTTGTTATGACATTAGTGTTGCATGCAATATCTGCATATTTTCCAAGTGTGATAATTTGAGTCTGTTGAGGTCTGGGTTTCACTTCTGAGTTTTTATGAAAGACAATAAATATATTTTTTAAAAAAAGCTTAGTAAAACTTTACTTGTGAGACACAGAACTGCAGTTCTATCCCTCACAATTTTATTTTGCCCTCTCCTTTGGGACATGTTTCAAGTTATTAACCTTCTACCTGGGTTCCGTATATAGTAAAAGAATACCATCTATAGTGTCCACTGAACAGTGAGATTATAAATTTTTCCACCTGCTTTAAACCAAGTGCAAACAGAGCTAGTTTTAGTGATGACTTACAGAAAGACTAATGGTGCATAAGGGTCTGCTTGCTTGCTTTGATGCAGGTTTGTATAATATTTTAGTTTTCTACCTTCCCGTGTCCTTCACTCACCAATAAATTATTACTAGTTGCTGTGGACAAACAAAATCCTCATTCCTGGTTTGAAAAGGACAGTTTTAAAATTCTGTTTTTTTCCGTATCTGTGTTGTTTATTCTTAACTTGTTTAAAATAGAAGGAAGTGCAAGACAAAAGGCTTGGATTATGTAGGAACAAACCTGAAAGCATGTTGGGAGATGCAAAGAAAACAGACAACTAAAGCAAATTGTCACTTAAGAAAAGGGTACTTTGAACTTTAAAGTCACTATGCCAAACCATAGGGTGAAGTTAGTGCATTTTCAGTGGTCTGTGACTACCATTCTCATAGGAAGCTGGGAAAAGGAGAGAAGTGTAAAACTAACAAGATGCTAGTTTCAGTACGGGCTAAATAAGTATAACTGAGGGGAAAATAAGGCTCATTTCAGTATTAGCATGAGTGTTTTTCATCAAAGTCTTCTTAGAGTTGCATTCATGTATCATTAATATGCATCTCTTCTGGGAGATGAAAGAGATCCTGCAGTGTTCCGCGTGGAAACTTGAAACAACATCAGTGTTTATGAGGTTGTGGGGAAAAGGAGTTAACCAAGACTGATGTAATACAGCTTGCAGAGGCATTTTGCTTCTGACTTTAACCCTTCATGCTAAATGAACTTTACCACAAAACCAGCTTTCCAAGGCTGGGTCAAGCTCGTGGCAAAAGGAAGCTCTGGACACTGGACAGCCCCTAACTCCAGCTCTTGTTCTCCCCTGCCCTGATTTGCACAGGCTGCACACAGATGGCAGCTTCCCCACTGGTGCTCCCACCAGTGAAAGCAGATGGCAATGGGCAGCTCTGCCTGCTCCCAGCCTGATGGACCTGCTGTCCACTTCACTGAAGCTCTCTGATATCATTCCTCTTTTTGCCTTTCACCTGCATAAAATTTGCTTGCTCGTTTATCATGGAGGTGTATTTTATCCTGCAGAACAGGAAAAGGACTGCATGCACTCCTGTGGTTCGTGCAGTTGGGGACGTGGCTTTGCCAGCTACGCCAGCCACTGCTCACTGCCAAAATGCCAGCTGACAGGCATGCAGCCCAGTTGTTTGCTGAATTCTGTCAAAGTGGTCTAGACTAATTTTGTAACTTCTTTTTCAAAATCCTTATAAAATAGCCTGTTTGACTGCCTTGTATGACAGGCAGCAACTCCTGCAGTTATGTTGATTGAGAGTATAACGGTGAAGATCTGAGAAAGAAGCCACCCCTTAGATCTGGGAAAGCAGCAGTGGAAGCTGGGGAGGATGCTTCACAGTCCTATTTACTGGTATTTCCATATTCACAACATCTTTTTTAAAAATAAGCATCTTACCCTGTTTTATTCTATCTCTGTATTAGATTTGCATTGTGCTTGGACTATGTCTACCTTTTTTTAATATTCTGTAGCTATGCTATGTTTGTGTGGTTGGAGCGATCCGAACTGCATCGAGTATGTAAGATGTGCACAAAAATAATTAAAGAACTCCACAATATAAACAGAATGACTTAGGTGTAAGCCCAGAATATTAAGTTAAAATATTAGCATATAACTTTAGTGCAAGAGCCTAAACAGGCATGAATAAAGCTTCAGTTCTGTAATTGCGCCCACATGGTCCTCAAGGTCTTTTGCTTCTCAGTCTTTAGCTTCTCCAGAAGCTGGAGCCAACTAGTCTGTGCACCAAAATCAGTTATGGCTCTTGAAGCTGCTTGGATATCTGAACCTGGCCAGGTGCAAGACTAGACTTAGGGAAACATTTAGTAGTATTGGATTTCATATTCTCATGTGGGTCTATTTCAAAATGAATGCGTATTGCATTGGGTGTATAATTCATGGTACGTACTTCATGCATTAGATTTCTGGGGTTTTGAAATTTATGCTTTAGAAACTGGGTTTCCTAGGCAACTGTGGCCACCTTGTGGATTCTTCAAAAGAAAATTATATCTTATATTATAAAAAAAGTACCTAGGACAATTCTGATGATTAAAAACTATTCTGTTGTGTTGTTAGTCCTGGTTAATAACTTTTAGTCATCACTTTTTGCTTGTTAAAAATTAATTATTCTTAGTAAATGTAGGTAGTTTATTATTGTTAGTAAATGTTAGCAGCAGTATTATTTCTGCTACTAGGGACTGTTAAATATATGTTTTCCACTATAAAGTTACTATTTTTCATGAATAGATTATTGAAATTGGTAACGTTTAGCTGTGAAGGAGGAGAAAAGAATAATTTCAGTTACACTGTATGTCTCTCTTGCAATGGTGGTTCTTTAACGTCTCCTTCACTTCCTAAAAATAGATTTTTGGGAAAGAACACACTGGAGATGGGGCAAATTGACCTTGTTTGCCTACTGGATATCCATCCAGCTGCTCTCTCCATTGCCTTTTTCATCAGAAATTAAGAAAATGAGACAAATCTAGTGGGTCCAGATAAGGACAGGGATATCTGTTACCATTATGGGTCAAAACAGACCAGTAGTGTGCCCTGCTGACAGCATTAGCCTGCTTGCCAGGCCTGCTCTGTTGCAACATTTAATTCTATATTGAGAACATCACCAGCATGTGTGAAACTACGTGGCCTGGCTAATGGAGCCTTGAGCGGCTCAGGCTGTGCAGCCAGAACAGGTTTCTCATGGTGTGAGAGACTCTCAGAGCTGTCAGACCTCTGGACACCTGCAGTCATGATAATTCTGCTTCAGGATCTCTGGTGCTGGGACGGGTTAAGTAATGGGGATGTCCAAAGTGCCTCCTCATGGCTAGCTACTCTAACTTTGGGCATGTTGGTACTCGAGGCTTCCAGCCACCTACTGGGAAGTCAGACAAGATTTCATTTCAGTTCTTTGACAGCTGAATCCAGGATGGTTCATTAAATCAGATTCCGCAGATGGCTCTTTGTGGTCTGACTCCTGTTTTGCCAGAGAGTGGCTCCATTTCTGACCATAAAAGTGAGTACTCCTCAAGCTACTCTGAAGTGTCTGCCAAAATGGAGTAGTGGAGGCAAAAAATAGTTTGAAGAAGTGATCTGAAATTATAATAAATCCTGTTTCAAAGGTATCACCTAGACAAGTTATACATGTGTCATGTATGTTATTCCCTTGTGTAGTTATGGAGAACTGTGTCTTGGTAAGGCCAGACACATACAAATCAACTCATCAGCAACTCAAATAGAACGCTACAGTAGGAATACAACAGGAAAAGGCATTCAGGCTTTAAAAAAAAGAAAAAAGAAAGAAAAAAAAGAAAAAATTGCAGTGTATTGTAAATTTAAAAAAAACCCACAACCCAACACCAACGTTTTTTTCTTCATCCGTTCCTTTTATGATTATCCTGCAGTATGATGCTGTAAACTATATATATATATTTTCTGTTTCTTCATTTTACTTCTGTATGTCCTGCTCTAATTAATTTAGATGCTTATTAATTTTAAAAACACTTGTGGTCCAGAGGCCTTTCTGTAACTCCAAAATTACTTTTTTTTTTTACGTCAAAAGAACTGTTTTCTTACCTTTCACACATGAACCCATCAGCCATAAGTGCTACACATTGTATACAACTCCCCTAGAGGATCATTTTACATATTTTTGGATGCCCAAGATTCTTCATGTTTGCTGACATGTTAAAAAGTTCTTAATTGATTAGATTTAATAGATTTTTAATGCATTATTATAATTAATATATAGCCTTTTATTGGTTTTGGTTCCTGAATTCTCTTTGACTGAATAAAATTATTTATTTTTCTTTCTGCTGACATTAATTTAGTTAACTCATGAAATATACATCAGGCTTACACATTTTCATTGAGTCTTGGTTACACAGAAGAGCCCAAGATGCAATATGATGGCTTAGAGAGCATATCTGTAGTTGTTTTCAAAGTAGAAAGAGAGCTTATGTATCAAACTGACAATATATTAATGACAATATTCAATGGAAATGCCCCTTTCTTAAGACTTCTTGACTTTCAATAAGAACTTTAATTAAAAAAAGAAAAAAGCTTTGTTTTTTGATTTTTAATGCACTTGTGCTCTATACCCAATGATTTTTTTAAAAAAAAATTTAAAGTTAACCTTGCAATCGTGCCAATACCCAGATCCTGCTGAATCAAGCAGATAGCGTTTGCGTTAGATGAACTGAATTGTCATAAAAACATAATTCTAAGTAGAAAAATAATGAAGGGGATTCTTCTTAATCAGTACTTTCTTCTGATAGATCAGTGGTGTGAGATGTGAGGTATTTAAAAAATATGCAAACTTCCATTAATACCAAGAAACTTTCCTGGTACAATTTGACCTTCAAGAAAGTTTGTTATAAGTACAGGGCCAAGCAGCCAGCAGTGTTAGGAAGAACATTTGAAGAACGGTGTGAGATTGTAATTGTAAACAATATTGCAATCTGCTTCATGAACAGTCTGTCGTTTGTCTGTGTGTTTTTGTTCCCAGTATTTAATACTGTGGGAGTGTTTTTTGTTGCTTTGTTCATTGTACTTTAACAATAGGCCAAGTTTTCTGTCTTAGTAGTAAAGTGTTTCTAATGACTTGTGGTTTTAACTATGGCGTTATTATCTTTTGTTTAGGAGGTTTTAGAGTTTTGGGCCCAGCACCGAATACTTGGAGCTTTATTCTTCTCTCTAGAGCACTATGGTCAGGAGCATAAAGATATTGGCAATTAAATCGAAAAACTCAAAACAGTCTGCTGAGGCAGTACATGTGCTAGCACAATGTGTTTGAAATCACTTTTTTTTTTTTTTTTTTTTTNGGCAAGATTATATCCTTCCCATCTTTGAATTGCATGACCTTAAAGGGAGGCTGATGAAGTGGTCTGAGGAGGAATCTCTAGATGCTACTCAGTAGCATCAGTAGCAGTATGAGAGATCATATAAGGTTCTGGAAATGCTTTGAAAACAGCTGGAGATAAGGTAAGTATCAAGTGAAGAATGATTGCCTGCAGTGTTTTTGTTTTTCTTAGACTGATGGCCCCAGCTGGAGGTAAATGGGCTAAATAGCTCAATACAGGGACAATGTTCTGGGGAAGCCTGTGTTTCCCCAAAAATGTAAGGACAGTTATGAGAGGGTGGGGGATAATGATTCTTCTCATTTGTTAGAGCTTACTTTGGCTTGTGTGGGTTGCTTAGAATATAAATTTTTTGTGAAAATTTTCCAGAGAAGTTGTTCTCCAATAGAATTTTCTCAGAAATATTATTAAAATAATCCCTGAAACTACCTTAGAGTACTTAACTCTGAGCTTCTGCTGCATGTGCAACTCCTGTGCAGAAGGCTTCTGTAAGCGTTTCAATTTTTGTGGAAGGTGACTAAGGTACAGTGAAATGACTTGCCTGAAGTCATTCAAGAGGTTTGTAGTACTTTGAAGGAATTAGGGAATTAAGATGTAGAGAGTCCAAGACTGTTTGGAGCTCTGTTATGCTTGTGCTGTGCATTGCTGATAGTCTGTAATTTGGATGCTTGCTAAAGCAGGCTTTGGGGAGTGAGTCCTAATGAATAGAACAAAGATGGCAAATTTAGTCTCAGGCAAAGCAGGAACTGCAATCAATAGAGTTGGACCTTCAGGTGATGTTTCCTGAAAAACCAAGCAGTGTGGAAATTACACTCCCAATCCTGAACTTAATTTAAAAGGGAGCTTTCAAACAAATAGGATCTCTTCAGAAGCGTCAAGATGGCAATTTCTAATATATTGCCCTTATTAGAGGATTAGTGCATTAGAGGATGCACTTAAATGTATAGGAATGTAAAAATGTCCAAGCTTGCATTTTAGGCTGGTCTTGAGAGAAGTCTTTTGCTCAAAATTTTAGGTGTATAATCTTTCCTCCAGAAGTACATGCTTTTTGGGTGTAATGCAGATACCCCAGCCTGGGAACAAGGTAGTTTTCTATAAAATTGTCATTGGACAATAAAATGTATATAATTTACATAAACTGCTTAAATTCTTGCCAACTGAAATGTGGCTGAAGATGAGACACGAATCAGTTTGGACCTCAGGTATACTTGTGCCACTTTGGATGCTTACTTTTGCAGTACAATTGATCAGTGGAAAACAGCATGACAATAATAAGGATCTCAGTCAGACTGTGGAGTCAAACACTGATCCTTATTTATCATTGTTAAATAACAGAATGGAAGCAGTGAAGCACAAATTCTCAGCAGAGTACTTTTTTTTGACAGCTGAAAAGAAAGATGCCTGTGCCACAGAAATTGATGCTTCAGTTCCTAGAAACTTGATGGGTTTTTTCTGAAAAACAGAAAAGGGAAAAAATAGAAGATGAGTCTGGCTTGGGATCCCAGGTGCTGTGACCATATGATCAAAATGATGCTATCTGTAATTGCAAAACTGGGACTGAATCAGCAATGAGATGAAATTAAGTAATCTTTTTTGTCTCAATACACTCTACCTTTGTCTCACCTGGGTGCTCCCTCATACCACTGGATATAGCTGTCTTCACAAACACTTCGGCTGTGAGGAAAGATTGGATAGAAAGGAACAAAGGCGGAATGAGGCATGGCTTGTCAAGCTGTTGATGTTGAGCTTAATTGTTTTGTTTAGCAACCTAGCCACAATATGCTGTCATTCCCATGCAGGCGATGGATTTGAATTTATTCTCAAGGGCAAGGATTATTGTACACTCAGGTTTTATCCTATTGCATAGTAATGATGTGGCAGAGGTGCTTGCCCAGACCTAAGTGCCGTGACATGCTTCTATATTCTGCAGTTCTGACACAGTCTGATTTGATAATTTAATTACTCCTTAATATTTAAATCTTGTCTATTGCCTATGATTAAGAAAGGAAGTGGCAATGGTAACTGTGGAAGAGAAGCACAGACAGTAAGACCCTTGTTCATTTGTTGGGTTCTTTCTCTGGAGCTGTTGTGAGAAAGATTTTCTTGGGAGTTTTGGATGATTGAACAATAGAAGCTCATGGGGGGGAGGGAGGGAGGAAAGTGAGGAGTGAGTTACAGTGTGTACTGTTAAATTACAGTGGAAACTCTCAGGAAGGAGGATTTTTCAGTTACTCCCTCCAGATTTCTCTTTTGTTTCCCTGTGAAACTAAATATCCCAGGTCATCAACTTTACATAAGCTTTTCTTTGTCACCATCATTCATCTGTCCTGAGTTCTTCTCGCTGGCTAAATGTTTAATCAACTGTGCTTCATCACTTTAATGCTATTTAGGTTTCCCTATTACAGTTTTGCAATCATTTTATGAAAATGTCCTGAACTACGTAAACTTGAGACCCAGACCTCATGTCAACATCCAAAAAGCTGTCATTACCCATTCATACGCCGTTTTCCTACTAATGCAAGGTCAGTTTCTGTTTTCGCTATTTAGGCCAAACTGGTTTATACTCTTTGGATAGAAAGTAAGCAATTTGTCATGTAATTAATTTGTTCCCAGTATTCATATTCTCTGTTTTCTCAGAGGTTGAAAGAGGGCTATGAAGAGCTGTGCCTTTAAAGCACTTTTTATTAGAGCTAATTAGAATATGTTGTCTTGTACAGAGGCTTTTTGTTGCAGTGTAGCACCTCCTACAGGCAGAGTGCTGAGACCAAGAGGAAAGGTGAAGCTGTCTTTGTCCCCCTTAAAAGATCCCAAGCATTCTTTCCCAATTTGGAAATGTTCTGAACCGGGACACTTCATTGGATTTCCTGAACATCGCCCCACCCCCGGAGCTACCTGGATTGGATGAGTGCCAGAGCCCTGCCTGAGCCATCAGTGATAAAAAGTTTTACACCCAAGACCTCGTGGCATTTCGGGGGTGTTCTTATAGCAGAGACGTGGACCTTCAGTTTCTGGCACGGCTTTTTCTCTTTAAAGAGTTTGTTATTTTGGAAGTTAATAAACCTTTTTATTTCCAACACCACCCGAGGTGTCTTTCCCCGCTCTTTCTAAGCTGTGGGTATTTGTAAGGCAAAACCCAAACGGGGTTGGGACCTCTGAGAGCTCATAACACGTGACTCAAGGAGAAATCCCATCAGCTTTTGAGTACAAGTCAGTTGTAATCCAAGCATTGCATGAAGTTCAATTCTGTTAGGTTTGCCATCTTAGAGTAATTATTGGCACATATAAAATTATAGTAAATATGCTTTCCTGTTGCATATAGTTTTCTTTTAAACACCTATAGTAGACAATATAAAATACAGGCTAAACTGTCCATGTGTATTTTCCTTTCATTTTCCCTTTGTGTGTGACGAATGAATACCATGTCCATGATTTTTTTTCTGAAGGTACACTAGGATTCTTTCAGTCTTTGTTAGAAGCCAACAGGGAGTGTTTCACTCCCAAGCAAAGCACTTGGGCTCATAGTTTTGAAAGAGGAGAAACAGATTTAAAGATGCTTCCCATAATCTTGCCTGCTGCCATTTTCCATGGCAATTCATTAGCTGCTAGGAAAATGTAAATGGGCCCTTTGGAGCTATTATTCTGACAGCCTTATGCTGGAATTTTGTCTTAAAAGTGCTACACAATACAAAATTATCTTACATGGATGTGGTTTGGCATATTTTAAGGCTTTCTGTTTACTTGCCGTGTTAATAATACTTGTAGAAAAGTAGCAGAGGAAGAGGACATTTGTCACATCTTTGGCAAACACTTTCCTCCATTTTCTTTGTTTTAGATAGCAAGCTGAAAATCTTGTTTTGTTACATTGGCTTATGATGTTCACTCAGTCATTGTTATTTAATAAAGTCACATCTAGATGAGTACTTTTGTATGTAACTGGATTTTTAAGCTCAAAAGAATATTTTTGGTAGTTGCAAAACTGTGGGCCAGTAATACAGTAGATGCAAGTTTTAGTACTGTGTAAACAGAAGAGCTTTGAAGTAAGACTGTTTCTGCAAGAATGTTTTTAATGAGGGAAAAGATTTAGGTTTTTGGGTTGGGTTTTTTTTTCCAAATCAAGGCTATCTTACCTGTTCTATTACTATATATTACTATATCTTTCTGTGATGGCACTTATCAAAGGAAATGTGATTATGTGTTTATTTCAGTCACCTTAAAGAGTTAGTAGTTAGTTCATCTCCTGGTCCTTTTCCTTTTTTTTTTCCTTTNTTTTTTTTTCCTTTTTTTTTTTTTTTTTTTTTTTAATAGACTTCTATTGCAGGTATAATTGTGTTAACAGTGTTCTTTGTGCTACGGCTTAGTTTGGAACTCACAGCCATGTTTTCAAAGCCAAAACTTCTTTCCCTTCTTCTTTTGGCACAATTGAACAAAAAGAAAATAGTATCCTCTCGTTAATGAAAAGTGTTAGAACTCTGTGTCACAGTGTGACTGTAGAATGCTGTGAAACTGTCACTGAGGCAGTCTGTGGGTCATGCTGGGAGTCTTTGTTTTGTTTTATTTTTTAATTCTCTTTTCTCTTGAGTACTCTTGACTTTGGTCTATATTTTTTTTTTTTTTTTTGGTAACAAGTTTCGGGCACTGGTTTGAGTGCTAAACTAAGCTAGGAAAGTAGTTCCCAATGGGAATGTTTGTGTTCTGTTTAAATCTACTCACTCAGAACACAGCAAGCGGGTCACTTCTAATCCAATATTTTTTCAGAGTGCTGTAAGCTTCATAGTAGGCTCATACCATTGCTTCAACATTGTCTAAAAATGAAACAAACAAACTCAAAATAATAAAAAATCCACAAACACATGCAAGTGCATAATACATTTTTAAATACATGAACATTTGTTTGATAAGGGAGAAGTATTGAAGTGTGTTAGTGTGCCATTCTCAAACAACTCCATTCTGATTGGAGTCATACCTTGTTTCTGAAGTTGTATTTAAGGGGAAATCACTCACCTTGGTTGCTTAGCTGCTGTGTTTCTTTCCTGCCAAGTACTTCTGCAACATCTGCATCATAAGCTGTTAATTCAGTATGGCCTTCCCATTCATATTTGATCTTATCTGCTAATTTGGAGGATATTTCAAAGTGAGATAAAAACAGAGCACTGATTTTTATCTTTGTTCTTCACCTTTCCTACTCTTGTACTCTTACCTTTCCCTGTTGCTGTTTGCTGTCTGTGACACAGGAAGATTTAGAAGGGTTAAATGATATGGCTATACTTTGAAGCACTGCAGGGATTTTTCTTCTTCATTTCCAGAATAACCTTTCAGACCCTTGGGAGTGGCAGTGAGTGGTCAGGAGTGCAGGAGATGGTGCACAAGGGAAGGGAGGTGGGCAGCAGGCTGCCCAGCAGATGTGGGGTGTACCAGGGGTGCTGGGCACCAGCTTTATGAGTGAGCCCTGGAAGAGTGTGAGTGGGGCAAGGTTGGCTGCTGGGGAAGTGGAGAGCAGTGATGCTAGAGCAGGTGCCAGGGCAGCTTCTAATGTTGCAGGGAGCTAAACACCCTGGCCTCCATATGTGATCAGATAAAAAGCATTTCAACGAGAGTCATAAAAAAAAGAAGAGCCCTGAGAGGCCTGAATTTACTTTTATATGCATCTGGGTGTTCCTACTGTGGAATTCAGAATTGGTTAGGTATGGATATGATCCCAATTCTTCCCTCCACTGATTTGCACCACTGTCATGGTTTCTGCTTTGTCCAGCTGAGCAGAAAGCCATGTCTTGACATTTACTCCTTACCTTTTTCTTTGTACAGATCTAGAAAAAGAGAAGTTAGAAACGCATCCAGGGAAGTGAATTGAAGCATACAGTTACATTATACCCTGGTCCCCTGAGGACTGAGATAATTGGAGAACTTTTCCCCAAGAACTGAGGATTTTAGTGTTTATTTCTGTGCTGCTTTAAGAAGTTTTCCCTGGGGGTCCCTGAGGGCAGTCATCTGTATATGTAACCTGCCTCCTAGGAACTGCGCTTAAGGATACTATTTAGCACGTGTCATGGAAAATTTTCAGTGCACCTCCAGTTAGCAGCACCTTGCAGAGGACACTTGGCAGAAGAAAGAACAGACTCTGTTTTTCCTGCAGCATCCAGTTAGTGTGTCAGGATAGAGTTGGTGGTGATGACAGTGAAAATAAACAACTCACAGTCTTTTCTTTTGGGGTTGTTGCAGTACAGGCTATAATGTCTTCTGCATAAGGGAATTGGGGATTTGTAAGAGTGACAGGGTAAGCGTGATATGATTACTGGGTACCAAGTGATCATATTGTTACTGGGCACTGATGTGAAATAGGAAGCGGTCTCAAGAGCATTCTAGAGGTAAATATAAAGCAGGTCATTCTAGGAATATTTTAATATTGTAATACCATTGGGTTTTCTCTTGATGGTGCTGTTTTGGAGAGGGGGGTCAGGGATCGCAGCATCCTAGATGTTTTGAACAGAATTTACCTGCTGTGAAGCCAAATATTCAATATATGCCATAATGATCCTCTAGTATGAGTGTGATGACTGTGTAATGCTCACAGTAGTTTAAGTAGGTAACCCAAAGGAACCTCTGTAAAGATTTCATCATGATTAACTCATTTGTAATTAACTGTGGTATAGAATTAATGTGGATTGAGAATTACATTGCAATTTAACAAAACACAAGATGGAAAATAGCTAGTAAGCCATCTGACAAGGAATATCTATCACTGCATGAGAACTAAAATCAGCAAAGCAAATGACAGGACTTGTTAGAGCTGCTGACCTAATGTTCCTTCAAGCGTCTCCGAAGCATGATAATTCCAGTGCAAACATAAGTGTGTGTGGTTCTGCATTATGCATAATTTTAAATCACCCCTTCCACATTTTAAAAATATTTGAATAATTAACCCACTGGCAGCAGAGTTTCGAATGCTGTTTGCCATGGCAGCTGTTTGGCAGCTGGCTCTATAGCAGGGATGAAACAGCCGGCTTCTGGCAGGTTGGCAGCAGGTCCTGGCAAAGAAAATAAGCTAAAAAGGGGCAACAACCATGGCATCTCAGAGGATCCCACGTGCTAAAGCCTCATAGCTGTGCAGTAGTTAACACTTGGTGTCTGCTGGCTGAAGAAATGAAAAATGCAGGTTAATTTTTTTGGAAACATGCAGAAAAAGGTTGATTTGATTTTGGGCATGTAGCAGTTGGAAGCAGCTGGTCTGCTGTGGTTTAAGATTTTTATGTTCAGTTTAGTTTCACTGTTTTGCTCTTGGTTACTTACATCTGTCATGTCTTTGGACACAGACACCCAGCATGTCAGGGTAAAAGACTGCTCTCTCATCCATGCTTGCAGACTTCCATACACTGTGGCTTTGATCACTTCTTGAGGCCCCATTTGAAATGGATATGATTACCAATGTTTAATAATAACCAACTTCTGTGGTGCTGGAGTATATTTTTCTTGTTCTTCTGCTACTTTTTGTTTGATCTTTCTGAATATTCTTTCACTGAAAGCAGGAGGATCTTTTTATAGCTGTAAACATACTTTTGGAGGCCCATGTATGTGGGGACATCATTACTAGCCAAAAATAAAACTTTAATGGGTGTGCAAACAGACTGCAAGCATAAGCATCTGATGGGATACAGTGTGAAAAAAGGCCTCAGGCAGCTTGCAGAAGGGATATGTGCATGCTCCCAAGTTTCAATTAAACCCTGTCTCCGATTTTGCAGTGATTTTCATTTGAACGTGTGATTTCACTTGAGTTTGAAAGTGATATAAATCTGAAAATAGGCATGTCATCTTCTAGTTTGAACAGACTTGAATGTTTGTGTAAGAGAATGCCATAGGGTTTCAGACTCTTATTATCCTGTTGGGGTAATGAGAAAGAGTAGGAGAAATCAGCCGGCCAGAGATTATTTCTAAGAGAACAAAGTGACTACCAGAGTTTTTTATTTCCTTGATAGACATGAAAGTTAAAAAGCTGGGCTTGGGATACTTCAATAAAAATGATCACCACATTTTAAAAAGGAGAGAAACCCAAGGCACATTAATGTGAAGATATGTCCATTTTGCAGCCATCCTACAGAAAAGACTCTTCTTCCTGGGAAAGAGCTTTTGACTGTGATGCTTGTACCCTAAACAGAAAAAGGGGTGATAGTGGTAGGCTCTAGTGAGCTGTAGTGCAAAGGAAGAGTTTGATTGTCAGACAGTTTTCTCAATTATATTTGTATATTAGTCCTGGAATAATTTCCTCTGGTTCCATTAAATGGAGAATAAAAGTATTATTCACACAAATAGAATTTCTTTGATTCTCTGTCATGATCCTCCATCTTTTTCACAATGGAAATTTTTCACTGCTGGAAAAGGGACCTGGGGGTCCTGGTTGGTGGCAAGTTGAACATGAGCCAGCAGTGCCCCAGCAGCCCGGAGGGCCAGCCCTGTCCTGGGGGCATCAGGCACAGCATGGCCAGCTGGGCAAGGGAGGGGATTGTCCTGCTCTGCTCTGCACTGGGGCAGCCTCACCTCAAGTGCTGGGGGCAGTTTTGGGTGCCACAATAAAAGAAAGATATTGAACTATTAGAGGTTTCCAGAGGAAGGCCACAAGGATGGTGAAGGGTCTGAAAGGGAAGACATATGGGCTGAGGTCACTTGCTTTGTTCAGCCTGGAGGAGACTGAGCGAGGGAGACCTCCCTGCAGTTACAGCTTCCTTGTGAGGCAAAGAAGAGGGGCAGACCCTGATCTCTTTGTTGTGGTGATCAGTGACAGGACCCAAGAGAATGGCCTGAAGCTGTGTCAGGGGAGATTCAGGCTGGGTATTAGAAATGGTTCTTCACACAGAGGGTATTTGGCCACTGAAGCAGTTTCCCCAGGGAAGTGGCCACAGCACCCAGCCTGACAGAGTTTAAGAAGCATTTGAGTAATGCTCTTGGGCACATGGTGTGATTCTTGGGGATGTGGCTGTGCAGAGCCAGGAGCTGGACTTGAGGATCCTCTCCAATTTAGCATATTCTGTGATTCTGTGAATCAGTGATGCTGGTAAGGATACAGTATGGATACTTAATATAATATTTAGCATGGATTATATTTAATTAGAATAATCCATTGGAACTTTTATTTTCCACAAAATTCTTCTAAAGAAAAGGCACCTTTCAGAAGCAAGCCTTCCATAGAAGGGATAAAGTTATTTAGGAATAAGATAATTTGTTTGGTTTTTGTAAGAAGCTTCAAGCCCAAGACTAAGTTTCTTGGCTCAGCCCTTGTCTTCTTCTTCTCCCAGGACACTTGCTCATTGTCATCTCTAGTGGGAGTCAAACAGTCTTGGGAGCCAGGACATCCAGCACAGGGAATTCTTGAAACAGTGACCTGCAAGATGCCTCTGTGGGAGGGCTTTCCTGGAACTACAGTCCCTAGAGACCTCAGGATTCATGATGTGGAGCCAGTCCAGATGGCAGGACTGCCTGGAGACACTGCAGCCTTTGTTCCCTTTCAGGTCACCAGCCAAGCTGGCAGGAAAGCTGGAAGGCTTTTGATTGGACCTGCGCCTCTTGCGGCCAAGTCATATATTGATCATTGCCCCATTGTCTATTTTTTTTTATGTTTTGACCAGGAAATCTATTTTGGGACCTGAAATCCTTTCAAAAAAAAAAAAAAAAAAAAAAAAGTTCATTTATATACAGACGTTTCTGCATAATTTTCCAGTTTATGTGAATTGGCGTTGTACCCCAAGCCCTACCAGACTCTTTTTTTATCCTATTCCTAAAACGGATAGCTAAATGACCATCAGCTACAGTTCTTGATAGGAAAAGGCCAGCTTCAAAAACTCTTGTTTGATCTATCTGGAAATTAGGCAGAAAGTAAACTCTGGGTCTGATGCTATCTGTACAGATGTGTCTGTCTGTCTGACATCAAAATACTGATCTTTCCTGGTAAGGCTTCTTTCTTATGCTACCTTAAATTTTCATACAGAATCCTGCCCTCAATTTTCTTAATTTAACTTTCATATCTACTTTTTTCTCCCTCTTCTAGGTATTTATAGTGTTGCATACAGACATACTCTTTTTTTTTTTTTCCTAAGATGTAACATTACTTCTGCTTGAAGTTTCAGGTCAGACCTCTAGTTGTATACACAGTCTCCAAGACATGACTTTCAGGAAAGCCATAGACTTGCTTTCTTTATTTGTTTGTTTTCATGAGTGCAAATGAAGTTTTAAAGGTGATGTAGTAGTCTAGCAACTTTGGAATTTGCCCAAATACGAGAGTGCCAGAAACTAATAGTTTCCTTTTGTGAATTTGTCTTTATATAAGTAGCTTCTAGCCCAAAAGCAAAACATATCTGATGCTTAGTGGTGCCATGATGGTTTGCCAGAATGGATGTTGGAAATGGATTTTGTTGATTGCCAGTGGAAAAAAATACCCAATTGACATTTATCTAAAACTTGTGCTGCTGCAAAAAAAAATGTGATTGGCAACATGCTTTAAACAAACTCCAGAAAGATGACATCAGTGATCAATATTTGACAATGAAAATTCTTGTTTCAGTGAGCAAGTCTCTGCTATGCCACAGAGATTAACATTAACACATTATAATTATAATTTGTTTTGGCAGCTATATTTAAATCCATTCTTACTTTCTTCCTAATCTTTATTTTATGTATATTTTATAATGAGGAATCGGGGTTCTGGGTACTTTTTTTGTTACTCTATTTATAGAGAATGTCTGTTTATAAAGACATTGTTTCTGTCTTGATTTTATATTCCCTTGAAATAATTTCTTGCTGTCCTTTAGACCACATACAAGTCTTACCAGGATTACCAGAATCAAGAATCACTTTCTTGCCAATGCGGCCAGGAAGGATTTAAATGTACAGTTTCATAAACTACTTTATGAACTTCTTTCAAATTGGGCAGATGAACATTACTATTTTACCTTGTTATATGTATTTTTAGGATTTTTCAGTGGTTTGCTTATGTATATCCTGAAATCTCTGCAGTACTTCTGTAACTGTAACTGTGCATATTCCTTTTGGATTTATTTTTTAATTGCAATAGTGGCATGAAGGAGCTTGTGCTTCAGCTTTTCCTGTCAAACTTAAGGAAAAACATGCGACATGAGCCCTGGAAAACTGATCAAATGCTGCAAACTCCCTATAGGCTGTTTCTATTCATATTTTTATTGCCCTTGTGCTCAGGACAACATCCTTGTATGAGCCCACCTGCCAAGATCTTCAGTCTACTGAAACAGTTTTGGGTGGTTTTGGGAATGCTGAAGTAACCTTCAGAGCACCCTGACAGAAATACTAGTGCAGGAGTTCTTACTGATTTGGCAAGACTCAGGCTCTGAAGAGCAAAAGCACACTCCTAGTCCCTGTTCCCTCTTCCTTCCTTTGGTACCTGTATTTCAGATTTTAGCAGCATCAGTGTTCCTCTGTCTTAGGAATGGATTTCTTCTACCAGACTTTGCTGGTGCTGTTTCATTTGCCAGATTTGTTTGGTGCACAGGATTCCAGAATTGAAGTAAGGCTATGACTTAGGGCAGGTACCAGAAGGCAAAATACAGTAAGTATGTCACAGCCACCATCACCGATCATCAAATGATCATTTTAATTTTCTTGGTGAAATGAATGCTTTGGTTTTCCTTTTGAGGTTATAACACCTTTAGGAACACATTTTCTATCATTTAGTATGATCATTTCTATCTCACTCACTGAGACAATGTTACTGGTCAGGAAAGGTGATGGTAAAGGACTTGATGAAAAAAGTACTAAATGCCACTGCAAGATAACACCCAGTCAAGACACTACAAGACAGTAACCCAGCCAGCTCCTCATCACCCTGTCTTGTATCCTGGGTGTAAAACACATTTTAGGTGTCATTTCCAGAGACTCACATGGTCTGCAAAGGTGATTTCACAGTGTGCTTCAGGTGACTGTCACCTGTACCAAGCGTACCAAATGGAAGAGTGTGACTGCTATGGATGTGCATAGTCTGCTCCATGAAGCGTCAAGGCTGTGCCTGTACAGCTCAGGAGACCAAATTGTTCATCTAACCCCATAGACCTCTGTGTTCTCAGACCAAGATGAGCAGGTTCTCCATCTCAGGAACCTTTATCTATGTACTTGGATACCAGCTTCCCGATCCAAGTGGTGTCTTTCCCCATAACCTTTAGTCCTTCTATACTGTGATAGATCTCAGCTCCCTGATCTTAACATAAATTTTAATTTTACATATCCCTAATGGCAATATCTGTGCTTGCTAAGCTTGCATAGTATATTAGGAGTGGAACTGTCTTCAGTACAACGTTTGAGAAACCTTGCACTGGGTCTAACATGCACTAGTCAGTGGAAACATTTTCATGACACCTTACTTGACACTGATTCAGGCTTTTGGTAATTATGTTTTCAAACTAAATATCTATTTAAAAATTCAATAAGCCGCAAGGTTACGTTGTAGGAGTTACCGTTTGTTTTACCAAAAAGTTAAATGTTTTCACTGTAAGACCAATTATCTAATACAATTTCTACACTGCACAGCTGGTGCCCTGGTGATATCTCTGTCCTTTTGATTGTGCAGCCTGACCTTGCTCCTCTCACACCACCAGATCTTTCATTCTATCTCTGGGAATTTCACGTTAGAGACTGAACACAATGAGCCCATTCTTGAATATACATTACATTGTTATTCTTTGGCTGCAATAAGATTTTTATTTAAAAAACAATCAAATAAATAAGAAACTGGTTTTTAAGAGCAAATAGTGGGGATTAACTTAATCTTAAACAAATTTATGATGATTTTATATATAATACAGGATCTACCTAATCCCCTCAGCAGTACATGTTAGCATTCTTGCCTTATGTTTGCTGCTATGACTTATTTGATTTAATGTTATCCTGACTCCAGTCGACTGTACATAACAATTCCAAGAATGCTTTCCATGGTAATATACTCTAAATTAAATAATTGACCATGTATTTTCAATATATGATATTTTATTTTCTTTCAAATTTTTGCTGTTATTGTATATTCTAATAATAAGATTGTCTTACACAGAACAAACTAAAAATAACTCCTTCGCTTTTACAAAAATAGTATCTTAAAATATCTGAGTTTGATGATCTGAGGTAGACAAATTTTTCCAACACATGGACTCACTATAGACAGGATTACTCAAAAGCCTTTTCTTTCCTGAAGGTCCCTTCCTAGCTTTTGCAGACACATCTCTTTCTCTTTAATGGCCTAATCCCACACAGTTCTGATGAAGTGTATTGAAGACAAGTTTTCACTCATATACTTTTTTCTGCTTTATTCTCAGAATTTTGCACATCCTTCTTTCCTTCTTAGATCTCTCCTTATGCTCTCTGGGCATCATTCATGATTCTTATCAAGAATTGTTAATTATCTCCTAGTCAGGTAGAAAATTATCTCTCTGAGAACGCCCTGTCCTTTAGGTTATGAACATTTCCTTTGTCCGTGTAGTAATGACTTCTATCCCATCAGATAAAACATTCTTCCTCAACACTGTAAACAACAATAATTCATGAGAGCAAATTGATTTATGCAGGTTTAAAGATATTGGCAATGTCAGAGAAGAGGTGTAAAGAAATGAAACGAAAATGTACTGGTTTTTATGGTGGTTTGTGTTTTTCTCCCAGTCTTTGTGAATTGAAGTGAGCTAAGCATGGGAGAAGTAAGCAGGGGATGCTGAATGAAAGAGCGTTGTTTCCGGAAGGAGGTGGCTTCCGCTCTTAAGTTTAGGAACATACAAAGCAGGCTGAGGACACTTGAAGGGCAGAGCTGAAAGTGTCAAATAAGCTGAAGCAGTATTGCTTCTGTCACCAGCTGGAGTCATGCCTGGTGCTTTCTGTATAAAATAGAATATAGCAAGTAATCTGAACTTTGTGTTTTAAAATATTTTAATTTTTACAGCAGTGGGTAAAACATACTTAGTATTTTAGATTTGTGGCAAATAAGTGAGTGTGGTAATCCACTGTCAGCTGTTTGTATATTTTATAGGAACAGATCATTTGTTGGACTCATAAAATGACTTTTGAAATTAGAAATGATTCTTTATTAATTTTAAAATAACAAAAAATAAAGCTAGAAACTCAAGTTACACAATTTACAGATGTTTTCCTTGATTTATACATAAGGGATTTTGCCTAAAAACACTTGGGTGTTAAAAAACCTGTGTGTTTCCAGAAAATTTAAGCTTCTCCAAAACTGTTCAAGTTGTTTAGAGATACAAAGGTACTATTGAAGCTGATTGGAGCCCCATTTTTCTGAAAATGTAGGGGTAGTGTCATTGTGTCTATGATTTTTGTGGTTTGTGCCAAGGTTATTGTGGAGTGAGATATTCCCACTGATGACATCTTCTCATATGCAGGTGTTCATACCTGCACCAAGAGAAGCTGTACTCAGTTCACAGCAGTTTTCTCTATGCATAAGTAAATAGCTTTTTATTGGTCTGTGTTCTTCCTTCGTGGTCAGATTAAAGGACTTAAAGATGCGTTCATCTGGTGTCTCATCTTTATGCATAGCTGTTCATATGTCCTAAGTTATTTTTGTTACAGCCTTTTAAGTCTGAAACATGAGGGACACTGGGATGGCTGCTCCCTTGCTTGGGTGTAGCCAGAGCACCTATGTGCAGAATCAGAGGGGAGGTTGTAGTGCTTTAGGGCAGAGTTGGAATCCCCTCTGATGGGACTCTGAATTCAGCAGGCTCTCGGGACATTGGGATGGGGTGGGTTGCAACACTATGTCATACTTTAAAGTCAATCAGTTTGGGAATTCAGCTGAAGCTCTGGCAGCATGGCAACAAACCTAATTCTGCCTTGCTGTCTGGAGGCTGCAGATACTTGACTGCATGTGCCAGTGTTGTCAACAGGCAAGGCAGAGGGACTGTAGTGGAACAACACCCAGACATCAGTAAAATTCCCCTAAATATTTGCATTATTCATTAAGGACAGAAGCAAAAAATTTCATCATAAATTCTGTGGAAGACACATACCCATGTAGGGAGGTGTTAGTTTCAGAGAAGGGGTGAGAAAGATTATATCACCAAATGTTTCAAGCCCAGTATGCTTTTCCTGTGGATCAGATCATATATGGTATGAAAAATACCAATCATGGTAAAGGAGACAAACAATATTCCACTTAAATTCTGGGTAACTTTTTTTTTTCCCCAGTCACATGGCTAATTCAGGAGATTTTTCAGTGGATTAGCAGCATCACATTCTTTTTTGTACACCTTTCCATTGCTTATGATTTATATATTAATTTCTGTGATTACCAATACTATGTCTTCTATAAGTAGCTAAGTAGCTCTTTTTTTTTTTCTTTCAGCTTCTTGAAAATAATGTCCTGTTGATAATATTTGATCCATGTAAAATGTGGTTTACTTCTTTAGTACTCTTCTTGAAATCTCCACATGAAGATATACCTTAATACCATTTTCATGTAAAACTTTCGTGTCAGTTATTTGTGTTGCAAAGCCAACCCTTGATATGTAAATCTTATTTGTGAAGCATCTGTCCTTCCTCTCTCAGGTATAGTTAAATATCATAGATCATCTGAAAAGAACTAAGCTTTCCTTACCTAGTTTATCAGCAGAGAAGTTGCAGTGCCATAGAGAATTAGAGAGTCTTTGTGCTGCCTTTCAAAACTTCAGTGTTGTCATAGTTAAATTGTCTTCCTTGATGGGTTGTTATTCCTTTCAGATGTAGATCTAAACAGAAACTGAAAGGAATATAGTCTAGCTCCCACACTGATTTTCTTCTTGAATACTTCATACTTCATACTTCTATAAAAATGAACACTGATGTTCTTTGTGGTGTCCCTACAGGGAAATAAGTACAATTGGGTCATCCAAGAGCAGTAGATGGACCATGACATTACCTATTCAAACAGTGGCCTCTGTGTATTTGCCAGCAAATCCTCTCTGCACAACAAACCTACTGTTTTAGCAAGTTACACAAGAGATTTTGTCCTCAGGTTTTGTTTAAGAGTTTCCTTGCAATTTATACGTATGAATATTTATAAAAAGGTCCAAAGAGATACAGGAAATGTACTGTAGGGATGCTCAGTTTTAGAAGAGCATGTTATTAACATTCTAATCTGCAGGAATATTCCATGAATGACCTTGGTACGTTACCACACAATGAGTGGCCAAATCAGCTAAGCAGAAATGTTGTGTTCCTCTCCAGGGAGGAGCTGCCTCCTTCTTTGGCTAAGAGGAATACTAGGATACAAGTAAAACTAAAACTCAGGGACACCAAACCACTGAAAGATCAGAATGCAGACATCAAGGTCAGGGATTCTGGAAGACTTTTTAGGAGACATTTTGGAAAATGAAGCTTGGACAAGCAAATGCTATTAATGTGTAAGGCAATATCATGCAAAATCAAAGACTTTGTCTCAGGCTAGTGCATGTCAAAGCAGCATTTTCTTCACCTTACTGCTGTCAAACCTCTGGTCTCCTCTCCCCGAGATTTTCACTGGAGGGAAAAAAAAATTTTTCAATCAGGTGAGACACTACTGCTGCAGCTCCTTAGCTGTGGCACTGCTGTGCTGTCCAGCTCTGTCCTCATTTCAGTCAGTGACATCTCTGCCCCTCCTTATCCACCAAGGCTTTTCACAGTCACTCAGTGTTGCCTATTCCTATGTTCCAGCCTCCCATTGCCCTAGGAGGTGTCTGTGGGGACAGGTGTCTGCTCCTCTGTCTTTCTGCAAGATTCCCATCACACATCATTGTCAGGGACTGATAGCCACCACCTGTCTGCAATACGCAGATCTGCTCCGTGAGCCATGAGGCTGCAGATCTCTGTTGTACCTCTCTGCCTGCCCTGGCTGTGCTGTTGCTGTGTTAGGAGAGCCTGTGTGTGGGCTGAGCCAACACCTGAGGGCCGGTCTCTCTGGCATTGCAATCCTGGGGCAGCTCTCCCAGATTGTATCACAGGGGTGGCCAACTGGAGCTGGCCTGATGGATGCACTTGTGAGGGCCCTACAGCTGACAGCAGCTGCTCACCCTTCTCTCTGGTTTCTCTACCCTTGATGTGTTTGGAGCAGCTGGTGGGGGTGCAGAGCGAACAGCTGCAGATTTGCCTTTCTCTTCCATTGTGACTGAGTTGCATACTCACCAGGAGGACTGGAAGCAGTGCACCTTGAGTGCCTTTATTTTTTTTTGCCTTCCCTTCTCTGATAGTAATCCTCACTGCTGCCAGCATCCTCCTCTATCACTGTTTCTTGGTATCCTGCTGATAAAAGAGGAAAAAAGAATTTTTGAGTCTCCAGGACATGACTGTTTGAAAAAAATGCCAGAGTACAGTAGAAACTGACTCAAATCAGAGAATAGCTAAACCCCGCTACATTGGTTGTTTAAAGCTGGATTTTAAAAGGCCTTATTTTGGGAGGAAAGCATTTATTTTTCCATTGTGTAGTGTGGGGAAAATCAAGAGAAAGAAAAATGTTTGTGAAGAAGGTGGTAGCTTCCAGCTGTTTATCATTGCTCATTTGTTGGAGAAGATTAGTGCGAGCTCTGTGTTTAATAGCTGAGACAATCTAAGTGCACCTTGCTCCTTTCATGCCTCTGTTTCATGCATTTTTTAACTTGTTGGTCTTTTTCCACCATGTTCGTAACATGTCAGAGAGCATCTTGGGGAGCTGCAGGGCTCTCAGTTGACAGGTGGAGGATCACTCAGAGCCAGGGGCTGCAGCTCTTCTGAGGAACAATGTGAGGTAGCCATCAAGGCTTGTAGTGGTGTGCTTGCCTATGCTGGCAATTTAGGTGCTCCCAACAGAGACCTTTTACCTCCTGTATTAAAGTCATAATCGTGCTGACTAATGTGAAGCTCTTTGACGTTGGCTAATTACCTTGAACTTGCTTTTAGTTTCAGATAATTGTTAACAGAAGCATAACATGCAAAATAGGTTATAGTTTCAAATATTTATACCAAAAAAAGAGGACACATCAAGAAGGATCAACACCACCGAAAGAAAAATTAGGTATTAATTATTTTCTCAAAAAAGTTGAAATCTGAAAGCTCTCCTTCCTTCTTTCCAGTTCATTTGCTGCAGAGTGAGTTTCTGAGCTGCATTGTTAAGGGCACTACTTTTTTCCTAATGTCTCAGATTGCATTCATGAGTTTTTTGTTTTGGTTTTTTATTTTTTTATTTTTTTTTGTTTGTTTGGTTTTGTTTTTTTTTTGTCTCTGCAGGTGTCATGGTCACATATATAATTCTTTGGGGTATATTAATGTCACTTACCCAGGCTGTAGTTCCTCAGCGCTCCTGAGATAGGGTATCCCTTTGGCATATCAGAGCTGTCTTTCATATGTCCATTATCAGCACCTTAACGCAGTGAAGATCTTCTCACCTGCCTTGTCACTCCCATGCTCACTGTGAAATAATCTGTATCTACTGAATCATATTTTTCTATCACCTTTTATGTAGATTATATGACCTCAATTAGTCTTTGAAAGATACTTTTAACTCACTCTACCTATGCCAACTTTGAAGTATTGTAAATGTGGTTGTGCATTTTAGATTGAACCTCAGAAATCATCTATAACTCATCTTCTCTACTATGTATGGTATTTCAGTCAAGGAGAAAAAAGTCAGAAATGCACAATTTAAAAAAATGTTAATATCACAATGAATTTTAGCTTTCCATATTATTGTTGGTGTGCATGTGTGCTAAGCCTTTATAGCTGTTTTCATATGTTCAAAGTCCATTTTTGAAATTTGCTTCTGATGATTCAATACATCCTAATATAAAACTGTCCTTAGCAAATACTCTGAATGTGTTGCATTCAGTCACTATGTTTAGAAAATGCTCATATCTTCTAGCAGATGTAATTATTTTTCTCCTTAAAACATACAGAAATTAATTCAATAAAGCTATGCTAACGAAATGTTTGATTTACATAGATGGAATTTCCATAAGGATTAATGGTAAAAGGTTCCGATCCACTCTTGACTTCAGCCAAGGCAATAAAAGGCTGGACCTAGATTTGGTGCAAAAAAATCCCCCTGATTTCTCTTGTCAAATCAGCATTATCTACTGCTACGTTGTCCTCAAATATGACAGAAATATGTTAGTAATGATAAAGAAAAGTGGTATTGAAATGACAAAGGTACTGAGAAAGGGATAAATGCATGGTCTCCAGTTAACACTAACTGTAACAGGAGCATTTGGGAGATGTTAAGCAAATTAGTCTTGGTGTGCTATGCATAATTGCTAATTATTTTTTTCCAAGATAGCTCATTTATGTCATTTTCCAATAATCTTAGGTCATTCGCTTTAAAGGGTTTCACTTTGCATCCTTTGAAGGCAGTGTCAGAACCCCTGCTGATTTTGAGGTTAAAATCTAAGAATCAAAGAGTGGTTTGTAGTCAGCTGCCAACTTATATGACTTTCTCTTCTAACAATTTACAGCCTAGAAGTAGCAATCCATGGAGATTTCAGCATAAGGTATTTTGGCTAATGGGTGAAGGAAATAATTCCTTGTGCAGTTTTGGATGGCAAGGTGCTGAATGCTTCTTTTCTTTCTGAAGGAAAAATCTGCTGTAAATGAAAGCAAAAAACCCAATCAAACAAAAAACCCCTTATAAATTGGTTGGAATGACATGATTTACCCTGCTGGATAATTCTTCTTTATAGATGTATTTTACCCTGTTACACTTGTACATTTCTTTGTCTTACCTTCTAATGTGTACTTGCTGCTTGAAATTAAAGGTAATCACTGCTGTATTGTCAAGAAAACAAAATTAAAATAAGTAGTTTTGTAATGAAGTGTTTAATTAAAAGAATAAGTTCATTTGAGAGCAAAGAAATAAATCTTCTGTTTGTTATGAACAGCCAGCTATTGGAGTAAAAAGTGAATTTAAGAATAAGTTCCACAGGTTTTCAGATAATGGAGAATGAAATATACATAAAGTATATTATTATAAAATAGGAAAACTGGGTTCCAGCTATCTGAATTTTAACAAAATTCAGCTCATGTGCTGATGGTTATTGATGCTCTAGGGGTATGTGAAGTAACTGGACAAGGGTGCCTTACTCTTTACTGGGTCATGTGTGAACCAGCTGTTTGCTGACTTTTGCCTTTATTATTCATGTTTGTACAAAACAAAAAGAGATCTGACCTGAATATTTCATTTATTTCTGTTTGAAGGAACTGATTATCAAGCATCTTGTGTTTATTGATTAATCCTCAGTGCTCTTCACATCATTCTTTGTGTTTGGGGAATCCTCCTTTTTATTGTTCTTGATCACTGGCATCTCAGCTGTGACCTCTCCACTGCTCACATGGAAGAAGTTATTTACTACCATCTTTCTGACTGCCTTTGTTAGTAACTTGCCTCACTGAATGTCCTTTTTTTGACTTTAGACAATGTTATTAAAATGATATCGATTTACTGCTTTCTTACTGTTCCTTGGATCCCCTATAAATCAGTGCCTTTAACAGTCATCTTACTATAACTCTGTTTCCTTGTCTCTTCATATGTTTTTCTCATTCCCCCTTTCTTTCCAAAGCAGCTGTCTAATTCTTGTAAACTTATATTTTCTTTGCTAATTTGAGAATGAGATG
>VXBU01016256.1:186088-305230 GCA_013400315.1 Bombycilla garrulus
TCTGCTGTAAATGAAAGCAAAAAACCCAATCAAACAAAAAACCCCTTATAAATTGGTTGGAATGACATGATTTACCCTGCTGGATAATTCTTCTTTATAGATGTATTTTACCCTGTTACACTTGTACATTTCTTTGTCTTACCTTCTAATGTGTACTTGCTGCTTGAAATTAAAGGTAATCACTGCTGTATTGTCAAGAAAACAAAATTAAAATAAGTAGTTTTGTAATGAAGTGTTTAATTAAAAGAATAAGTTCATTTGAGAGCAAAGAAATAAATCTTCTGTTTGTTATGAACAGCCAGCTATTGGAGTAAAAAGTGAATTTAAGAATAAGTTCCACAGGTTTTCAGATAATGGAGAATNTGAAGGAGCTGGTTATCAAGCATCTTGTGTTTATTGATTAATCCTCAGTGCTCTTCACATCATTCTTTGTGTTTGGGGAATCCTCCTTTTTATTGTTCTTGATCACTGGCATCTCAGCTGTGACCTCTCCACTGCTCACATGGAAGAAGTTATTTACTACCATCTTTCTGACTGCCTTTGTTAGTAACTTGCCTCACTGAATGTCCTTTTTTTGACTTTAGACAATGTTATTAAAATGATATCGATTTACTGCTTTCTTACTGTTCCTTGGATCCCCTATAAATCAGTGCCTTTAACAGTCATCTTACTATAACTCTGTTTCCTTGTCTCTTCATATGTTTTTCTCATTCCCCCTTTCTTTCCAAAGCAGCTGTCTAATTCTTGTAAACTTATATTTTCTTTGCTAATTTGAGAATGAGATGTAGTTCTATTATATTCAAGCAGAATGCAGTTAAATTCTTAATCTCTCACTTGTGCAGAGTACAGTAAATTCTGCATGGCTCTCTTTTTCAGTGAGCTTATGGACTTACCTACATCATCTTCAAGCAATATCATGTTATGTCAAAAGTTCTTACCATCATTTGATTTGAGTATTGTTCTTATCAAGTTGGACTCTCACCTGATCTTTGTGGTCAGAATGATGAATTCTTTACATGTTGACACGGACAAAATAAAAAGAGGAAATAAATAAATGTGTACATTGGAAACTGAGAAAGTACAGAAACAGAGAGCATCCCAGCTGCATGTTGCTACACTGTGCACATACAGCAGCACAGTCAGTTTAATGAAAGTGACATGTAGTTTTCCATACCTTGCACCCCTTTCCTCCTGTTTTCTCTGTGCTTCATAAGAAAACACTGTAAGGCAAATATGCACTAACAACCTGTGCTGAGTAACATGAAGAGTGAAGTGCAGAAAGGCTGGGTAAAAGAGGTGATAGTGTATTTAGTGTAAGATAAAATGTACAGTAGAAAAATCAGAAAATAAAATAAGCCTTGGGTAGCTTTCCTTGCCTAAGTTTAGTCTTTGCTTTTCAGATTGTTTTGTATATAATTAAATAATGTTGCATTTTGCTTACAGTGTCTATATTGAAACTGTGATGCACATCGTAATAGTCACCATAATAATTGTCAATTGTCCAATATTCATTTTGTATCTACAGAACTCTCCTTAGTATCTTATAATTTCAGTTTAAACTTAAATTCATTCTTGTCTTGGTTTATAGCACTTGCATAGGGTACATGTGGTTTTGTTTTGGTAGGTTTTTTGAATGTCATGAATGACTAATTAAAAATACTGTCACTTCATCACCCCTAACAAATCTTCAACATCAATCCTTTATTTTTTTTCCCTTTGGGACATAAAGTGTTAGAGTAATTTCTAAAATTTTTTAATTGTCACTGTGTCCTCTGTGCTGTCCTGCAGTCCCAGAAGAGTCTGATTCTAGCACTTACTTATTTGGCTTTAACGGCTGTCCAAGTTAATTTTTTCCTAAATTAGGAATACCTTCTATGTCAAGGATTCCTTCTTCAGTCCTTTCAGGTTTTCCCTAATTATACTTCAAGATTTACATTGTTGTAGTAACATTTGCTCTGATAAAGGATACACAATTTCTCTGGTCTTCCCTTGACTTTTTATGCATCTAATAGTATAGTCATTATTTGTTTCCTGGTTTTAAAATTATCAAACCAATTACAAAAGAAAAAAAATTAGGGATACAATACAAGGTCATCAACATTTGCTAATTACTAAGAGGATAGCAGTACATTTTTCATGTTGAATTTGTCTTCTTGCCTATTTCTTTTCTGACTATTCTAAACTTCAAAATAAAATCTACCTGATCATATAATAACTTTTTTCATGGAAATTCATGGGGTTTTAATTTTTTTTCTTATGTCTGGGCATTGTGATGACTTTCTGGCTGTTGTGTTTTTCATCTTATCATTTTAACGTCTTGGTGGTGTCTTTTCAGTCTCATAAGGAGCTTTGCATATAAAATGTCTGCAGCTTCTCTCTGTAGCAGTCTTTCATCAAATCTATTAAGAAATTTAATTTAAAAAAACATATTCACACATTGTAATGAAAAAGCTAATTATCAAGTCACTACTGGTTCCAAACAAGCCTAGCTGTATTAGGCTATTGGGATAGAGACTATTGGGATTTTTTATGCTTTCTGGCCTCTGTTCTAGTCTCTCCCACAACAAGTGAGAGCTTTGTCATCTCATTCAGTTAAGGAACTGCTAGACAGACCTGCTCACAGCCTAAAAAAACTGTCATTTTGGGTGTGGCAGGAAGCGAGGAATACTTTCAAATGGCACATGACTTCTACTGGTAATTTTGCAAACTTCATCGGTAGTGGGTAATAATATCCTGTGATTTTAACCTACTGTTTTCAATACATTAAAGAATAATTCCAGATTAGTCCACCCATATAGATTCATTTACAAGAGTATATAGGGAAGAAGAAAAAGTATTTTTATTTTCATTTTTCTCAATCTCTAGGTAGAAGAATGGGAGGAAGTTTGCCAGCTTCCTGAAAAATCAAGGCATTTCCAGTGAAATGGGAAAACAAGGAAAGGGTGCAAAAGTTGGAGGGAGGGAAGAGGGAAGAGAAAACAAAACGTCATCTGGTTTTCTAGAGGTCAACCACACTGAGTGATTGATTGAGTGATTAGATTTGATCTGTTACTGCAATCTCTGAAGCAAACCTCATATCCATTTGACATGCAAGTTCATCTAAAAATTTATTTGGAGAAACTGCTGTGTTTTATTCTGCTATGACTCATGTTGAGAAAATTAGTACAGAGTCCTTCTTCCTAAGTATCTACATCTGCTAGGGCTCATCCCAGCTTCCTGATAAAGCATACAGCTACCAGATGGTATCTGAAGAGTGGCTTGTTGGCAGCTGGATAAAATGGCCAAGGTCTGATTGCTAAGCAGCATCACTTGTCAAAACATATGAGCCATTTCAATGTTACTCTGCATTACACTTTTTTTTGTCTGCGGTCTTAAACCCATAAGTAGTGCAATGAAGTTGTAACATCTGAAGGAACATAACAAGCTTTGTCATACTGAGCAAAAATGGCATAAATGGGGAGCATATGTCGTGTATTTAAAACCAGTAGTCATGGTGTTTTTCTCATTGTTCAAATTGCTTTTGGATAGTTCTGCATACCTCTATCAAATCTTTCAGTTATATGTAAATTGCAAAATACAAAGATGATAAAATTATTAAATGCTCAGTTGTTTGTGACACCAGGAGACACTGGAAGAGTAACAAGTTTTTTACGTGACATGAGTACAATACACAAAGCCTTATTTTAAAATGCTCTTATTTGCTAGGTTGTTTTAGAAAGTGCTTCATAGGTGCATTTCCAAAACAAGGTCTGAACCTTGGAAACTGAGATATGAAAGCAGTGTTTACTCTGAGATGGTGATCCCTAGATGGGTGTTTATCCCAAGAAATAGAATTACCCTAGTAGTGGCTGACCTGTTCCAAGATTCTCTTTAAATAACTGTAATTTCTACGAAGAATAAAATTAACTGTTTTCTCTGTATAGGGAGAGGTTGCAAGGAATTTTTCCAGAAGAGATAAATATATCTTGTTTTCTGACCTTGATTCTATTTTATCTATATTTTTTCTGAGTTGGACAAAAGCAAATATGTCAGGTGTTTTATTGCCAGATTTCATACCAGCTCAGTCTTTGTCCCCAGTTCAAGAGCATTTTTGCCATTTTTTGGACTTAAACACTGGTGTAGTCTTTAGAGAACCACTGGAACTGTGATTGAAAACCAGCCAATGTTACCTTTACTTTAGAGAAGGTAGGTTTGCAATGCCCTCAGGGCTTGTGTAGATATAATTCCATAGTTTATATGGTCAGATTGTAAGTGTTGTTTATATCTTTTTTTCTCTTTTGAATTTTTGCTGGAGTTCAGTCAGGAGAGAATACTTAACATGGCTAATATTCCTTTCGTGTGAATAAACAAATTGTACAATTTGTTTTGTAAAATCGATTGCAAGGAAGTATTCCCTCCTTCAGAGACATTCCAAAAAAAGCTTGCTTTTTTTTTGTTACACTTGAAATATTTGTTTATAATATGGACAATCCACCACCATTGTCGTTTCTTTGTTCTTTCTCTACTTTCCAACCCAGCATAAGATTGCACTCAAAATAATGTCTTTCCAGCTGGTGAAACAGATTTTGGCTTCTTAAGTATTTCTATTGTGGCTTCCTTTTACCTCAAGTTTAGCTGCCACTTCTCCTGAAGGTTCATGCTGTCTCTGCACTACAGTTATCTATTGTTCTTATTTCTCTTTGATGCTGCCCTTCAATATGTCAGAACTTCCTGCTGATAGCAATATACATTCCTTTCCTTTTATGCTTTCTCTTCATGTTAAAAACCCATTAGTGATAATTGCCCACATAATAAAAGTAAATATGCTGCAAAATTAAAAAAAAAAAAAAAGGGAGCAATAAAAGGCCTGTTGAAGTTGCCCTCTGCCAGGTGCCACCTTTTGAAAAGTTTAGCCTTTCTTCCATTTGTCTGGGGGCTGTTACTCATATTTGAGCAACTGGCCATGTATTTTTGACATGCAGACTCCTGGAGAATGGAAAAGTGCACAGTGCTCTGCTGCAGGTGGATACATGCTGCTCACGGGCTTGATTAGTCCAACACTCCAGCTGAAGGGCACAGACCCCAACTATGGTGTAGCAGTGCAACCCTCCTTTGTCAAACAGTCCCCTGTTCTTGCCTGATGACATGGATCATCACATGCTAGGAGAAAAGAAATCAGAACATATAGAGAACAGCACTGTTCCCAGTTTGTCTGATGCAAATATCGAGTCAACAGCTTGTCACATTCAAGAGTCTGTCCTGTACCTTAATGCTACCTGAAGGATGGAGAATCATAGAACATTTTGGCTTGAAGGGGACCTTTAAAGGTCATCTAGTCCAACCCTCTTCTGTGATGAGCAGTGTCACCTTCAACTCGATCAGGTTGCTCAGAGCCCTGTCCAGCCTGACCTTGGAAGTTTCCAGGCTTGAGGGTCTCATAAGGGCGGGGGAGAGGGGCAGGATCACCTCCCTTGACCTGCCATATTTCTTTTGATGCAGCCCAGGGCAGAGTTGGCTTTCTGGGATGCAGGCACACATTGCTAGCTCATGTCCAACTTTTCATCAGTAGCTCCCAGTCCTCAGCAGGACTGCTCCCAGTCCCTTCATCCCTCAGACTGTATTGATACTGGGGGCTGCCCTGACACCTGCACTATGCACTTAGCATGATTGAATTCTCTCTCTCATTCCTTGCAGGATGGAAGATGTAGTCTAGCCTGTCACATAAATGCTACCAACTTCCACCATCCTAAATTTTTACTATAAATTTTTTTACTACTATATTTTACTATTCAATACATAATCACATATATTACAAACTAAAATAAGGCACATCCAAATACTTTTCTCCACATTCTGTTCAAGCCAAAATCACGTAGTTTTTCTTCCTTCTATGTCTGGCTGCTGAAAAGCATCATTTGTCCATTTCTGTCATTCACCAGTGCTTACCAAGATGCTCTTGGTTTTAACCAGTGTGAGATGGTGAAATGTGATGTTATTAGACATGGCAGTCTGTTTGCCTGACAGTACCACCAGAGATGAACCTGTCAGGAATGTCTCCACCAAAAAGCATTGCTCAAAGGCCTTTTTGTCAGATTACTTGACACTTGCTCATGAACTATGACTAGCATTGCCTCTTAAAACACTCTGTATGTTTATTTTATGAGCCATATGGCCCAAACTGGCCTAGCGTTGTATAGGTGTGAAAGACAGTCTGGATAGATTTAATTACTTTGGACTTCTGAGCTTTACAATAAAAAAAGTTTCCATGGTAATTTAATTATTGCATTGTGTTTTATATAATTTACCCCTATGTCTCCCTGGTTATTTCTTGACATTTTTTTCGCTTTGTTCTGGAAAACTATGTCTTCAGGAAGAAAACAAAAACACCTAAATAATTAGTTCTGCAAAAGAATTGCTGTGCACATTTAACTTAAAACCAGATGAGAAATACGTGGCTCTTAGGAGCTGAGAGATTTCACCTAAGGGTTTTGCTGATGGATCACTGGAAGCCTGTGAATATGTATCTTTCTGCTCTTGTGGGAACTTTGCGGAATAATTAATAGAATCTGAATTAGTGATCCTCGCTAATTAGTTAGACCCTTTTTCCTTTGTACGCCTTTTAACACTTTGTAGCTGTTAAAAATGTTATGTATACAAAATGGTAGGTGAGAACCCTTTCAGATGAATAAAAGATTTAAATATGGCTGGGCTATCAGTTTTCCTTTACAAGAGCTCTCACTCAGTGAAGTGTTGACTGTGGTAAGCGTGATGCATGGTAAGTAAATGGAGGTCTTCACTTGAGTACAGTTTTCTTAAATTATTTTTTGATACTATAATTTTTTTTTTTCTGCAGTTCAGCTGTAGGTTTCTCACAGAAGTAGTAACCAAATTCATGGGTAACAGTTCCTGGCAAAGTAATGCAGGAATTGTTCTCAGAGGATGCTGCAGCCTGGGTGTTTAAAATACAATGCAGGTCTGCCTTTTGTGTGCCCTTAATCTGAAACCGGGTAATGCGTCAGTATACACTGACTTGCTATTCTACAGTGTGATAAATAATTGTATGGACTTATTCTTAGTGATGCATTTTCTTAGGCTTTTTGTCTTAGAATCAGGGATTTAAATGTCATTAGATAACATGCGCATAATCATGATATAAACCATGCAGAGCTTGCAGTTTTTGTCTCCTGACATAAATATTCCAGCTGTGAAAAAGATGCAATGTAATACAAAGAAATGATAGAGCAGGAACATATCAAGGAATGTACACACAAGCATGTTTTTACCTCAGTGTAAATTCATGCATGCATAAATCATGAGAGACTGAAGATGGCTGTAAGCTCTATCCTGATTTTTACCTTATAATATACTGAAAAATGATCTGTGATGCTAAAAGATGGTTATTTTTGGCAACCTATATCAATTTCCTATTCACACAGCAACTGGTGGCAACTAAAAATAATCCTGGTTTAGTACTAGCTAAAAATCTGGTCGCGTTTGGCACACTAACAACATGCACGAATAAAATTTAAGATCCGCCGTTCTATTTCATTCGAGCCCACTCATCAAGCTTAGTTTGCTTCCATTTGAAAGCTATTGAAAAGCCATTAACTGGCAGGACTGTGAAAGCCGCAGTGCAGCAGCACACCTCAGTGCTGGAAGAATGTGGCTGCAAGTGCACACCAATTAAATCTTTCTATTCCTGGGGATGTGGGATTAGGAGCGGTGTCAATCAATCGTGCTACAATAGCACGTGCAGTAGTCATGGTTCAAGACGCACAGAGGTTTATCGTAACTCCAGCAGCCGGGTGAGGGTGACTTGGAAGCCTCTGCAAGATCCTGGAACAGAACCTATGCTAAATAATGTATTCTGAGGTGTACTGGATACCTGAGGAAGGGCTTTAAATAATGCATTTTCTGGGCATGACAGTTGTGGCAGAAGAGAATGCTGAAACCTGTAGCAAGACTACAGCCTGAGATGAAAGAATGTCTCATTACCATTTTATCAAATGCTGTAAGTAACAAAATGGTTATTTTGCTTTTAAAACTGTGTTTTTATTTTCTGAGGTGTGTCTTTTCATTACATATGCCAAAAGTCGAAGACAGATGCTGCATGATGTCAACATAGTAGTGGGGAAGGGGAGTTGTTACTTTGCATGTGAATATATAGGCAGAGCCCAGTGTTTCTTTCTCTCCTCTGTTCAGATGTAACTTCATTGTGTATGTAATAATGCTCTCATTCTGAACTTCATAATGACCAGCTTTTAAAACTTTTGTTTAAATTAATCACCAAAGAATGTAATGTCCGAAAAGAGGAAACGTCATTGACAGCATTATGTTAAGGACGCCTTTAAGGACAACCGTGGAACATGGCTCTGACACTTTGCAAGGATATACAAATGAGAATAGGTTTATAATTACGAGCCCAGCTCATTGTCTACCGTAAAGCAAATGCTTGTATCCCCTCCTTATCAGAATATTTAGCTATTTGGTCTGACAGACTTTTAAAAAATAATAATGAACTTTTAACCTTGAATCTTGCAGGCTTGCCTCCTTAAAGACATCCTGAAATTGGGGTCTATGTTTAGTGTATTTGATTCATTGCAGAGGAAATTCCTAACAGCATTTTTTTTCAAGATTGCTTGTTTTCCTAACTGCACATTTTTCAATCTTTTAGGATTTGCCTTTGAAAGCATCCAGGGTCTGAGTGGAAATTCCTGGGTTTGCATCAGATAAATGAATTATTCTTTAAATACTTGTTTTGGACAGCAGTAGTTCAATAGCCATAGGTATTTTTTACTGAAAGACTTAGAAAACTTCAGACTTTAGTGATTACGGCTCAGTTTTTAAATGTCAAATAGCAGACTGCTGTAAAAGGTTTTTCTCTCCAGGTCATGGTCTTCGAAGACTTAAGTGTACCAAGGACATTTTGAAACTATTTCTAAAATGCTGTGTTATGTTACAGTTAATAAATATTGTGGTTCTTTGCTGTCCTAATATGAAATTAAGGTGCCCTGAAAGTATTTTAGTAATTCAAGTAAAAAGTATTTATATGGGTTTCCTCTTGTCTGGGTTCAATGGGACTGGTGTATGGACTGATTTTAATACTAGTGGGAGTTACAATTCCCTGTTCATGCAGAGAAGCACTGATTAGTTTTACTGCACAGTTTTAAAGGTGCATTCTAAGAATAATCTTTGAGCTTATATTGAGATTTGATAATGCAAACAAGGAATTTGCAACTTAACTATCTTGAAGATGTCAAAAAAGTATTGTTTGGTCTTTATTCATATTAAATTTACTCTTACAGTGAAATTGTTGCAAATCGAGATAGGCATGTGAGTGTCAATAGCATATTAAATAAGTAACTCTTCAGTGAAACTATAGGAAAGATATGAGGATGACCCTGAGGTTCTTCTGTTAAAAGGAAGCAAATGATGACTAATTGGGATGTTCATTGCATTGATTGTGAGATGGAGGACTAAAACACAGCAGAGGGAAAGGTGAATGTACAGCATCAATTTTGTCAATAATATTTGTTTCCTGTTTTTCAGATTTGGAATTATGATTAGTGATTTCTCAGTAAATCAAAGTGTTTTACCACACAGCTCTTTTCTTTCCAAATGGTGTCCTTTAGAAGACAATGGATGCTGGCTGGAGCCTGACAGGAGTTTTTTCACTGCCTGTGCTTCTCAGAATTGGCAAAAGTGCTTCCATTTCCACCTGTAATTAGTGAAGGAGAAGCACTTCCTCTGCAATGCTCCCCTGAGCACTATTAATTGACTTACTGTACCAGTATGTTGCAGATATTTGTGTTTGGCAGACAGCTGGGATCAAAGCTGGGCCAGGGCTGCATGCGCAGTTGCAGCACCAGCAGTGTTCTGAGATGTGCTGAGAACAGCCGAATCTCACAGGGGCTGGAACATGACTCTTCACATCCCACTTTGCTTTTATTTTATTTCACCAATGATTTCAGTATCAGAAAGAAAAGACACTGATCCAGAGGAAGCATGGTGGCAGAGCACTGCCTCTTGGGCTACTTTGGGTAGAAAGGAAATACCTAAAAGGCACAAATTAATGGCACTTCAAAGCTAGTGTTTTATGTACTCTAGTGCTATGTACCTGGCTTTTGAATATGTTTGCATTTTGATTTTTTAATCTTTGCAGGAGTTAGGTGTGGAAATCTGAGATGAGAAGGGCTATAGCTATTCTCCGGTGATGTTAGTAGAATTTTAAAAATATTCTTTAATTTTTTCATGGAATTGCTCCCATTAGAAGGCTGTGAAATTAGATATACTCACCATACAAGTGACCATCTTGTCATAGGACCTTTCAGGCTGGAAAGATCCAACTTTGAAAGCTCTCCAGTCCACCACATACTCATAAAATAATTAATGTTGGAAAAGACCTCTAAGATCATGGAGTACAACCATTATTCCAACACTGCCACATCCATCACTAAACCATGGCCCCAGGCACCATTATCTACATGTTTTCTGAACAGTTCCAGGGATTGCAATTCAACCAATTTCTGGGCAGACTGTTCCAGTATTGACCACACTTTCAGTGAAGTAATTTTTCCTAATATCCAATCTAAACCTCCTCTGGCACAACTTAAGGCTATTTCTTGTTGTCCTATCTCTTGTTACCTGGGAGAAGAAACTCACTGCAGCCTCCTTTAAGACAATTGCAGGGAGTGGTAAGGTGTTTTTTTTGTTTGGTTTTTTTTTTTTTTAAACAACCTCAGCTCCCTCAGCTGCTCCTCGTAAGACTTGTGCTCCTGACCCTTCTCCAGCTCTGTTATTACAGGAGGTACTCTCCCTTCTGCTCTGAGCAGGGGTAGCTGCATGGTCAAACCAGATTTTCTGGGACCATGCCCAGTGAGGTCTTTCATCCCAGTAATACTCTGGAATTGCGCCTGCTGCAGCCATCGTGTTGTCTTTAGCTGGCACCTGCAGCATTTAACGCACAAGCCGAATGTGTGCCTGCCTGCTGGAGCAGCTCATGTTGTCACTACTCGTGCCCATCTTCTTTTTGCAGCCAAGTATTGCTGCTGCTCAGAGCTGGCCCTGTCTGTGCTGGTAGCTTTTCCTTGGCAATCTGTGCATGTGAATATTTAGGAAAGAGAACAGTGGTTTGTAGGAGAGTATCACATATTATCTGCCAGCTGCAGGGTACCATTTTGTCTTGATGATTTGTGTGACAGATTGTACAAATGAATGTAATTTTGCAAATTAGGCAGCACCTTGCTGCTGTCTTCTATCCCTTGTATATCTAGTTATGATATAAATATCATCATTTACATGTTATGGCAGTGGTTTTCTACCTTTGTTCTGGACTTTCTGTGAGTGATCTGCAAAGGTAACTAAGAAAAACAGTACTTCAGCAAGGAAGCTTAAGTTGGTTACTCCAGAGTCTGATTTCCACTGCAAATGCTGTAGAGGAGCATAAGTGCAAACAGAGTAAAAACCTTGCTAGAGGGAGTAATAGTCATGCCTGATGTAAGTCCAAGCCAAGTGAATTTGTCCAAATATTAGGATCATAAAATCTGAACATCAGCTTCTATTTCTATTCTTTCTGGTTCATCTGTTTCCAATTCCTTTAAATCCTTTGTATGAATTAAAACCCACTGAATTTTGCTGTGTTATAGCCCGATACCTACAGTGATCTGTGCTGGAAATACCAATTAGATGTTTATTGATAAATTTCATTCAGGATTTGGAACAAGATATAAAATAAACATGTTAATTTTCTTCAGTATCTGTCCTTTATTACCTTCAGGACCTGACTGTGTGGCAAGGATTGTCCATGAAGTGGTAGCTCTACCTGAATGTTATGGAGTTTGGAAAGGGTTGGGGAAAGATGTGATATGATACGTTGGTTTCAGTTTTCAGAGGATGGAGACTTGAACTTGATTCTCCCATGGACGAAGGAGTAATACTGTGGATGAAACGTGATACCTTTGTGTCAGCTTTCTTACTGTGAGGCAGCCTGTGAAACTTTCATCTGGGCCTCAGTAGAGTGAGTCACTGTAGTTTAGACCAAATAAGAAGAGAAGAGGAACCTGAAAAGAAGAATTGGAGACCCGTAGTTGGTCTGTGACACAGGAACCCTTTACCTCTGTGGCAGCATGTGCAGGCTGTGTGATGACTCAAGTAACAGTGACACAGGTATTCTGTCACACTGGATGGTTAGTGACATAAGAGAACTAGCAAATTTTTGCAAGTGTTTTCTCCTTCCCATGAGCAGGATTTCTTCTATTCCAGGGTTAGGCAGGAGGTGGTAATAATTTATTTATTGTATATTCTGGTGTCCCAGAGAATTCTCACATCTTCTTGGACATGTCCTCTGCCTCCAATGAGGAGCTCAAGGGACAAAATAGTAAAAATATACCGGTGGTGGAAATGAGAGCTGTAAACAGAAGCAGGATGTCTGTGACAGTCCTCATTCAACACTTATCCCATTTATTTAGGTTGATGGTTCATGACAGTGTCTGCTAACTCTCATGTCATGGTTTATTTCTGCAATAACAGAGCTAAATACACCATGGCTGCAGGGAAAAATTCCTTTTCCTTGTACATGCTTATAACACTGTAACCTGTGGCATGAGGTTAAGATTGTTACTGAAATTAGATGCTTAGCATGAGTGAGTGATCCTGCCTGCTGGAAATGAAACTGGGAGGCAGAGTCAGGAGTCATCTGCCCTGGGAATCCTGAAAGGGCAGGAGGAGTGGCTCTGTGAAATGAACCACTGCTTGGGAGTTTTAAGATCCTGTGAAGGCACATAAAGCAAGTCTGGGAGAGTAAAGAGATTTTGATAAAAGGTATTTGTTTGAGAAGCTTATACTGTAAAAATATATAAAAGAATGCTAATATAATACATGTTATTTCATATTACGTTTTGACAGACGGAATGTGTCTGATATCTCAGTGATATGCAGTGCAAAGTTTTTTAAAAAAGTTATATGATAATTCAGATGTCATGAAAGGTATCTAAAAATAATGTTTTAAATTATTCAGTTAGGAACAAATAGATTTTATTTTACTAACCTTAATACAAATAGAGCCACAGCTACAGTATTTTTACTTCTAATACACTTCTTACCTCTGTGTCTTTCACTGTCATTACAGGATAAGTGCAGGCCAACAGGAAAATAGGATATTATCTACTGCCTATGAATGCCAGTATGCCTGTACCAATTAGATGTGTTTATCTATTTTTATTCTCCAGTTCCTCAGCTCATGTGACAATGACATAAACATGAATTTTTTAATTTGAACTAATTTTCTACCTAATCTAGATATTAACAAGTTCGAGATACATGACACTGGGTGCAAGGAATGAGATGAAAAATAGATTTTTGTATCAGTATGTAGACATAGGAAGTTATAATTAGAAAAACATATTTTGAGCTGTCAATAAGCCAATTAGCTTTGCACATTTGTAGTAATAGTCTAATAATTTGTTAAGTGTGCTTCCAGTAAATAAAACTTACCTCACAGTAACAACTTTCCTAACAATAACGACCACATAGAATAGAATTTAATAATTTTATTCAGATGAGTTTTTATATTAAATTGGTATTTGGAAAAAATACCCTTTGAAATAACAGCAAAAGGAGCAGTATTAACTTGGACAATTGAAGACTGTAACATTTCCAACTTTGCATTCAGCTAAGGACAGGTTCTGTTTATAGTAGTTTAGTGTAAATCAGCCATCCAATAATAATTTTTTATCATTATTTTGTTTGCACTGTAAAAAATCTGTCAGTAAAGAGAAGAATCAGCAGTTCCTGTGGAAAACTTTACTGAGGGCTTGTAATGAATTCCTTATAATTTTGGTATTTGGAGTGTTTTTTTCTTCTAATGTAGTTCTTCTGCTAACAGCAAAGAAATCTAGCCATACTAAAAATCACATGAAAAAATACGGTAAAGGTCAAAGTACCATATTTTCTCACCATATCGGCACAGCATGTGTGAAGCTTCAGATTCTGATATTACAGTTTTTGAGAAGATTGCTGCAGGAACAGAAAGGAGGAAAAAACCAAACCCCAGAACAACAGCACAACCCTCCTAGCCTCTTTATTTCCATTTATGAAATTGTGGCAGTATGGCCACTTTTCAATCCTGAAGTAGGTTCTTGCTCCAAATAGTCACATTTATTTCTTCTTCTTGTTTCATGCAAATTATTATACTGCATCATGGTGAAATTTGCACCATTTCTTAGTTATAAAACCAAACAGAAAATATTTTTAGATTATTCAATTGACACCTGATTCAAAATTGCCACAGTATAAACATGATTATTTTAAAGTAAGTGAAATCTGATATGGAACTAATTCTAATTTGTTCTTAAACAAATGGAAATAATTAAGTCTTAGCTTGATTTGGAACAAATAAAGAGTTGTCCTAATGCAAGTTTTTTAATATATCATAAAGGAATGCTGCCAATTAAAGAAAAATGCTATTTTTTTATTACAGGAGGTACTTTCCATTTGTTTGTTTTGAGCAAATGCCTTCAATGAAAACAGCAGCAATATAAGAGCTCCTAAGAGAAATCTGCAAGTTTTGACTACTGCACATCCCTTCAGCCAGCAGATGGGTCAATGTGGTATCACTTGCAGAAACACAAATGCAAGTAGTATGACTAGTAGTGGTTTTCTTGCCAGTGCCGTTTTTGTACATTAAAAGACAACAGCCCCTGACAACTTCCCCCCATCTAGAAGGTGATTCAGAGAGCCCTGACTTAGTCCACTTTAAACTTCTTTTTGATGTAAGAATGGGACCTCGCAAGGAGTGTAGACAGGAGGGCACCACACACAGTGGAAGAGCACTTGGTCACTTATTACTAGCTTTTCATCCAGCTGGAATACAGCTATTGGAAGAGTACTTTACTCTCTTTCATTTCATAGTTGTTTTTAAAACAAAGAACGTTATTCTAGGAAAAAAAGAGAATGATAAAATCCAATATCTTTGGCTGTAAATCCTACTGTGACTGTCTCTCTGTGCAATATGATATTTCAGAAGAGGTGGAAACAGTATTCAGAGCACACAGACAGGCAGTAGATCTGGGCCACGCCACCTCGGGTAGGTGGACTCCTGCTGTGGTCCCAGTCGGTGCAAATCCTGTTAAGTACAACACATAAAATATATATGGGACCTTGTAAAGGCGTCTATAGGAAATAGGGCAATGTATTAAGGTCATATTTTGAGAGTTAATCAATAGCTTTCAGATATGATCCCTTTCCTATTAAAGGAATCAAAGCTTTCTCCTGTGGAAAGTTCTGTAAATGCTGACATCGAAACTGAGAAAGAAGGGAAGCAGGCATGTAGGGCTTTCCTCTATTTTTCTCTCTTTGTGGAAAGAATAGTATTTTTTTCTTTAGGTATAGCTTATTGCAAGAGGCTCTAAAAAATGTTAGAACAATGTAGTCCTTATTCAACAATCATTTTATGTGAGAGACATTTTGTATTCAGATTGCACAGGAATTGAACAGCTTGTTTTTCAGATGCTTTCCTTTCAACACAATTATTTGATTCTGGTAGCTGCAGTACTAATGTTAATTGCAGAAGTGGTATGTGTAAATCATATAGACATAGTGAAATGTGAAGCTTTTAAGTCAAACTAAATTACTTAATTCCTGTTACTCAGCAATGAATATATAGATTGATTTTGTCTTGGAGTGACGTTTTTCTTTTTGGTGAGCAGTATTGTCACAGTTGCAATCACAATTTCTGTTTGATTTCTACTTCAGTTTCTTCAACATCTGTAAAACCCTTTTATGTTCATCCAGTTATTTCTTCAATAAAGTTGCCTGAAGATTTGTGTAGACTAGGAGTCCATCCTTTGACACTCTGCTTCTTTTTTCAGTTGGTCAAATGAGATCAAGCTGTTCAGTTTCCTCTTCTTATTTTTCTTCCTCTTCTTATTTTTCAAATTATCAACCATATTTCCCCATTTTAATTTAAGCCAGAAAGAACATTGCTGCATGTGTTCACAATCAGTTGTTATAACGCTTATCTTCACTTCTGTTTTCATGTCCTATGGCAGAATATGGCCACAAGTGTAATGCTTGATGGTAGATGTTGAAGGTGACCTTAGAGGCTGTTGTAAACACTGTTGTCAGGAAAGCCACTAAACCTGCTTTCATTGTCACTTACCCATAAAGACCCAACTCACACTTGCAATCGTCCTTGCTCTTGTAGCCTTAGCTAGGCTTACCTAGGACATACCCAATAACTATCCTGCCAGTGCAAGGGAGAGAAGCCTTTCATAAGCCAGTGGTGTGGCTTTACAGGCCAGAAATTCTCATGGGTTGGTTCTTCACTTTACTGAGGGGTTCTCTTTACAGAGCTTTACAGGGCTGATGGAGATTTCAGAGCTGAGTGAGGAGGCTGCCCTGAGTGTCACAAACACACAGCTGCTGTGCCTGTGTTGTTGCTTTTGTGTGGCTGTCCACCCAGTACACCAATCAAGGAATCTTGTGATCTTGCCTGTTAATCTCATCCATATGTGCTATTTTTGTCTTGGTACTCTGCTAAATTTGCACTATATTAAATTCATTTTATTGTTTTATATTCTCTTCATTTTCATCATATATACCTTTCTTTTTCCCTTTCACTCTTTAAATTTCTGTTAACTTTTCTCTCCTTAGTCACTGTTTAGCTAAGCTATGCATATTTAATTATTTTCATCTTTCCTCATAAATCAGTCCCTCAGGTCCAAAAACCATTTGTGGTAGTTTCTTTTGAACTGCTCCAATTTGACTGTCTAGAATTGAATGCAATATTCCAGATAAGTTGCCTTTCTGCAGAATGGAGGAGGGCCAGTTTCCAGTCCTCTTGCTATTTGAAAACTGAGATGGCAGTCCCTTGATGTGCACAGAACAGTGACCAAAGGCCTACATATTATCCCTGCTGCAGAATTTTTGTTAGTTACACTGTGGTAAACTACTTTTCCATCTGCTTTTACTTTACAGTCATCTCTGTAAATTATTAGATTGCATGTAGAACCACAGTTCACTTGGCATAGGATTTCCTTTCCTGTGTGCTTGCCAGTCCTTATGGCTAGGTCTGTGAACCTTTTTGACTTCTGTTTCCTTTTTGACTTTTAACTTAATGTGACCACTGTTTCCTTTTTGACTTTTAACTACCTATGATGTATGATACTCAATATCCTCTTTGTCTTGATACACAGTCCTTCATTGCTTTTATAAACACAGGTTTTTGCAAATTTTGATTAATGTGTTTTTCTCCTATGCTTTCTGTAATTCTCCTATGCTTGATTCTTGACTCATATGTATGACACCTGAGCCCTGACATATTTGCTGACTAAATAGTGATATCTGAGAATGTATGTGGTAAAAGAACTTCCCCAGGTTTTGAAACAGTCTTGATTTTTTTTTGTAGTTTTTTTTTTTTCTTTGTTTGGTTTTTTTTTTATTTTTTTTTATTATTATTCCAGCTGTTGGTTGTTGCTGCTGCTGTTCAACTGTCTCAGTACCCTTGAGGTGTAGCAACTGTAATTTTGGCTTCCTCTCACTGTGCACCAATGTGTTAATTCACTTTCTCAAATTTCAGATTTACAAGTATTAACAACATTCTTAGTGTTTTTCACTGTCTAGTGTGTTAAGTACCTGTGTAAAAAAACTTCTATATTATTCTGTGATGGCAGGAAGAATTTTCCAGTGCATCTCTTCCCAGGTGCTTCCCTTCTCTCTATCCTATATCTGAAAGTGTAGGCTAGAGATTCATGTATTATTACATCTCCATTTATTGCACTGTAAGGGAATAACTGTTATGGTCAAAGCTTAATTGTCACTTCATAAGTCTTGTATTGCAGTTAAATAAAGACAGCTAGGTCTGTGCAAGGACTAAAAGGAGTTATTTTTTCTGGAGGACTTCTCATCTATTCCTTCTTATCTTTCTTTATTGTCATTTGGGAAGCCCAGTTCTTCTTCGTTCCCATTCTACTTTCTGATTTAAAGCTTCTTGAGTTTTACTTGCTCTTGGTCTGATTTACAGCAATTTGGATTATTCAAATATGACCAAATATTCTGATACTATTTCCTCACAGGTTTTGTGAGTGACATGCATTAATTAGTATGTTATTCTAATAAATATACATTGCTTGCTTCTGAAGATACCAAATAAAAAGTGACATAAATTCACAGATCCAAAAGTTATAAGGGCTAACGCAAACTGCCAATTTGTTTTCTCTTTTAAGTTTTCTATATATAGATATATATTAAAAATGTGTTAGTGCAGTCAGTGTTAATCAGATGACTGTTGTTTTCTGATTGCTTTAAACTCTCTGTTCAGATCCTGACATAGGGACATGGACTATTTCTTAAAAAAAAAAAAATATTAGCTGCTTTATCATTAAGCTTTGGGAAACACATAAGCATATTTTGCTTTGATCTTTCAGAGGAAACAAAATCTTTGTGATTATGTTACTTGTGTGTGTACATCTTGTACTTTTTCTCCCCACGATGATTTCCAAACCTGTTACCCTGTTGCAGGAAAATGTTTCAAAACCAGGTTAATCATGACACAATTTATTCAAGCGAGTACTACATTGCCTAGTAGTGTTGTACAACTATTTCATTATGGTTAGAAGTTATAATGTGGCTTTTCTACTATATGGATGTCAGGTTTAGCTTACAAGCCATTATCTCTTTTCACACAAGTAATGTCAAATGTCTTGCAAGGAATTTAAGCATGCTGCAAGTAAGTTTCTTCTTGTTGCGCTGGCTTCAGCTGGGATAGAGTTAATTTTATTCACAGTGTCTAGTACAGGGCTCTCTTTTGGATTTGCACTGAACACAATGTTGATTATATAGAGATGTTTTGTTATTGCTGAGCAGGGCTTGCATAGAGCCAATGCCTTTTCTGCTTTTTGGGCAACCATGGTGGGGAGGCAGTTGGTGCATGGGAGGTTGGGAGGAGACACAACCAGGATAGGTGACTGCAACTGACCAAAGGGATGTTCCAGACCACATTATGACCTATTGCTCTTAATAGAAAGTTGGGAGGAAGGAGGGAGGGGATGCATTTAGAGTGATGGTGTTTGTCTTTCCAAGTAGCTGTTACACGTGATGGGGTCCTGCTCTCCTGGAGATGGCTGAACACCTGCCCAACCATGAGAAGCAGTGAATTAATTTCTTTTTGCTTTGCTTGTGTGTCTAGTTTTAGCTTTCCCTGTTAAACTGTATTTCAACCCATGAGTCCCACTGGTGGAGGAGTGACTGAGCAGCTGTGAGGGATACGGTGGCTGGAGTCAAACCACGGTGCTTGGGTGAACTGCAATGCCATGCACACTTTGCACCACTCACCTTGCTGCAGGAAAATAAAGATAAGGTGGTGGTGGGACGAGCTTCAGAGGGTGTGTCTGCACTTCATGAACAAAGGAAAGGCATTGGACTGCTGATGTTCTACAGCATTGTTATTCAGCTTGCTGGATCATTTTTGAAATGGCCCTGCTAGTCCTCTCTATGGCACAGGCTATGGATGGTATCTGGAGATCCCTCCTAATAGACAGGGCAGATGGAACATCCCCAAAAGGTGTGTTCTATCCCCTGTGCAAGCTTTCATCTATTTCAGAAGGCTTTGTAGCCTCAAATACTCTTCTCTGCCTAAGTATACTCTCCTACCACTTACTAGAACATATATAAACAACTTTGGGTTTATGTTGTAACATACCTTTCTCCTATGTTGAAGTGCAGTCTTCACTTTAGCCTTGTGAAATTTAGAAGCCACCAGAAAGATAATTATCTTAGAGCACAAGAGTACAGCAAAATCAAAGGAGAACTAGGACTATATGCTGTGCTGTCTAGATGTGTTTCATTTGTTCTGCATGAACCTTCATTAGTGAACATGAGCTGGTATACAACATTTAACTGACAAGCTGTTTTCTTCCTTCTCTTTTTCTCTTTCTCTTTTTCAGTTTTATTTTCTTTTTTTTTTTTTTTTTTGGTTCCAGTTTGTTTTTGGTTTTTTTTTGCCTTTTTCTTTTTCTTTTTCTTTTTCTTTTTCTTTTTTTCTTTTTCATCAGGGAATGCTTATATCCTAAGTTTTGTGGCTGATTGCTCAAAGGACTTAAATTCCGAAACAGCAGTGTTTCAACCTTATGTCTGAATACTCATTATTTAAAGATGCTACAATAAAGCACTGAATTCAGCTTGAGCACAGACTTTCATCTCCAAGAAGCCCATCTGGGATATTCTGTGAGATTAATGGGTTAATGTTTTACTCATATCTGAGACTGTTTTTCTAGTTGGAAACTCCTGTACTCCAGAGCAGACAATGGTGTCTTAGTTTCACAAAAGGTTCTGATGTTTGCAGAAGAAATTACTTGAGGTATGCTGTGGTTAGTGGGAATCCAGACTGCACCTTTGTCTCATCCTCCAAGGGAGTACAGAAGGATAATGGCAGTAGAGAGGAGATGGAGATAGCAGGTTTACCAAAATAAACAGTATGAGCTTGACAGGACCGTGTATGTGCATTTTGCTTGCATTCCTGTAGTTTCTGGATGTGATCCACAGATGAGGACTACTGCTCTGGGACGTACAGACTTTCTTTCAGAACATTCCTACTTGTGAATTCCCTGTACATCAAAAATAGACAAAAGAAAACGAATTTTTTTTGTGTTTCTAAAAAAATGAGAAGAACCACATATATGTGTATTTGAAACCTGTGTTTTATTACACTGAAGGCTAATGCACAGGCAGGCAGTTTGGCTGCATTTATTGAATAAGCTGGCACACAGTTAATGAATTTTACCTGGAACATAAAATCTCCATATGTCACAGACTGCAACATGGCATAAATCACAAATGACAGTGCAGAGCCCTCTGTTATGTTTAATTAGCTATTATTCAGACTCTCTTCTATCACTACAATGGCAAGATACTGAACTAGTTGCTTCTTTGATTTAAAAATAATAAATTTTTAGAAAATGCCAGTGTAACTTCACTGAATTTCTGATAGATAGATAATAGAGTCTATCAGGAAGCCCGTAGAGTTGATAAATAGCATCTGATAAGTAACTTTTTCCTCTGTATCAAGCTGGAAATTGATTGCAGTTCCTACTTACCAGTCTAGTCACATCGAAAGGCTCTTGAAGAGCAGCATACAGGAGCAGGATTTTATAAGAGGATGGCTGCTTGAATGTGCTCAGGATTGCTCTTCAGCAAAGACAGAATTGGATATTAAGCAGAAATTGAGGAAGCTTTGTGTATCGTGTCATTTAAGAGCCCTAACTTTCTAATTACATCTAAAAGAAGCTCTGTGGAACCAAGAATAGAAGCACATCAGCTCCTTTACTGCAATGTAATTTATTCTCAGAGGACTTGGCATTAATTGAATTCTTTACATTCTTTACAAGGTAAATAGTTTACATTTATATGCTCCCTCATGATTACCTGCTTTTGGGGTGGGAAGGGGAACCAAGAAAAAAGAAAAAGGATGAAGTCCATTGCTACAGTGAGCAGATCTATACTCACCTGATGGAAGTATTTCAGCTGTGGAAGCCAGGCTGAGTGGTTGCAAGCACCATGCTTCACTCAGAGCTTAATAAATGTAATGGAGAGGCTGTTCAGATGGTAAGTAATTTTCACTGTGCTGAACAAAGGATTTTCAGATCCAAGTATTTTGATGCTGGTTGTAATGTTTCAATTTGAGATGGATTTAAAGTAAGCTAGCCTTTCCTGCAGCTGTTCTTAGCCACATTTCTTTTGGAAACTGTAAGATCAGTAGAAAATATATAATAACTTTTGATTTCTGAAGAGAGCACCTGTAAAAAATGCATTGATCTGTGGTTCAGACACAATGACTTCAGTTGTGCTGTAGTATTTATATCATGGATTTCATATGGAATTCATCTCAGCTTCATAAATACTAATAAATTGTTATTTCTAATTCAACATAAATTAAAATAATATGCATTGTTTGTAGAAAAAAAACCTTCTGCGTAGTAATGTCATTATGTGTAGCAGCAAAGTGCCTTACTGAAAGGGCCAGTGTTTTGATTTCTGTTAGCAAACACGGAGGGTACATTAATGTAGCTTTTTGAACTGGATGAAGCTGCACTGATTTACACCATCCATGTCTCTGTAAGTGCCAAAGCACTTGCTGCTTATTGCATGCCTTTCCCACATACCTTTGTTAGTACTGTAGTTATGGTTAGCTAGCCAGCTTTAAAAGTTGCTAATCTATTTAAACATTTACTGAAGTTGTTGAAATTTTGAAATATTGTGTCTTTCTGCAATTCAGGACAATTTCAGTTATCTAAACTAGAATGTAGATGTTTAATTGCAGTTGTGGAAATGGGCTGATATCGTATCTTTAACAAGAATAGTGTCAGAGGACCCAACTATACCTATTTTGGAGGGGTTTTTACCCTTTTTCTTTCAGTGAATTAAACTGCTTAAAGACTATTCTTTTGGTAGCAGTGTCAAGCAGATACATTCTCAGAATCCCAGATTACCATTTTTCCAGGTACTTTAAACACTATATTGTGTTTCAGTGCTATAAAGACCATAGTCTTTCAATTACACAGAACTTTAATTATCCATTGTTTAAAATATATAAAAATCAGCATGGTGGCATAAATAAAGGTAAGCATGTCTCTTATTATATTGAATTCTGTAATTTTAACCATTATGCATCATCATTCCATGTCACCTTATTTGAGAGGCTTGCTGCATTAAGCAATGTCAACAGTTTGATTGTGTGCTTGCCTTTAATGAAAAGTCACATGCAATGTCAGAATACAATACATCTGAGCAGAGAGGTGAGCCTTTGTGCACATGTATGTAGGCATTCAGTTTTGCTTTCTGGAAGTGCCTCCTGACCTGTGACCCAGATTAGACAGGACATAATCCCCCCCATTGTAATGCGAATTACCATCTGAGGTGCATTTTTTAGGATGACTGGTCTCCCAGTTTAAATGCCAGACCAAGTGACTAAAGTTAATTGACATAAAGCCCTAAGAAGCAGTATTAAGGGATGGCTATATCAATATGGTTTCTGAATAATGGCCCTGCATACTGTAAAGTTAATTGAGCTCAAATCACCTGTGGAAGATGGAAGAAAATTTCTGTAACAATCACATTCTTCCTCTCTGTTTATGTCCCTTCCTTCTTCCTGTGCTCTTCATTTTGCTCAGGAGCCGGATGCTTGTGACAAAATATTCCTTCTCTCATCTTCACAGTGAGAACCAGTGACAATTCAAAGCAAACCATTCCTCTTTTACTCAGAAATCTCTTGTTTGGGCAGGCAGAATCAAAACTGTAATTTGTCTTGTGATGCAGATGTCACACTCTCCAATTGCAAGTAAATTGCTACAATTTTATGAATGTGTTGTTTTAAAGCAACAATTCTTCTCTTTGTTTTGGTTCATGGAGGACCCAGTCGATGAAGCAGCTCTTCACTAGCAAGCATCATTGAAACAGGTTTTTTATTTTTTCTTTATTTCTGTTGGTTACCGTGGTGATGACTTCCTTTGTCCTGCAATAATTAGTTATCAATGTAATATGGTAAAAGTTTCACTGGTTTTGATATTTCAGTGTTCTCTAGAGGTTTCTATAGTGTGTGCTTATACAGAACATGCAGACTTTAAAACACAAACATGACAATCATGTTTAATCTAGTAGTTTTTGTCCAGAACATCCCAATAAATAAATAATTATCTGATAAACCTTGCCAGCTTTTTCATGCCAATGTGTTCTGCGGTGCAGTCTGCCATGACCATCACAGTGACCTTATCGAATCCCTGCACATTAGTGTAATTTGTCATGCACTGAGGCAAGAACCGCATGAAATTATCTTCAAATTTGATCTCATATGTCATGAGATATAAACTCTTAAACAAATAGGTTCAGAAGGCAACCTTTTTCCCTACCCACAAATCTTTACCATATTGCCTCCCGACTAGCACACTCAAAACCATCTCTGTTTGGGATCATGTTTTCCACTGTTTTCTGCTGTTGAATGGGGGTCCTACAGTGTTCTTTTACCAAATCAGTGTGGCAGTGTGTGCCAGTTTTCCCATACATGGGGAAGGAAAGGATGGACAGACCTGCTGCACTGTTACCTTTTTAGGAGTCTCTAATAGCTTTTCTTTGGAGCCGGACTTTGGCTGAATTGTCATTTTCTAAGCAGTAACTGTTTACATCCACCTAATAAAGTTGTGGATTTTAGCAGCTATTTTTTTTCTGGAGGGTTTCTTTACAGCCAAAGCTGTTGCTGCTTTTGGCAGCGCTCACTTAGGACAGAGTACTTGGCATACTTCAAATGGGAGAGCTTAATCCTGGGGATTGGGTTGACAGAAACTTTGGGCAGTTCAAGCGGGGAAGTGCATATTTTCATGCCTGAGGCAGACTAAGCCTATACCTCAGTACAGCTGGGAACTGACTGGCTTGAGCTGCAGTCCTGCTGAAGAGTGTGGAGGGGTCACAGTGGACACAGAGCTGAATGGAAACCAGCTGTATGTGCTGATGATAAATCAGGCAAACCACACAGGGGGCTATGTTCAGAGCAGTTTGGCCTGCAGACAGAGGGAATTTACTGTCCGCTGCTACTTGGGGCTACTGAAGCTGCACCTGCAAATATGTGGTCTTGGTTCCACCAGTCTAAGATGGACATTGAGGCAATAGAATGAGAGCAATGGAAGGCTACCAGGATAACTAACAGAAATGAGAAAGCTGAAGTCTTCTCAGTAGTGATATAATAACAAGGGATAATGGCCACTAAAAGAACTCAAGGCATTTTTGATAGAAGTCAGTGCAGTGCTTAAACAGTTTACCCTGACAACTTGTGGAGTCCATTAATAGAAGTTTTCAAGACTGGTAGACAAGACCAAGTTGTCTGATCCAGTGTTAGCGAGTTACCCCCTGCTTCCTGTGGTACTAAGCCATCCACAGAATTTCCTTCAGAAGCATGTCTGTAACCATCCTGTGATTGAGTTAGGCTCTCTTGAGATGTGAAAGAAGCTCTTGTGCCATCAATTCCCCTGCTCAGTAGGACCACAGAGCAAAGTTCTGTCTGTTTCTAAAACTGGGACTCAGTGATGCATTAGAGATGAGCACCTGAAAGATTGATTCAGGCAGTTTGCCTAGTCTGCATTTATACTATGTTTCTTAATCCAGGCTTAATCTAATGAGCTGGCTGAGCTACAGCTGTTATGCCCACAGTCAGATAGTGATCTCGTCTGTGATGTATCAGGTTCCAGATGTGCTGAGAAAAGGAATTCCATTCTCAGTTCATTAATTCGCAGATGAGACCAGTGCCCAAATGTATCAAGAGTCCTTTTTTCAATTGGCCTGAGTTGCTTTGACTCTGGCCACATGCTGGGAACTGCTGTGAGGCCAGTGGAGGCAGTCAAGCACTGTTCTTCATAGGGCAAATAGACAAAGACTCATACAAGCTGAAAGTCATCCCTGTGGAGAGGCAGAGGATGCTAAACCAGGAACACCCTTCCTGAAACTGGAATCTGCCTGTGAGAGCATCTTTGCTGTGCTGAGTTTGACCAAGACACTGAGCTGATTTGTTTGATTTCTTGCCTTGGATGAGGTGAGTGGTGTGATGGCAAAGATGTCCTTACAGCTTGTTTGTGATATGGCAGCAAACACTTAGAGTTCCTCCTAAGAGCAGAGACTGCCCATGAGTTAAGCTGAGGAAAAGCAAAGATACTGTTGAAGTCTTTGGTTAGCAAACAGTGCAGATTTACAGCTGTGACTAAGACAGCAGACACAATTCTCACCCTCAGATGAGTTTCCAAAATACAAACATCAAGCTCAATTGCAGCCTGTTGGAGCTCAAATATGTGGCTGGTCCTTCTTCCCTTCATAAAGGAGAAGGAATGAGCAGGGCAGGGGTCAGCTCCCAGCTGCAGGCAAACATGATTTAACACAGGGAGCTGGTTTTCCCTCTGTGGCCATGAACCTTGCTGGCAGGCCTTACAGCCACACTTAGAAGTGTTGGGGTATAAGCTTACAAGCCAAAAGGCCTATGTAGGCTCAAGGCTTGGCTGCTGAAATGTTTTATACACAGCAGAATTCTAATAGAGAAGACTTGAAGTTTGCTTATTCTGCCATCCTATCATGATAAAAAGAAGATGCAGTTGTGAACTACCTCAGGCTGAGGAGGATGGTTTGAGTGTAGCTCTTCTATAGGATTGAATGCTCTGAACTCTGGGTTTGAAGCTAGGGCAAAGTTGCATCTTCTGCAGTGTTACAGAGTTACCCTTTCATTTCGTTGTGTCTTCCAACTAGGAAATAAAAGAAATGAAACACATAATTTTTGCTATGAAATGAAACATATCATTTGAGGTCAAGTGGAAAATTATGCTTTATACAGCAGGAGTTGTTGGCTTTGACATGCAAGAAGAAAGGGTTTGTGTTTTGCCTTAATGCAAGCCAATACTTGTTTCCAGTTTTTAGTTTGACAACTCATTTTCTTCTAACTAGAAGGGCATGCTAAGAAAGGAACAGAAATTATAGGGAGAGAGTAGCCTATGTTGAGAGTAATTGACTGAATCTGACCTGTAGAATTGTATTCTGTGTCTGCTTCTGTCATGGAGTTTCCCAGTGAGACACTCTGGGCACTTTTTGGATACATGTGTGCTCTTCAGTTTTGGGAAGTCTGGTTTGAGACTATGGCTTGTAATTTATAGTGAATACATGTAATATAATTGATACTATATATATTATATAGTATAATATTTATATTGTCTGTATTTTATGAAATAATATAACAAATAATTTAGCAAATTAATATATAATGTTATACCTAGAATTTTAAAGTGATTTGTATACATTCCTAAGACTATCACTTTATATTTTATAATGGAATTGTGATACATAATAGTTTACAGACTATTATGCCTTTAAAACAAACCAAAACATGTTAAAAATGAACACAAAATTCGTGAATTATACACCAAAAATCAGTGAATGATATAAAAAGAAAATCACTGTTTTTCACTTCTTTTGTAGAGAATGCAGATATGAGTACTCTGTTGTCCTTTTTTAATGAAAAGAAATAAATATTTGTGATTCTTTTATGTGTTGTGATGACATGAGCTTTACAAAATACTGTCAGGAGATTGTTAATTATACCTTCAGAGCAGGGTTTGAATGGTATTCAATAGATTAAACATGTGTCAAACCACAAGGAGAAAACAAAGTGGTCATTTAGTCAGCACTACTCAGATGTGCAGTCAATGAAATAGGGATCCTTTGATTATGTGACTACACAAAACAGGTAGACAAAACCAGTTTATTAAGTTGCAGAGTAATGCTAATTTCGGTATTTCTTAACTACCCAAGGTGAATTGAGTCTGCATTTCCTTCAAGAGGTCTTACTTAAAACTATGGAGAGAAAATCTCCCTCATCTGGGCTGCTGTCAGTCTTTAGAAATTACAAATTTGAGCACCTAGCCCCCATATGAAAGAAATTCCTATACATAAAGTAGAACATGAGAATCAGAAGTAGCCACCACATCAAAAGGCCTTAGTGTGGGATAGTGGGCACATTGCTGATGAATGTGGATTCACATTCAAGGACTTGTGCAATAAAATTATCTGACAGTCCATTAGCCTCCTTTTGTAACCTAACTGTCCCTTGAAAAGTAAGTAGCAGCACTCAAGTCTCCTACAGTCTTCCCTCTCAGTGGAAAAGAGAACACACTTGAAAAGAACAATGTTATTGCAATGTCAGCAAAAGTACCATATTTAATGGTAAAAAAGGAATCTGGCTTAAAGGAAGTGCTGTGAATATTAGAAATAACTGATTCAAAGACACATTTGTGATTGTTTCCACATGAGGATTTTAGTATCTGATGGTTTCATTAGAAGAATCAATTTTGATGTCTCTGTACAATAAAAAAGTTAAAAAATTAGAAAAAAGTTATACACATGGTTAGGAATCTGAAATGAGTGATGTTTTTAAGAGGTAGTTACCTGAGTTCCTGCTATATGCTAATGAACTTATTAAAATTATGATATGATGATTTTTCTTCCTATTGAATACAGGAATTTGCCAGCCTAAAGCAGGATGAAAATGAATAAAAAGGAGGCACGGGCATCAAACTAGCATTAGTCTTTATAGTAGTTTATTGTTTGTAAGCAAATGCTAGCCACTTGAATTGTATCGAAATATTTAGATATTTTGCCCATTCACATTTGAACTTTCAGACTTCTTTCTATTCACATTTGTTCACATGAACTGAGCTAGCTTTTAAAAAATGCATCAGTGATTTCATGGAATAAGTTATGTCTTATTGTTAAAAAGTAAATTATGACATAGACTCTCTGTAGTCAGCCTTGGTCCAGTAGGAGGAGCCTACTTGATGGACTTGCACATGGTTAGAACAAAAAATAACTGGTGGAGAGAGCAAGACCTAAATTTGCTTGTGTTTATTTCCTTGCAGGCTGTTTCCAGCTATGTAATGTTTTTCGGACCCATGAGATGGAAATTGAGCAGTGCTTGCTGGAGTCCCTCCCCCTTGGCCAGCGGCAGCGGCTGGTCAAGCGGATGCGCTGTGACCAAATAAAGGCCTACTATGAACGAGAAAAAGCTTTCCAGAAACGGGAGGGCTACGGGAAGAAGCTGAAACATGGAAAGAATCAACGAGTTCATTTTAATCTTGCTGATATGATACAGGATGCAATCATACGTCATGATGATAAAGAAGGTACATATTAGTGTTGTACGATGTTTTCCTTTGTACAGTAAAAGTCTCAGAGGAAAAGCTTTCTTGTTCTGTTACCTTAAAGTAAAATACAAAATACTGATATGAAGTGATTGTGTCAAAATATGCAGGCATGTATTGCATACAACATATTAGAACTTCTTACTGAAATTACTAAATTGTGGAGAGTAAGCCTTCAGAAACCTAATGAATTTATTTTGAGCTTAATATAAACTAATATATTTCAAAACAAGTAAGGACTATGATTCTGTGATTATGCCTGGCCTCTTACATACCTACATGAACCATAGAATTTAACACAAGTTACTTTGAAAACTAGGTTTTCATTTTTAGCCAAAAAGTAAGGGATGCTGCTGTTAGTGACATTGGAGTGTCTAGAGCAAGGAGATGGTGTTGACCCATAGTCACACCAGATAGACAGTCATCTTTCTGCTTGTGAAATTATGTTTTATATAACCACATTTTAGGGTTCTGTTTTTAGTTTCCTGGCATTGTGTGAATCAATGGTGCAGCTGATAGTAAGCTGACGAATTTGTAATTTGCTCCTCAGAAGTGAACCAAACCTTGCAGTAAGAATCTTTCAACTTTTAGAAGTCTGCAGAAATCCCCATACTGTTGTGTGCTGGGGAGTGATATAAGAAAAGAACAGATGCAATGTTGTTGGCAACTCCTTTGCAAATAGAGTTTATGTCAGTTCTTTGTAATCATATTGACATAAAAAGGGGAGACTCTGAGACAGGCACACATTGTGCAAAGAATTTGACAAGTTTCTCCTAATTTTTATCAGTTTAATTAGGTATGCCTTTTTTGCTTGCTCCTGAATCTTCATGTTGTTGTGCATTTGCTCTATCATGGCTTATCACTCAGGTATAGTCCTACACATTTAGATCTTTAGAAGAAATGAATCAAAAAGCTTTTCTTTTCAAGTAAGTGCGCAGGGCATCATTTATAACTAAATTATAAATAAATTTCACCTTTCATTCCACTCTCCTAGTGTGTGCAGGAATTATAAACAAAGGTCTTTATCCATGTTCCCATAGCTCTGACTTTCTTTAAAAACCAAGCAGAATACTAGGTATGACTTTTAACATTCTGTAAAAGTCAGATGCTTGAGGCTATTTTTGACATTCACACTGAAGAAATGTAGATTGCTTATTGCAGTGCTGGTAGGGCATCACCAGTGTTTTGTGTTGCCTATACTTGGCCTTAAGCTGCATCCGAATCTGAATATAAAGTTCAGCAAGTGCTGAGGCTGAATAATGTAAGCAGAAAGGGAAGATATCTCTGGCAGAGGAAAGTAAAATGAAGCAAAATGGGGAATGTTATCCTGCACTTGAAACAGATAAAACAGGTCCCCAGAAGCAAGGAGCTCAAATAGCCCACAGATAACATAGTCCTGAATTTGTTACCTGTGGTTCTTTCCCAGGACTAAGAAAATGTGTGATGGTTGTCTTTAGGCTGTTTGGGGACCTGCAAGTGCCTGATGTCTTTACAGACAAATGTTCCCAGAGCCTGTTTGCTTTGGTGTGAAGAATGCTATATTAAGAATTGTTGTAATAAAAAACCAAACAAATAAAACCAAAACAAAAACAACAACATAGTTTAAACTCGCAGACATGAAAGTTGCTTTCCTTCTGTTGTTGCTGAGTGGAACATCCAACCATGACTCTTCAGTGAATATAACTACATTAGAATTTCTGTTCAAATTTGATATATATTCTTTCGTAATAAATATCACATCCACTTACTGTGTTTGGTCGTGTTTTAGAGAGCATGTAACATAGATTCCTTTCAGGTAAAACTGTGCTGGAAGATGTGGTCTGGAAGTACAGCTAGTGCCCCAAAACAGTAATGAGCTTTCAGTCTGTAAGGCTCAGCTAGACAGAGCCTGAAGTAACCCCATGGAAGTAGTGGGGTATAGCTGGGGAGGCTGGGCTTTTGCTAAAACATGTTTCTCTTGTCTATTTAATCATATTTTACAATATGCTCAGTAATCAACAGCATTGGATAGGTGTAAAAGACAGCTAAGAAAGGTGTTTTGCAGTTCTATGAATGAAATGCAAAAAAAGTGTAGAATAGAAGTTTGAAAGAGGGCACAACAGTGGAATAGAAGTAGTTGTCCAAGTGAAGTCCAAGGGTTCAGTTTTTCTGAAGTATCATAAGCTATTTAGACTGGACAGCACATTTTGCAGTGGTGAGTTGTAGTTCTGGTTTGGTATGTGAGATAAATTGGATACCATTAATATATATATATAGATGAATTTATAATATGGCTGGTGCAGAGACATTTCACAATTGAGTCTGGTCAGAATTTCATTCTTACAAATTCATTGTCTTTGTTATTCATGGAAAATGTAATATGTCTTCTCCAAAATTACTATAGCAGCTGCTACTGGGCTCAAAATGCATTGCTGTTGCTCCATGCTAACAGGAGTGATCATTAGTTTGCTCTAAAATTAATTTTAGAATGGGCTTTGAGAAATTTTTACTAGTGACCTGCTTTGTCTCAAATTTATAAATGAAATACATGCTCATTTGATTTCTCAATAAGTTAAAAATTAGTGCAATGATGTATTTTTGCTCTTTTTCATTAACTATATATTTTTTTTACTATTTGTAACTGTTCTTTAGTATTTTATCTGATCCAGGGAGAATCTCTGTCTTCTTGCAGCATCCTGTAGTTTCTCTGTTTCAAAACAATATTTTTTTACTGCTATTGATGGCCCACACTACTGGCAGTGAGCATTGTGGGAGATTCTGTAACTATTATTCTCAGTGTTGACCTGTATAGAAGCAGAAGCTGATGAATAAGTGAGTGCACTGTTTTTTGACACTGATTTTGTACATCTTTACTGCTGGCAAGGGAATGCCTCTAGTTAATTTTCCTTTAAATGCTATATATTTTTATTCTGTGAGATATTAAATCCCTAAGAAAAATAGATAGCAGGAAGTTTGTCTTGCTGACATTAGTCATATAAATGTACTGCAAAATGGGAGATGTAGCCAAGCAGGCTTCTGCATCCCATTTCTTCCCACTTCGAACTAGTCAAGCTTGCACCTACATGTGGCATTACCCTGTGGACTCAGATCTTTCTTGATACACACACGAGTCAAACATCGGTATTTGCTGAGCCTCCACTTCAGCTGACACTCATCTATAATCAATTAGGAAATTATCTGAGCACTCAGGAGTTAAACTGAGTGAGTCTGAGTTTCTGCTTCAAATACAAGGTAGTCAAATGAATTCTTAGTATTTGGGACTCTTGAGAATAAGGCGTATGCATCCTTCCTGAGGCAAAGGTGCCGTTATTGACAGCAGTGAGAAGTAATAGCTGCTCTGAAAGATGTGATTTTTGAAACGTGAGCTGATAGATAAGCTTGCTACAATGAAAACAGTAGCTAAGAGTAAATCTGACAGTCCTGTACCTGAAATATAACGTGATGGAAATTAAAGGACTGGCTTTAGTTTCTATCATCTCTTGGTGTATTCTGTAACCCACCTTTACTCAGTCACCCTGCAGAATTACTCAAGATGTAGGATTATTAGAAAATCTTTGTACATATCTTTTGTTGTAAAAGCTCTAGGATGTAATGCAGCCATGATGTGTACCATTAAGTCTGCCGGGCTGGCAGGTGGTGTTAGGTCAGGGTACAAAGAGCAGAGAGCCATCAAATTCAGTCCTGAGACAAAAGAGGTATTCCTGTGAAAATCAGCATTACAAAAGGAAAATGCAGATTCCCTAAACCTATTTAAAGCCCATTTCATCCTTCTGATCAGCAATATGCTGATTCTGTGACAGGATTGTGATTCTAAATAGCAGCGATACCAGGGTGAGTGAGTGTTAGCATAATGCTGAGTCTCTAGTAACGATTCTTTGTCCTTTTGTAGTGACTCCCCGTTTTAGTCAGCCCTCCTCAGTTCTCTGGGAGCTTCTTCCTAACCCTGCAGAGTTGTCGGTGTGACTTTGCTTTTAGAGATAGAATGCTGGGATATGGTGGCTGGGGACAGCCTTACTCTCCCTTCTCTCACCAGGGTATGTCAGCAAAAGGTGATTTAAAAAGAGGGTGATACCAATATCCTACTTTTCCTGCAGTGTTCACTTCCCGGGCAGGTCTCCCGGGACTGGGTCTTAGCCCCAGCTGGTTGACTGCAGAACAGTTTCATAGTACAGAAAGAAAACAGAAATCCTGTCTCACTTCCCTTCCTGTGATACCAGTATCGCTAGCTGTTTGAAAGATGAATTATTGTTGTAAGACTGGTAGTATCATGAAATTTGAAAGGGTTGGAATAATTAATAAAATAGAAGGGTTTAGTATCATTACTTATTTAGCACTGTATAATGTACAATGTTATGATCAATTTCAGTTATATTAATTAAAAGGGTGTGTAAGTGAGCATAAAAGAGGGTACAGGTGTGGCTGGTACTGATCTGTAATTTACATCTGAACAACTTTAGGCTATAAAGAGGGCTCAGGGGAGAGGAGACAAAATCTATTCAGAAGAATGTATCTTTAATTTAAGGTGGCAGATGAGTTGACCATTAGCTTTCCTTAGGAGAACATGACAGAGATATTATAATAATCTTTCTTATTCATGGAAGAAAGAAATAATCTGAAACAGAAAACTGAGGCTGAAACTGAGCTGAAATAAACCAGTTGTTTTATTATTTCTTTGCATTGTTTTCAAATCTACTAACTGACTTCTTATTTTTCCATCTTACTACACTGGGCTTTGTTAAGCTTTACTGTCCTTTTCCCAGTAGAAACAGCTTAGTTGGTTACATACAATATGTTCTGCAAAACAGTGGATTGTACTGACTGTGTCTGGCAACCATCTCAGGGCAAACTTACTGATCCTCAACAATCAGTTTTAACATTGCCAGCAGTCTTTTTAAAAAGCTGGAGGAAGCAGGATGTGGGCAGTAGTGACAGGTTGGTGAGTGCAAGGCTCCATTCCGTGAAACCTGTCGTCAGGCAACAGTGTGTGACATAGACTCTTCTTGGCAAACACCTTTATTATTAAGAAGAATGGTAACATATTCGGGTAGCCTGTCTGCTGATGGGATTCTGACTTTCAGACTACCTTTTTAGATGTTTGATGATACCTCCTCAAGCTGGTTGCAGACAGCTTTAACGATTTTTATGTATTGCATGTTCTGGGATGAATGGTGAGAAAGCAAGGCTCTGAGCATGGCAGTGCCTGGTTTTTAAAATTCACCAAACCCTTGGATGAGGATTGCGTTTTTGTGTGCCAGAAGTTCAGAGGCATCTTTGCTACTGGAAGAGACTGAAAGATAAAAGAACATGTTTAGTAAAGACAGAGAATTTTAGTAGTAAAACAGTTTTACAGAAACACAGAGTAATAAAACACATTATTATACTTAATGTTTAGGAAAGAAATGAAAAACAGTGTAACATTAAATCTGACAAGTTAGGTCCTTATCATTAAGGCAGAGTTTCCTTAAATTAGGCAAAAATAACTAGATCTTGGGTTTAAAAAAGGGGTGACTCTGGGAAAGGGAAGGATATCTGTGGGAAAGTGCAGATTAATCTTCTGTGCCATCATAGATTACCATAGTCTACTCTTGTTTGCTTCCACCTTTAAAAATCTTCCTGCCTTTTTTCTTATTATTAATATTTAATATCACCTTCTTTCCTTCCATTCTCTTCCCAAAGGTACTCTAATTAACAATTTTTTTGTATACTGTTTGTTGCAGCTACAGCCTTCTGAAGAGGCAGGACTAAAATAATAATGAATGATAATAATAATAAATAAGGAAAGTTAAATTAATGGGATATTTTTATTTTATATATATGTATATAAATACACACCCAATTTTATACATGTATTATACCAAAGGCATAAAGGCCAGAAATATAAGCACTGTTGGTTAGTCAGAATTTAGTTGTGTAATCTGAATAACATTCCCCCGTTTTTATGCACTCTTGATTTTACTCTCTTTCAGGAAACCTCACTTTTACCAGTTACTCCAACTCTGAGAAGGATAAAATGACAAATAGTTGTAGTGTGTTTAGCATGCACAGGTAACCTTCATGAAAAAAGAGAACTCCCAGATTAAAAAAAAAAACCAAAAAAACCAAAACAGCAACCTTTGGTCAAAACCTCAATTAATAGGAAATGAGACAAATAACACCATAAGGTCCTGCATAGTGACATCATGAAGAAGGAACCACCACCCCCAAAATCAATTTAATCTAGTTTCAGTTTGAGGAATTTAAAACTCGGAATGGTCAAGAACATTCAGAACAGAACTAAAATGTATTGCATACTCCATATTACTTATTTTAGCATGCTCAGTCTTTTTTAAAATTTAAATCAAAGATTTCTCAGATTTTATAGTGCTTTGTTTCAGGATTGTTCTAGCATTATTTAATATATTTTAATTTCAGATTACTGTTTACTCCCACTCTAAACTTCATTAATGCCTATTTTTTATCTTTCCAGGGAGGAAAATGGATTTCATTATGCATATAATAATAGGGAGACTTCCCCACACAGAACTATTTTGGATTTTACAGTGTTTCCCTTGAGTCAGAGGAGAAAAATGTACATTAGACAGTAATCTAAAAGGGACTATTTACAAATGTTGATATGCTGGGAACTACTGTAGAAGAACTCACAACACACATGTGTAATAATTTATACAATTTAATATTTATTGTCCAATCCTTAAGAGACATGAGCACTAGACATGAATAGTGAAGTCAAAAGCCTAATCAGAACATATTAAATTAATGAAGTACACAAAAATTTTGCTAACTGGGGCTTTTGGAAAGAAAGAAAAGTATACACTGTAAATTAGTGCTTTCACAATACAGATTAATGCATTCTTGACTGGGATTCATGTCTGTAACTTTGGATGACCCTAACACAGCTGGCTGGCCAATATGCTGCTGGTAATTTAATCTGTCCTGTGTATAGGAAAATGAAACATCAGTCAACCATCTCAATCCACCCATTGATGAAGAAGCTTTTCCAAAGGCCCAGAAGGTAGAGACATTTCAAACTGGGGCAAGGCTTCAATCCGGTAGATTCAGCATGGTGGTTAACTTTCTTTGGCTCTATGTGTGCTGAATTCAGCAACACAGGGCATCTTTTTGTAATGATGCAGGGAAACATAATGCCTTTAGTTATTGGGTAACAGATGTGTAGTAGTTAAAGCAGCATTTCAAAAACAATCATAAAATCACAGGGAGATGAAATTTGAATACATCTGAATTCCTGCACGATTCCGTATGTGTTTTTTGTCCATGTGTTTACATTTTTAGTAATTTGGTGAAGCTGAGAACTGAATATTAAATGATTTGCTGTTGATAAAAATATGTATGATTGCTAATATATGACTCATTTAATTGGAGGAAGTAAGACTCAGAGATAAAGGTATGACACACCAAAAAGGGAAAAATAGGCTTGAGGGTGTGGATTGAATCTATCCATGAGGACTGTCTAACCAGAGAAATGCTTCTGCTCCATGATTACTTTTCTCTTAGCCGTGAAATTTTCCTGTTTTGTTTCAGTTTTGTTTCAGTTTTTGTCCCTGCACATGCCCAGAACTGCCTTGGTTTGGACAGCTATCCTCTGCCTGTACCAAGTGGGGAAATAAAGAAAAAGCATACCTCTATTTTGGGTCCTCTTCAGTAGGGAGATTCACACAAAGTGTAATTTATCTGTCTTTTGATCAAATGGAGTTATGATGTACACTCTTTCTCTGCACAAAAACTGAGCTTGGACTTTGAGCCACCAATTTGTGCTAGCCCATTGGTTTTGCCAGGGGTGCTTTGAGAGCCATTTTTTGTCTGTCCCACTGACTCTTCTGTCCCCTTCTGTCCACACACCTCATGTATCTCGAGCAGCTGTCCACACAGCTCATGTATCTCGAGCAGTGTCCAGCCTGGCATAGCTTTTTCCTGGGGAAAGAGCTGAGAGGCAAATTGGATCTAGCTGGTCTTGCTTACATTGCAGTAAACTGTAGAAAGCTGAATGAATAGTAAACTATTGTACAAAAATCCCTATGCTATCATTATGTCTACTACTAACTGTGTTTTGAAAACAGGAGTATATTCTGGGCTATTTGCAGTCCTGTTTCACATGCTTAAGCTCTGAATAATTAAAAACTGAGATATGTGTTTGTACATTGGGATTTCCTTTTGGTGGTTTTGGGTGTCTATAAGTTCACCCTGAAGGATTTGTTGAAAGTATGCCTTTTTCTTGTTTTCTAGAAACTCAGTTTTTGGATTTTTCTTTGAACCACAGATTTCTAAAATGTAGGCACTGAGTTGCTTGTTTTCTATGCAGAAAAGTCCGTTCTTGAACTTTAACTGTACATATCCAAATAAAACCACCTTTGATTAACTAGAAATTATAAATGTTGGTTCAATTGCAAGTGTGTAAAATATAATAGTTATGAGAGAACCTTTTTAAAAACACATATATTCCTAATTTTTTAAAATTTACATCTGAACACATTTTCAAAATTATCAAATATTTATTTTGATGGACTATGATATGAAGCTTTTCTGCAGTCAGAGTAGTCAATGTGTATATTATTAATGAATTCTAATCAGACTTATTCAAAAGGCAAACTTTATTGTTTGCAAACTAAATTGTCAAGAAAAATTATGTAGAAGACAATTACCCCTAAATAAGAATCCAGCTTTTTAAGAGTGTAATCTGGTCTGAACAGATAGACACATATCTGTTCCTTTTTTATTTAATTTTAATCCTATTAAACTTATTTATAGTTCCATGCTTGTGGGATTTTTTTCCCATAAGACCTTACTTTACATTTAATAATTAAAAGTTTTTCACTTGAGCATATGTTGAGGTTTAACACAACACGTGGCCAGCATCCATGCAGCCACTCACTCACTCCCCCACCAGTTGGATTGGAAAGAAAATTTAAAGAGTAGAAGAGAACTTGTGGGCTGAGATAAAGACAGTTTAATAGGGAAAGCAAATGCTGTGCACACACAAGCAGTGAAAAACAAAGAATGAATTTGATGCACAAAAGTGCCAGGACAAAGGAACTCTTCAACTCATTGAAGTTGAAAAGTGGTATGTTTATGGCAGCGCTGGGCACATGTGAGGCAATCCTCCCAAAAGCATGTGCAAATTCCCAAAGCATTAGCTTGCCTTTATATCCATAAAATTCTTACATATTCATAAAAGTCCCAAAAAAGCCTATACATATTCATTTCCTGGCCCCGCCTCTCCCCATTTCATATTAAAATGAGATGAATGTCCATTACGTCTGCATAGTGCCTCTTCTTAATTGGGTCGGTGGTCTCTGGAAATGGGTCAGTGGTCCTCTGAAGATGAAGTCAGTCGTCTTCCTCTTTACCTTGTCCCATTGTCAGGGCTCCTTGACCCTCCAAGTCATGGTCCAGGCTCCCTCTCATGGTTCCATTTATCTCAGAGGCCAGGTGCATTTTCGGTTCTTGGTTCTTCACAATACTACGTGTACTCCCTATTGCTTCTAAAAACATAACTGGATCAAATGCATGATATATTGTCTTCGCTCTAGCTACTCCAATTCTACTCATCTGCTAATAATTAAACCTCTAGCCTCTTCTAGTTCTCTTGTTAAATCCCTCAATCAAAATATACTACTTTTGTCTTACTAACTTCATTTCTAACTTGTAAATCTTCTAATCCCTGATTCAAATTCACTGCTTCTCATGGCTGGGCAGGTGTTCAGCCATCTCCAGGAGAGCAGGCCCTCATCACATATAAAGGTTACTTGGGAAGACAAACACCATCACTCTATATGTACATCCTTCCTCCTTCTTCCCCCCTTTTTACGTACTGAGCATGAGATCTTGTGGTCTGGGATATCCCTTTGGTCAGCTGGGGTCTCTTATCCTGGCTGTGTCTCCTCCCAACCTCCCATGCACCAACAACTTTCTCCTCAGCGTGGTTGTACTATAGGCAGAGATGGCCTTGGCTCTGTGCAAGCCCTTCTCTGCAATAACAAAAACATCTTTATATTATTGACCCTGTGTTTAGCACAAATCCAAAACATGGCCCCCTACCAGCCACTGCGAAGAAAATTATCTGTACCTCAGCTGAAACCAGCACAGCTTGCTTCGGCATTCTAGTATGAAGAACCGCAAGGACTAATCACTCAGGAATTCACTGTCATGCCAATAAAGGTTTGTTAAGCCATTAGCAATCTACAAATTGGCACCTGGCATTCTTCTTATTCATCTGAAGGGATCCACAGTGGGATGCAAGGCTCTAAATTGGCAGCAATCAGGAGCCTATTCACTCTGTGAAAGATGGTATCTATCCACTGAGTAGCAGGTACTGCTGACATTCTCTGGTTATTGTTATAAGTCACTGGTGAAAAAAAATATTGCTGTAATGACAGAAGATCCTAGTCTATTCTTATGAAATAAAAGGAGAACAAGAATAGAATATTTTCTTCAAAAGCAATTTGCTTTTGATTTCATCTCCAGGGTAATTATTGTGCTTCATATTGATTTCCAATAATATTTCAGTACAAAGGGGAAACTTTTCTGTATCTATCTTTCAATATCACTTACTTTAAAATGTTTTCATTTTGATCACAGATTGTACTATGATGAGATGGAGGACTGCAGAAATCAGTTGAGAAAAAAACTTTTCTGTTTTTTTTCCTTTTTTGTTTAAAATTAAACTTTTATAGCAATAATACAATACTTTGCAAAAAAAAACCAACAAAAAAACCTTAAATAAGGCTTTAAAAATGTTTTCAATTTTTAAATTAAATTTTAGAAGCTTTTTTTCTACCAGGGCATACTCAAATTGCTTCACTGGAGCATAAAATAAAATACTTAAGCAAAAGACTTGGAAAGGACTGTATTCTGATATCTTGCAACATGCATACTTTATTTTATGACTATCAAATTAGTTGCCAATTTGAGAAGAACATTCCTTCAAAATTTCTAAAAAGCAGAGTTTGTTTTGAGGTTTTGTGGAGTGAGATAACTAAGTGGAGTGTCTTTCTCTAGAACCATTGAAGACATAACTAAATGAGTCTAATCAGAGCCACTAAATACAGCAAATAATTTTTTTTATTGCTAAGTCCTATCTCTTTAGGGCTTTTTTGTTATTCTCCTCTTTTTTTAACAAGAGCATGTGCCAAATTGTGCACCTGTGATTGGGCAACCCTGGTTGTATGTGTAGATCAGGGAATGAGAGGCTGCACAGCAGTGCTGGGAAAAGGGACCTGGGGGTCCTGGTCGATGGCAAGTTGAACATGAGCCAGCAGTGCCCTGGCAGCCAGGAGGGCCAACCCTGTCCTGGGGGCACAAATATATCTGAGAACAAAATAGATTTATTAATATAGTGCCTTGTGGTTTTTCTTCCTCAATACAAATTCAAAACACAAATTACACATGCTGCTTATTATTTGAGTCATCCTTCTGTTCTCTGAGACATGAGTTGGAGGATTCTTTCCTCTCAGTGCACTGAGGTATTATGTTAACTCAGTCTGCAAGGTGTTTTAGCTGTTAAAACCTTTTGCACTTCAGATTGACAGTGTACAAACTCTATAGCTATGATAGAAATTAGTAGAAATCTTATATGGCATCATGTATAGAAAACTGATTCTTCTTGATTATCATTAATCGCAACCTTTACAGTAATAGGCAATTACAGTGGCGGAATCGAAGGTTTCAAGTATACAGTCAATAAATCTGAGGGAATGGCTAATTTAGCTTGTGTTTCTGTGTGAACTACATCCAAGAATGGAGGGGTAAATGTGAGTAGTTAAGGTGAAATTCACAATATTTCTAAATGTTCTCCTTTGAACAAGGGTTTTAAGCATATGCAAAAGGTTCAAGGTAGAATTCAGTCAGCCTGGAACCACATACTGCTTTCTTACTATGTTTCTTTCTGATGTCTTTCTGCTGCAATGCAGTGTAAATGTGACCTTGAAGCAGCCCAGTCATTTTGCAGGAAAATTAGATGGTTAGAGGAGGTAATTTCTCACACCATGCACTTTTTAGGGTTTTGATTACATTTGGGCTCAAAAGACAAACATGACAGCTGTAGCACTAAATCCTTGAGTTTGGGTCAGTGCTCCAGATTTCAGTATCATGACTTCTGCTGACATAAAATGGGAGTTTCTTCCAGACTTCCACATTTATCCTTTGACAGTACAGAAAATATACCTTGAAGTGTACTTAAAACAGGAAGTACCTGTGTGAACTTTGAATTGCTGCTTTGTTTCTTAGTCTACTAAAAGGACATGCTATAAGAGGGTACCAGCTGTGAAACCTTTTAATAGTGGTCATCTCAACTTCACTGGCTTCTCAGTTTCTGTAAAGGGTGAACGTTAGACTTCTTTTGCTAGCCTCTCCCTAAAAATCCTACGGATCACATATTTAGGACTATACAAGTTGAACAAAAAAGGACAGATGTAAAGTCCAAATATATGTAGCTCTACTGATGTTTCCGGATTAGTCCTTATCTCTTTTTCTTAATTTAGGCACTTCTAGTGTAGAGTTCTCTCTGGCTTCTCCCTGATTTACCAGATTTATGTACCTGTCAGATGTATTGTTTGAGCAAATGAGAACATGTGGCATTGGGTATCACTGGGGAAGTTTGAGACTCTGTAATTGTAGCTCATCACTGCAGCCCAAACCTACCATGTGGGTCTATATGAAAATGGACTCATTGGTATGACTCAGAATTGAGAGCTCCTCTTCTGTCATGTGATACTAGTTGCTCCTTCCCCTTGCTGACATCAAGGTTGAATTCACAGAGTTAAAAGATCAGTCTGGCTAGAAGGACCTCAGAAGGTCCAATAGTCCAATATGATGCTGACTTTGTAAAGGAACGAGGCAACTCAGGTATTGAACTAAGGCAGCTCTTATTACTGTAGTGCAAGAGCAGACTAAACAAAGCAGAGAAATTCCTGTGGAGAACAACTGATAATTCTGCTTCAAAGCCAGATTTAAACCATCAGCTTTTATGTCAGACTTCTGCTTTCCACAAACTGTAAAACACAGGTGATTATACAAGATACTGTTTGAGTGTAATTCTGTCTTCTCCATGCTGGCCTATAACTCCAGTTCACACTGTAGCAATTCACAACTGTAAAAAATGAAGTAAAACCTTAATAAAGCAAAACTTGCTTTGTATTGGGTGGTCTAGCTTTGGCATAATAATTTTGCTATTCTAGTGGCTGACTGGTATCACAGAAAAGGAGGCAGAGGGTCTGTCATACATCATATTCTATGTTTCCCAGATCCTCAGATGCTTCACTGGTAACCCCAAGTAGGTTCACATAAGACTGGTATATCGATTTAGCTGTCGTAAGCTTGGTGATATTAAATGCAGAACTGTTTTTGCTTCAAGTTGATCTCTTTGGTTGCACATTTCTTTCAGATAAAGTCTTATAAATCTGTCGTTTCAGTCCCCTGTGTCCATGTATGGTTTTTGCATTTCATACTGAACTTTGAAATCAAGTGAAGTCTACCTTGCTGCAATCTTCAGCTGTCCAAGTCTGACAGCCTTATCTCAAAGCAGATACATGGAGATGTTTTCCTTTGCTTATTCTGAAGTGGTTTGAGAAAGTGTCAGACACAGATTTCAAGTTTGATAGCTCTTTCCTTCAGCACTGGCTTTATATGCGTGATCTGTTGTTCTTGGGGTGATAATGTGTTCATCGCATATTTTTGAACTGTTTTTTGTTGTTGGCATATTGGTAGTGGTGGTTGTTGCTGTAACTGATGTGTGAAAAATGAAGGTGTTAGCCAGAATGCTCTGAAGTTGGAAGCCTCATAGAACAGCTGTACGAGGCAAGTGAGTGGAAGCAAGATGATTTTCAGGAGCCTGCAGAGCAGCCCTGACTGGACTTGTCTGTGTGCAATTTGCTCTTCTTGCTACCCATCAGTTATCAGGGAGACTAATAAAGATTCTAGAATGTATTAAAACAAATTTATTTAAAACATGATCCTTATTAGTGTTATTAGGATGCTTAGCAGTTGTATTTTGGTGGCGCCTTTGTTGTAGTCACTACTAACAGAAGACTCCTAGTCTGCACAAAGAATACACAGCAGGCAAGTGTGAAAATTAGTATCTGGGCCCCCTTGTCAGAAGTGCACAAGGGCTAAAAAAGTTGTGTTATATGATGAAAGATGACAAGTTTGCCTTTTGCCAAGTGTGAAAGAATTCCTTGCAGATTGGGAGTTTGGGAGCCAACATGTGAAAGAAGTTCTAGCTATAACTGTCAGACCCTATATATCATGGAAAGAGGTGAAAAATGAGAAAATACTAAAGAGGACTTGGACATTAGTGGATATAACCTGCTTGAAATACCAATAGGGAAAATATAATTCATTTCAAGAATGCAGCAATTCAGCCAAATCAAATTCTGGAAAACAAGTAATGAGAAATGAAAACATTTTTGAGCTAGGTGCATGGGCATGGTTATTTTCTTTGAAGACTTGTGGCACAAGTCTTTCACATAACCAATATGTGAAAATGTTCATATCTTTTATGTAGTGCACAGGTTCATAGAAGGACTTGTTAGCTAGCATGTTGCAACCAGTGCAGCAAGTGCTGAATAGAATTGTTAGGTAATACTAGATGAGTTTACCCAAAGTGAAGCATTTGTGCGGCATGCATGCTTTTTATAATACGTTTATATGGGAGACTTGTGATAGGAGTCCATATGCTGCTCTCCCACAGTCATCATGACTGAACAGTACAGATAATCTCTCCAGATTCTTGTACCAGTTTTTCAGTTACAAATTCTTAGCAGAGTGGGAGGGGCTTCACAGTGCCTGTCCAGAAGCTCCGTTTTCTGGATGTGGTGATTCCATCTCTGAGTTGACAAAGAAAGTAAATCCTATTCCATCACCTCAAATAGGAGGTGTCATTCTGTCCATATGTGCAAGGAGCCGTAAGTCTTTGCAAACTTCATGTTAGGAAGAGAAAAAGAAATTGAGATGTGAGGGTGTGCATTGTGAAGTAGAAAAGAACAATAAGATGTTTAATATGTTATTCTAGGTTGGTTTTGGCAAACTGTAAAAAAATGTGACTGAATGCTGATATTGTTGAAAAATGTGTGACACGAATACACCAAAATCCAATTGCTCTCTGTCTATCTTAAAACTCTGTAAAAGTGAAGAAGGGAGTGATTTAATTTGTGTGTGGGGTTTCTCCATGGGTCTTCACATCTCTTGACCACCTCTGAGACGTCTGACAGAGGATGCTGGTATCAGTAGTCTGAAGTGTGTTAATACTTCAGGGTTTACCATACAGCAGGATGTGTCTCAACCAGAAAGTGTTTCACAGCACACCAGTTTTAATGTGCTGTAAAATGACATACATAGGTAAATAGGATTTTAGTCAGAAAAATTATGTGGATATTCTAAGTGCCAAGGTAGAACTGCAGAGACTTGACTCTGCTCTCATGAAACCTATGGAAGTGTGGAAGGGACTGGAAATTCTTCTGGAGTTGATAGTTTGTTCAAAATTAATTAAATGCAGGTAGATGCTGTAAGGGCACGAGGGCCATGTAGGCTGCTATGTCGGCCACTGGGAGCATGGGGGCCAAACTAAGCTAAAATTGAAGGGTCTGGCAGCCGGGGCCTGTCCCACTGCCCCAGTTGGATGTTATGTCAATGCTATATGTTCTAATTCAGAAACTTTCATTCATGATTCTATGATGCTCTTCCTACCACCATTTTTACTGCAGGCTCTTTGTATCAAATTTAGCAATTGTGGCTGCAGAGTAAGTCAGTTCAGCAAACTGATCCAAAAGAAAGTGCACCACCCCTTAAAACCAGCAGCTAAATTCTATGTCACCTCTCTGAACCAGTTCACCTTCCGGTTGCACAGCTGCTGAGGCTGATGTAGAGAAAGAAAGGAAATATTCAGGTGTCTTGGAAACACTGACCTGATTTTAATAGTTCCCTAAGGATAGTTCTAATAACACTTAAAAAGTGTGTTTCTAACACAGTTTAAAACTAAGCTAAAATTGATGCTGCTTCTGGTTGCTCTCCTTTCTGTCTGGCTCTGCTTCTGTCTCATCCTTCTGTCCTCCCATCTCCATGCTCATTTTAGAATGAGGCAGAAAGATGAACCATCTGGACCTTTCATAAGGTTGGTCTTCAGCGGGTTTAACTTTCCATCCCAGCTCATGGCAGCGTGATGTGTGGCACTGCTGTGCAAAGATGAGGGCAGGGGTGTGTGAATTAATGCATGAGCAAGAGGGAAGCAGCTCTGGTTTTGAAAATGTAACTGTCAGAGATCACATGCTGTGAAAGGCGGTGCCTGAGCCACATATGTCAAGTGGTGAGATATTCCTGGAGCTCCACATTTTCTTCATAGTTTTGGTCATTCATATGCCACACACACAGCTATTTGGGATAAATGCATGGATTGGTAGTGCCCCTAGTTTGTTCTATACTGCCTGCTTTATGTTTGCTTCCTTGTGCGCTGCACACCCTGGGAATTCCAGGAGACACCCGGGATCTAACAGCCAGTGGTCTACAGCTGGTAATTAGTACCATTTAGCAGCTGCTGAGCAGGATAGTAGTATGGTATCCTTGAGATCTCTAATACAAATCGTAATGGGTTGCTTACAAGTCTTCTAAGCCAGCTGGCATAAACTGGCTCTGCGTGTTGTGAGAGCTAAAGAGGGACTGACTCTTGCTTCGTAAGGAATATAAGTCAGCAGTTATTTGATTTATGCCAATTAAGTAGCGTTGGCATAGGATCAACATAAATGTTGGTGAAACAGAGGGGGTGCACAGTCTGTTCAGATGAAAATTTGTGTTGTATGCAAATTCTGTTGTCTGCAAAAACTGTTACAATTAAGATGACAATGGTTTTCAAATTAAGGTACTGACCAAAGAATGAGTTATTTTGCTGATTTGTGTTTTAGTGTTTATCATTTAATGACTATAGGACTGGAAATTTGCAAATTCCGAAATAAATTTAACTTATTTAGCAAAATGCTGTAAGGTCTGAAGGTTTTATTCAATTCTACAAACATTTGAATGCATAATCAGGTGTTTCTGTAGCTGAAAAGTTGGCCTAAAAGTTATACTGGTAATTTAAAGAGCTTTCAAACATATCTCTAAGGTGAACCTAGTGGGTTGTGAGCTTTTGCAATACTTGACTGTAGCCTGATGATAAAGTTCTTATTGATTTTAGTCACCTTTGTCAGGAACTCCAGGAAAATCCATACATGGGAGACAGATAAAATATGTGTAAAAAATGAAATACATGACCTAAATGCTAAAATATTTATTTCTTTTTTTTTTCTTTCCTTAACCTTGAAATAAATAAATAGTTTTAAGAAAATCTATATTTAAGTTTACTGTATGATCAAGTACTTTTCCCTAAGCTTAATTTTAGAGTGTTCAACTTTCAGTTAACATTACAAAGCTTTTTTTTATTGTAATTTTATCTCACTAACAGACATTCTGGATTCTATTAGGTCTATGCTACCAGTTTTTGTTGACATAGCTGTTTTGTCCTCAGAAAAACCCTGCTGGCAAAACCCTGCCTGTGTTATTAGCTGTGTTGATAGACACAGTATTTTTAGCTAAGCATGTAAGGTGGTGTTGAATGATTTTAGCAACACCTCTGTTATACAAACAGATCCTAGGTGCAATGAGATAAAATCACAGCTTTATTAGCAACTAAGACCTTACCACAACAGTTCTCTCCTTCTGGCCTGGCCAAAGCTCTAATCGGAAGCAAAACCACGGGTCACCACGATTGCTTTTTGATCCCTGGTGTCCCCCTTGTGGCAATGTCTTTGGGCCATAGGACTGAATGGCTACTTCCAGTCTTCTCAAAATTCCTGTGATTTACACCACTGTTTTGCCTTCCACATCACAACTTAGGCATGTTACATTTGACTCCTGCCCATTGTCACTTTTGTGTAAGGGGATAGGTTAATTTGTCACTGCTTGGGACATTGTAGGAGGCACACAGTAGGATTTTTTAAGCCATTGGGTTTGTGGACTTAATATTTTCCAGTGGAGACACAGACTGCGTTATATTTAATGTACACAGAAATGAAAGAAGGGGAATTTGCCTGAAGGAAAAGTTTTAAATGTAGCAGTTCTTGAATAATTGTAGTCCCTAACTCATAAATTATTCTGGCTGTATCTACAGTGATAGAAATGTCTATCCCATGAGAGAACTGTGAGTCTTCTCATGGTTCTCATGAGTCAGGAGTTTGACTTAGTGAGCGTGTGGCTTAGAGACATAACCATTTATTCCATATAGTTTTCTAGCTCAAGTTGTTTCAGATGCTGTGCCCTCAGCCTCCAGCAGGATAGTGCATGGCAGGAAGCTGTCAGGGCTGGTGAGTGCCCAGGTGTGGACACACAACAAGGCCTGGTAGGAAAGCAGCACAAGACTAGGCACAAAGAAAGGGACTTTCCTTGTCCCATGCTTCCCTGTGCTGCTTGAAGTTTGCTCCCACACTGAGTGATCAAGCTGTTTCCCAGGCTGGGGGCTGATTTCTCCACAAAGAGAGTATGGAAAAGAACTACCATGTGTTTTGATCTTCCAGCATTAAAGCTGTGAGAGATGCTGAGAGATGCTGGGGCTGTAGGAGTACCTCTGTCAGTCTGTTTCAGTGGTGGCTTGGTTTGTTTCTTTAAAGGTAATATATTGTGTCCAATGGAGCACAGAAATCAGTCTGACATTTCACATCATGCTTTTAATTTCAGAAGAGAATCTATGACCCAGTTGCTCTGGGATCATGGTGTTCTGATTCCTTGCTACCTGAAAAAAAAATTTTAAACTATGGGAACTCTGACAGGGAGAATGGAAATGTCATCCCTGTTTTTATCAGTGCTCTCTTCAAGCAGTGGGCACTGTAGCTTGGATATGCAAGGCTGACACTCAGATTCAACCAGCATGGAAAGAATAATTTCCCTCTTTTTATTTCTGAAGTCTGTGAATGGCACATTTATCTTTCCAAATGTGCATATTTTGTTTATGGTTTGCTGCCTTTAATCTTTGTGCAGCAAAGTTAGGAAGTTATTTCCAAGAGTTCTGCAAATTCAGAAATCTGATTAAGTCTGACAGAGGTTGCCAATGAACTCTGGAAATATTTAATGTAAAAAGCGGTGGTATTACGAATCAGTTGTTTGCAAAGCTCATTAAGGGCATGACTGCTTTGAATAAACACTCTCAGCTGATCAGCTTGCTCTGAAGCAAAGCCTGAGCCATTGTTCACTAGTGATAGTGGGGTAAACTGTATTGCTGCAGCAAATGTCTTTGTTAGGTAAACAAGACACCTTAAAAGAATGATGAAATTACCAACACTGATACTTGGATTTTAAAATTTAATCTTTAACTACTCATAGCAAAGGCATGAGATAAATATTTTTTTCTAAGACTACATTAACCAAACATTTATGACATCTTGCATTATTTCATTTGGTGTTCTGATTAAGAAATTACCAGAGAATTAGCATTCATCTGTTCTCATATGTAGCTGAACTGTGTAGCAGGTTTCTCATAAACACCACTGGTACAAGCTGGAATGTATGGAGTGACTGCTGAGGAATGAGAAAAGATAAATAAAGAGGTATGAATGTGGAGAGACTTCTAAGTGATTAATCTGTACAGAGTTTAAGATGCTGGTGGTGGACCAAATATCTGTGGAAGAATTAATGGGAAAAACATGACTCTTAACTGGTGGAAGTGGAAGGAGTGGAAGGATGCTATTACACATCTTTTAGTATCATTTCTGTTGTGATTCAATTTTGTGGTCACTTTATGCCCAAATTACTTACAGCTATTGTTGGAAAGTGGTGGCTACACCATTCTCCCTATTCATACTTGTTACCCAGTGCTACATTCCCTGATCCTTGGTCTGGTTGGGAAACTAATTTTTGCTATGTCCCAAGTGACAAAAACGTGCAGCCTGGGGTTGGAGGAGAATGTGATAATCCATTCCAGAATCAGTAATGTTTTTGATATGCTCCTTCAGCAGTAAGTCATGTTAACGCACATTGTGAACAAGTAAAGCCTTCCAGCTGGAGTCATTCCTACTAAACTAAAGAGAACAAAAATAGATATTACAAGGAATAAAGTTTACACTTGCTGGCTGCTATTCCCCAGAGAAACAGCTACTAGGAGCATAAACTGATACTCTGTATACAGCTCAGTAGATGGCCAAATGTTAGATTTAAATATTTTATACATATTTTTGTGTGTTCTGTTACTACTAAAACTGAGTTTGCAGTGAATGCAATATTGCCCGGTGCCTAAGTTTGTGTTGCCATCAGTAGCAGATCCCTGGTGAGTTACTATAGCCCTAGGCCCTCTGAATTCACCTTTCTGGCTCTGCTATGGCTTCAGATCAGTACTCCTTCTGTCTGCAGCTTACAAAAGGTCTCAAATAACTCTATATGTCAGCGTAGCTAGATTATAACCACAGTGCAGTGTAAGAGTTAGTTGCTGCCATGTATATCAAAATCCTTAATGCATTATGCACCACAGTTACACAGAGCTAAACAAAACTGTGCTAGGTAATTGTCACCTTGTCATCAGCCAGTTGCTATAACAACTAAAACAAGCTCAAAGCAAGCCAGGACAAGCCCAGAAAAACTAAAGCCTTATAGCCCTAGTTCCATAAGCAAAGTTAGTACAAGACCTGTTCCTGGTAGCAGGCACAGCAAGAATGACTGTGCTGCATTATAAGGCTAAATTATAAGTCATAATCTAGTCAATACAATCAATGGAAAGTGAAAAGGTATTCAGTGGTCTGGAATAATTTGGTCAAAATTACAACATCAAGGATACGTAAAAAGCTCTGTTGGTTATTATCTTTCTTTTCTGATGAGACTTCAATGCATCCAATGCTTTCTAAAACACCATTATTAGATATGAAATTAGGTGTGAAGTTCTGTTCTATGTTATCAATAATTTTCTGTGTCAAATCTAAAAGATGTCAGACAGTGGATGGACATGTTGATACACACACAGGAAAGGCTTCAGAATTTGCTGAAAGTTTTTTTACTCTGGGGTTGTTTATTATTTCAAGTGAATGTCAGCTTCTTGCTTTTAAGTCACTTTTTGGTCTTATCTTTCCTGTAAACTTTTCTTACATGAAAGATTGCAAGTAAAACAAGTTTTAAAGGAAAGTCTTGTGAAAACTTCCTTAAAATTGCATTAATTAAGAGATATTCAGCATTTCTTCAATAGAGATTTGTATTACTTTCTGCCCTCATTGGGGCATTAAATCCCAAATTACTAGCAGTAGCTAGTATTTACTCTCTAACTACTTCTAGGTAGTAGTTCTAGTAAAAGGAAAATATGAATATAAGGTGAATATTTTCTACTGACTAATGAAATCTTAAATAAATGATCTAAGTGAAGTGAAGGAGAAGGAAGGAAGGAGGATTTGTTTCTGTGATCTCTTTTTTTTTTAATTGTGTTTTGCAGAGGGGATAAATTCAAGGAAAGAATAGTATTTTTTTACTTGTTTTTAAATGCAGAGGCATGTAGCACATAATCCTGATTCAGGACACAGAATTTTGCCCAGTTGAAAGGAGAGTTTTCATGTCTTGCCCTGGTAGTCTGTGTGATGTGAACTTCCTGAAGCACTGATCAACATGTGTACAATTGTAAGCAAAAAGACATCAGACCAAAAAAATAAAAAGAAAAAAAAAAGAAAAAAAAAAGCTACTGATTTTTTATCCACATTCTCTAAAGATTTTTATGTGACTCAATACCTTTTTATGGTCACAGTTATTTAATATTCTACTTGAAGATTTGAGTTAACATAGTAATTATGCTGTATTCTTGCTCTACATTTCTGCTGGTAGAAAAAAAAATCAAGGTAAACCAATTAATTCTAATGGATTTCAAACTCAGATTTAGAAATGGCCTGTCATTATTTTTTTTTGTTTCAACTGCAAGGAGTTGCAAAATGGATCTGGAAAGGCATTACTTTGTTTTGCATAGCTTCTCTATGAGAACCAAATCTTTGGGGGTTGGTAGGAAGATATCTAATAAAATGCCCATAAGTTTTATACCTGAGCCGCCAGAGTTTCTTTCTCTCTTGGTTACTGTTTTAGGCTCCAGATGAACTTCTTATGGAACATTGTTAGAAATGCAATTTCCCGACCCACTGACTTTCCCATGTGCCCTGCTTCTGCCAAAAGAAGGAAGTCTTCATCCTCTGTCTTTGCATTGAAGGACCTATCCTTAAGCCACTTTTGGTGATCCCAAGGCTCATAATGATTGAGTTCATCTCAGTGACCCAAAAAGAAATTTCAGATTTGATTTTTGCTGGTGTTATTTTTGTGCCATCGCAGTCAGTTCCCACATGCAGAGACAGCCAGAGGTAAAGGTGTGTAAGTCTCTTTGTGAATGGGGGAAGGGAACAGACTCCTTTAATTAATGCCTTACCTGTCTCATCCCATCTTGTAGGAACTCAGACTGAGGATGCTGTTTCATATCAGTCCTAGTCAATATAAGATTTCTGCGACCAATCCACAGTGTGCTTACTCTGCCATCACGTGATGTGTGATTTTTTTTTTGCCAGGGGATGGAGGAAAGGGAACAATTTGGAGTGTTAATTTCTTCAGGTGAAATCCTGATGGGATTGGAAAATGAAATTATTTTCAGAGCCTTAAGAAATCGTCTGTGATACAGAAATAGTATTTTCTGCCCTCCTGTAGGGCAGACATCCCAGTGGAATCCATTTCACTACTTAAAATTTTTTTGTGGTTGTTTGCCCAAGTCCATCCGGATCTTAACTAAGAATTAAGCTCAGGATTTCCAGATGATGAAGACAGAACTACCTGTGCCTCTACTCAGGAAACATTCTTGGCAGCTATTCTCATGGAGAGAGGTCTTTTAAAGGGTTTTTCATGCCAATTTAATAAAGACAGGGCTGCAGTGTGGAGTGTGGAGTCCCCTGGCACTGCCAGGCGTTGCTACTGCACAGTTCTGTTCAAGGAATGAGCACTGCTTCCCTGAGTTAGTCAGTGCTTTAATTCAGAGTGAAAAGGTTATAAAGGCAATAAAGACCATGGGGGAAAACTGCTGAATTTTCACACTTGAGTGAGCACCAGTGTGAAGGGTTGTGGTTTTGCCTGCACTTATAAGCCTGTTTTCATTTCATTTGATACATGTAACTGGGAGTGGAGTGTGGCTCCAAATATCGTTTTAAAGATTATGCTGCATCAGTGATCTGACAATCCACTGGAAAGGTTAAATTGAGTGCAGATCATTTAGCTTTGGTATGATGATTAATTTCAAGTGATATCAGTTATGAATACTAGTTTCAAGTATTTACTGAAAAAGCCAATAAATTGCATGGGAGCTTTGAAAAGTAAAATAACACAATTTAACTGTGATTTTGCTCCCAAATGAACTAATCAGGTGATTGTGACCTTGACACGGCTCTTTCCTCCAGCCCTCCCCTCCCCTCTCCTCTCGTATGTACAAAACTGACATGCTCATCTGCACACTTGCAAAGTCCTTGATGCTGTTGATATTTACTGTTCATTATGAAAGGTCTTTTGCTTTGCAGGCTTAGCTGTTAAAACAGGAGAGATGGTAAATGCTGACATGATAGTTTTGCAGTTACATGAGGGGTTTGAATGCATTATTAAATCCCCTGATGAAGATGGTTAAGAATCAGCCTATTAGCAGTTCAGAATTAGGTGTGCTGCTGTTGTATTAGGTATATTAGGTACATTAACTCTTGTTCCTCTTTTCTCTGATATTTCAGTGCTACGGCTGTTGAAGGATGGTGCTGACCCTCATATGCTTCTTTCCTCGGGAGGCTCCTTGCTGCATCTGGTAAGAGCGACTGAAGATTAGTTAGTGACTGTGGATAAACACAGTGGGATAGTGAGTAACATGTTTAGCATATTAACAAAAAAGAAAGGCCTAGCAGTTATTTTTAATCTACACTGGGCTCTGCCATGGCTATGCTTGCATCCAGCTATGCTTTTTAAATAATTGGTCATTTTCAAATTGTTTAAAAAAGAATGGATCATGTCATAGGAGTGGTAGCTAGTGAAGGAGAATGAAGTGTTTTATTTATAAATTATCTGTGCAGCAAGAAAGAGCAAAAGAATACTGCTTGATTCCAAATACAAAATTATATGGTTCAAAGATTCACAGGTCCTATATGAAAAACCTCATGATTTAGCATTTTTTCTTCTGTTTTTGTGATACTTTCTTGTAGCAGTTTCCCACATAGTAGATATTTAAAACATCGTCTGCATTTATTTTATCATTATTTGTATAGCAATCCAGATTAAGTAACAGGAAGATAAAAGAAAAATAATTTGTATATAGTAATGAAACTAAAAACAAGTGGTAAGGACATGACAGGCAGACAGAAAGAAAATACCATAGGAGTAGAATTTTGGCATTGCTGAAGCCAGTAGCAAAACTTACAAATAATTCCTATATCTTATGATCCTTTTCTTTGGTCTGTGATGCTTCAGTTGCAGAATGCTGCCTATTCCATGTGAAACTATTTTAAGATCTTTGGATCCAACTGCGTTGCACACTATGGGTCAGAGAAATGCTTCTGAGCAAAGTAACAAAAGGTCTGCTGGCAGAGTGTTTAATTTTAGAACAGTTGGATTACATGTGTACGAAATACAGCAATTTATTGACGAGAAAGAGCCCCTGTAATCTTACTGGACTCCAACACACCTGTGACCATGCCCTTGTAAGATACAGCATTTCCATTATGCAGTTAATCTGTGTTTTCCATCTTCCATAGCTGTGTATTTAACCAAGGACTTTAGGAAATAGAGGCCAAGGTAAGGGGAAAGTGCAATACTGATTTGGAAGAGAGAAAATTTTAATTCTCTTTTCTCCAACTATTTTTCTGCTGTAAAGATGCTAAATCACTCTTTAAAAATGCAGTCCAAATGAGATGTTTTCTTTGTGATTCCCATAACAGAGACATCCCAAACCTTATCCCATGCCGAAAGCCCTAGTAGACAATCTTTATCTTCAGTGTGGATGATTTGACATAAGTGTCAGACATTTTAAAACAAAACAAAACAAAANTCTTCAGGGATTTTAAGCTGCTTTATCTAGTTTAGCTGATCCACAGTTTCTAACTGCAGATAAAATCTACAGTTGAACTGGGCCATTTTAGGTTTCTTGATCTGCATCACAGCCTAGTTCACTGAATTCATTTACAGGAAAATGTTTATCCTACTGGAGATAGAAGCAAACCTGAATGCAAAGAAATTTGGATTTGACCCTGATTTGGGAGCAGTACAGACAGGAGAAATAGATAAGCCAAATCTTTTTTTCCAGCAAGAATTGAAAATAGTAATTTAGCATGCATCTGTATTATATTCCTAAAGCCCACTCAGATCCATTCTAAGTGTTAGGTTTACAACTGTGAAGCTGCTTGGTCCAAAGGGGAGCTTAATGTTTATTATTTCCACTTGTAGGCTAAATGTCAGAATAAATGAAATATATATGCATCTTGACATTCTTCTTAAAATCTGACTCATTATAGAATTCTGTTTTCCTTTTCCATATCTGTTGACTTCCAGAATGTGATATAATTAAAAAAGACAAAACAAACAACTAATGTGGCACTTGATAAAGATTTGGGTTTTGTCTCTGTAGAGAGTATCCCAGTGTGGTTGAGTCTAGGCAAGCTATGGGAACTTCAGAGGTATTCACTGAAATCTCTTTAGGTTCCATGAGAGAAGTACAATAAAAAGTGAGTACGTTCCTGAGCTGCCTGTACTGTACGGGGCACATGGTGTCAGGTCAATTCACACAGGCAATCACCCACCCCCACCTTTGTAACAAAGTATATGTGTCAAAATTTTATTCTGGAACTTTAACTGAGCTTGTCTAATTTTTTCATAAAATCTATTAAACAAGAATCAAGGAGCAGCATCAAGTCTAAGCTGCAACTAGTCACAAAAGCCTCTTTGACTATTACTAATACACAAAATGGCTCAGTGATACCTGTCTTACCTCTTATTTGTTAATATAAAATGTAATAATATAAAATGTCTTACCTCTGGTTTTTTAAATTTCAGCATAGAGTAGCTCAATTTAAGTCGTACTGATGCAATGAATGATACCAGTGCAACAAAACAAAACTGTTCCTAGAGCTGACAGATAAGTTACACCAGCTAAAGGAAATGGATCAGAATTTATTTTCTGTTGTATAATTTAATGGTCAGTATATTTGGAAGTCTTTTAGGGTGGGACTGCTTTTTATCCTGATAGAATTTAATATTCATCTTCTGGGTTATCTATATTTATGATTGCAGGGGTACATGCAGCTGCTGCATTCTGCTGAAGAGCTCACCTATATTTTGGCTTCACAGTTGAATCCAGTTACACACTTTTCCTTCTTCCCCACTTCCTTTAGTATCCTGGCTTCCATGCCAGATTAAAAGAAGTCTCCCCATAACCCCTCCCCCATGGGGAAAGAGATAGGATCCCTAAAGAGTTACTGAGATGGTGTGTGAGGCCAGAGTTAGGATCTTAACTGAGGTGCCCTAATTGTCTTTTAAGGTATTATACATAACCTTATGCATAAAAAGTCACAGATGTGACAGAGGAGTAAGGTCAAAATAATGTCCAGGCCATTTTCTTTTTCTCTACCAAAATTGTGACTGTGACCAAAGTATAGAAACGTGCACATAGGCATGCATACACACACACATGTGCATCCTTCCAGCCCACAATCACACCCTCAAGTGTGCAGTTTATTTATCTGGCAAAGAGACTTGAACAGGAATCAGTGTAGTTAGTGGATTGGAAATAGAAGTGGGGTGTGAAGAGGACTGTATTATTGCCCTGAACTGCATAAAAGGCAGAAATTAATGTATGTGTGGACATATGTATGTGTGGGTGTACATATACTTTGATACCAGTACTCGTGATGTATGATCATCATGCACTGATGTCTGTGCTCTGATTTGGAATGACAGTACTGAACAGAAAAAAAGCCTCATCCTTACTGTAGATTCAGCAGATTTCACAAGGAAATAGGGGATTCTGTGAATCATGCACATGGAACTGGGAATCTCCACACAATTATTTCTATACATTCCTCAGCTGTTGTTCCCTAAAAGCACAGCAGCTTAACTACGATGTGTCATCTGCCCAATTTAAATTGTATATAATAAATTTAGTTGTACACTGAGGAAAACACCATCCCTAATCTGCTCTTTTTTCTTCTAGTGTGCTCGCTACGATAATGCATTTGCTGCAGAAATTCTTATTGACAGAGGAGTAAATGTGAATCATCAAGATGAGGATTTTTGGACATCAATGCATGTAGCCTGTGCCTGTGATAATCCCGATATTGTCCTGCTATTGCTACTAGTAAGTAAAGCAAGCCAATGCATTGTAAGCTTGAAAAGGAAACAGAATGTAGCACCCTAAGGTCTGAAACTGCTGTATGAATGCATCATATTGCTATTAATCATATCAGTGAAAACATATACAGTGTTTGGTTTTTCTTGACATTGCTTTGGTACTCAGGAATTTTAGAAGACTTTTTAGGGCATCAATGAGAATAAATTGAAAACATCAATGTAAAGAATCTCCTATTTCTCCCCTGTGGTTCAGAGCTTATATGTCTGATAAGCACTCAGTCCCAAACGGGATATTCAGATAATTTCTTTTCTTTTCTCCTTGTCACTTTCTGTTACAGGTTGAGTTCTCAGATAATCTTATAGAAAGCTTCCTCTGAAAAGCAAGCATTGGCATAGTATTCGTAAAAAGTGTTTGTGGGCACAGTCAAAATGAGACAAATTTAATATTTATGTAAACAACTTTGATGTTTTATTGCTGAGTTTGCCAAATATAGTAATAGATATGGCATTCAGCCTTTGTAGAGAGCAGTAGTGTGCCCAAGTGGCCAAGAAGGCCGATGGCACCCTGGCCTATATCAGCAATAGTGTGGCCAGCACGACCGGGGCAGTGATCATCCTCCTGTACTCAGCACTGGTGACACCACACGTCAAATCTCTGTTCAGTTATGGGCCTCTCACTGCAAGAAAGACACTGAGGTGGCGGAGTGAGTCCAGGGAAGTTCAACAGAGCTGGGGAAGGGTCTGGAGCACAAGTCCTGTGAGGAGCAGCTGAGGGAGTTGGGGTTGTTTAGGATGGAGAAGAAAAGGCTCAGAAAAACCTGAAAGAACACTGTAACAAGGTGGGGGTTGGCCTCTCCTACCAGGTAGCAAGCAATAGGACAAGAATAAATGGTAGCAAGCAATAGGACAAGAATAAATGGCCTCAAGTCACACCAGGGGAAGTTTAGACTGCATATTCAGAAAAACTTCTTTTGCTGCAAGAGTAGTCAGCGTGGGAACAGGCTGCCTAGAGATGTGGCAGAGTCAAGATCCCTGGAAGTATTCAAAAGGTGTGTAGATGTGACAGATACGGACATGGTGTAGTGGTGGACTTGGCAGTGCTGGGTTTATGGTTGGACTCGATGATCTTAAATGTCCTTCCCACCCTAAATGATTCTCTGGTTCTGTTTTGTGCTTCCATTCCTAAGACCACAAACTCCAGTTTTATGCAATGGTACTAATGCAGCTCTTTCTCTCAGTTCATGTGATATTGCTCTTTAAAACAGTAGTGCAGAAGCAGTTCACAGTCTGACGTTGAGTTTTTTAGTCTTTTTGTATAATTTTTAAATTTGCATGTTTTAAACGGGTTGTTGCAAGGTCTGAGTTTCTTGTCAGGCTTATAATTGTATTTCAATGCTACAAGTAAAAGGAGGGGAGATATATTTTTAGACTATATACTTGATAATACATTTAATGNAAGGTGTGTAGATGTGACAGATACGGACATGGTGTAGTGGTGGACTTGGCAGTGCTGGGTTTATGGTTGGACTCGATGATCTTAAATGTCCTTCCCACCCTAAATGATTCTCTGGTTCTGTTTTGTGCTTCCATTCCTAAGACCACAAACTCCAGTTTTATGCAATGGTACTAATGCAGCTCTTTCTCTCAGTTCATGTGATATTGCTCTTTAAAACAGTAGTGCAGAAGCAGTTCACAGTCTGACGTTGAGTTTTTTAGTCTTTTTGTATAATTTTTAAATTTGCATGTTTTAAACGGGTTGTTGCAAGGTCTGAGTTTCTTGTCAGGCTTATAATTGTATTTCAATGCTACAAGTAAAAGGAGGGGAGATATATTTTTAGACTATATACTTGATAATACATTTAATGAAATCTCTCTGGGGGATTATTTAGTCCATTTCCTCTGTTCAGACAAGAGCTAGGCACACTAGCTTGCCCAGGACCAAATCTTCAAGGATGGGAAGTCCACAAACTCACTGGGCAACCTGTACAGTAAAAAAAACCCAACCAACCAAAAAGCAAACAAACAAACAAAAACTGCAAAAAATCAGATAAATCTGCTTTTTAAAATTGCCATTACTCCTGGTAATAAAGGATAACATTTCCAGGTTGTGTTTTATCTCTTGTATTACCTCAATCTGTCCAGTGTAGCTATTTCTGAAGCCTGTGTATCCTTTGTATTCTTCATGGACTCCTGGACTGATAAACACATTAGAACAGAGCAGTTTGTTTATAAAAACTCTTGTGCTATGGGAAACCCTTCTAATGGGGGGAGTTTTCAGAAATTCTGAATTTAGTGCTGTTGTCATTAATAGGAACAGTTTTGGTTATAGAGGGCATTTGTCAAATTTGCCCTGCCCATTTTTGCAAGAAGCTCAATATAATTTAATTTCAAGTATTTCTATACAGAGTTATATCCAAAATAATTTTCTAGTGCCCATCATTTGACTGTTGTTTTCATTTGGTCCCTGTTTGTTACATGGTGCCTTCATCTGAAGGTTCTAAGTATTTTCTGATAACTTGCTTATCTAATATATTAAAATTTCAGTAAGCAGGGGCACACTCATGTGGGTTTTTGCAGATAAAGTTCAAATTGTCCATACTATTTGCAATAACTTGTGGTAAATTTGACCACATTTAGGTGGTCAGCACTTTTAAAGGCAGAGTTTCCTTGACTAGATAACAGTATCTTTATATTCTACCTTCTAGAGTAAAAAAAAGTTTTTTTAAATTTTGAGATTTAAAGATTTTTTAAAGAGGTGGCAGAGGAAGGGAAATACTCTTAGGTAAGCAGTACGTTTTGAACCAGCACATTAATCTTTAATAACATTTGACAAAGTGAAGATGAAAATTGAGGTTGGAGAGGCTTATTTTTCACAATTCTGAATCGCCTTTGCGTGAGCAATTCATATTAGAAATTACTTTGCCTTGAGGTTAGTGTTTCATGGACCATGTCTAATGTGTAGCATGAGCCTTGATAATGCCAATATGAGCTACAGTCAGCTTCTATTATGCCACAGTTTTTTGTTGGAAGAGAAAATAACACTTCTTGTAACCTCAGGAATTACTTTAAAATAAATATTTCTTCTGGACTGAATTTACAGCCCAGACAATACCATATTTTCTGTTTTAAGGATGTGACCTAAAAGGTAACAGCATGGTCCTTTTATTGTTCAATTCAGATTTCTTGAAAACTGTCACAGAATCCAATGGAGATTCCCTCAGTAAGGACTTAAAACATTTCTTGAAGGGAAAGTAGAATTAAAATATTTAAAAAAAAAAAAAGAAAAATGAAAAAAAGAGAAAAAAAGGTATTAGTAGAACTCAGAAGGCTATCAATGAAGATTTCCTTAAACACTCCCAGTTTCTGACTTCACCCCACTTTTGGTGGTCTTCATTTTTCTCTGTCTGGGACAAGATAGTGACTTGTCATTCATCATCCAAACGGTGTTAACTCACAATTTCTTTGCTCTGGAGGATAGCAATGACAAAATCAAAGCTCAATCACTGCAAATGGGGAGGGGCTGTAGCTGTTTGCAATGTGGTAATCTGCAGTTGTGTCCTGATGGAGGGCTATTGGAATTGTAAGTACTGTTTATGGAATAGATGCAGAATGAAATGCTTGAAGCTATTTCTTTCCATAACATCCGACACTTTACCTTAGGTGGTGTGGGTTTCCAGAGACATATTTATGTGTTCTTAGTTTTGTAGCTGCCAGGAAGAGGAGGGGGAGCCCTGGGCAAGCAGCCAGGAGATAGATCCATCCCTTGTCTGCTAAACAGTGGGTCAATGAGGAGCTTGCCCCGGGGCAGCTGCTTGCACTTGAGGAGATGCCGAGATCAGGGGTGATCCGTAGGAGATGCTAAGATCAGAGGTGATTCTTAGGGGTCCAGCTGCCGTACATGCTGATGGGGTGGGAAAGGGCACGTTCATCACTCACTGCTTGACTGCATCAGCGTTGTGCATTCTCCCCGTGGCACGGGGAATTGCTTTTCATGGATTTTGTATGAAGGAGGCTCCTGTAGCAGGTTGAAGAGAATGCTGAATTGTCGCTCATTTAAGAACAAAGATGTGTAGGCTTATGTACATTTTGTGCCCACATGAAATCTCATAAGAGTATGAACAGCAACCAAATTTATTGGAAGGATCTGCTCTGTCTTGCCTCTCTGCCTTTTGAAGGCACGGGACTGGATATGCTGTCAGCAGTTCTGTCTGGTTGGGGTGTGGCCATTTTCATCATTTGGGGTGCATTGCAACATTGTATTTTATATTAATTCTCTACACTTGTTCTATATTAGTGCCCAATGTTCTTTGTCCTATGCTACCACAGTTGCAGAATGTCCAAGCACCAGCATTTAGATGCTGTTCCTGCTTTGTTAGCTGTAGCAAGTGTTTAATCCTCTCACTGTCCTTTAAATGGCTACAGGTTTACACTTGTACCTATCACTTGCAGTCTAATTGTTCCTCCACAAAAGACAATTTTTAGCTTCAAGTACCTTTAATTGATACATGAGAGTGGGTGACCTTCACTTTACTTGTGCACTGTTCAAACCATCTTGTCAAGACAGCTCAGTCTTTTTCACTCCTCCCAGGTCAGGATCACAAGGGTAAAAGTGAGAAAACTTGTGGGTTGAAATAAAGATAGTTTATTAGGGAAAATAAAAGCTGCACATATAAGCAAAGCAAAAAGAAAAATAAATTCACTGTGTTTTATCAGCAGGCAGATGTTCAGCCATCTCCAGGGAAGCTGGGCTCCAGCACATGTAATAGTGAGAAGACAAATGCCATCACTCTGAACATCCTCCTCCTTCCTCCTTTTTCCCCAGCTTTACATGTTGAGCATGAGGCCATATGGTGTGGGATATCCCTCTGACCAGTTGGGGCCAGCTGTTCCTGCTGTGTCCCCTCCCAGCTCCTTTGCATCTCCAGGCTACTGTGGTGGGGTGAGGAACAGAAATGGCCTTGGCTCCGTGTAAATGCTGCTCAGCAATAGCTGAAACATTTGTGTTGTCAATACCCTCTTCAACACAAATGCAAAACACACACTGGCTACTGGGAAGGAAATTACTCAACCCCAGCCAGAACCTGTACACACGTGGTGGACTAAACATTGATACTATTGCAGTTTTGTATATTAACCTTGGCTCCTCAGGCAGTAGTGTAGGTAGATAAAAATACCCCTTTGTAGAACCTTGTATTGTCTTTTATTTTTTTGTTGACTCTGACTGCACTATTTTTATAATGAATTCTGTGTTTTAAAGGATTAATGCTGGTTCACATTCATGTTGAGTTCCCATATTTAGTTCTTTTTCTCAAGATAACTATGGCTGTGCTGCAAACCACAGGTTTCTTTATGACTTGCTGTTTAAGACACTTTCATTTCAGAGCTTATCACAGGTAATCACGTGGAGCTGTACAGTTTGGTCCACACATTACAAGTTGATAACTATGATTTTCTTTTCTAATGTAGCTTTGATTTGGTCTGGGAGATGGTTTTTTTTTTCACTCCTTCCACTCCCAAAGAATCATGACATCTTCTGGTGTTGACTGATAGCAACAGACGAAAAGAAAGCTGATGAGAATGTGTTTTAATAGTGTCCTTCATTTGACTATCATAAGGAGGCACATTTTAGTGGGCAACGTGAATGTTAGATTTTCACCATCATCATGCAGATCTTGTCAAATGAAACTACAGAAGTGGAGATGGTATTTTGGTCTTTGTACAGTACATGGCGCAGTAGCGATTTATTCTTTCATAGATCTGAAAGCATTACATGATAAACCTGGCACTTAATTAACTAGAAAAAAAGAGATCAGTACTACATTCTCAGAACATTCTTAATACATTTTTTTAATTGACCTTACTAGGAAAAGTAAGTGTACCTTCTGTCTGCTAACTAATTAAATGTTTCATCATATACTTTTTGGAACCTAGAACTGAAGCACGAAATGCAAATCTGGCATAGAAGGCTAAAAGTACAAATTAAAAAAGAAATAAAATTGAGGCTGAATATTTTTTTCTCTCCAGTATTTAAGAACTTAGGAAAATCTGTTCTTGGCAGTGTTCAAAAGGGAGTAACCATAACATCATTCATTAGATTTACAACAACAGATGATGAGCAGTGTCAGGTATATAATACTATCCACCTTATGTGTAATCCAGTTTTGATTTTGGTGTAAAATCCCCTTTCCAAAGCCAGGTATATTTTTCCTGTAAAAAATTTACATGAACTGCCTTCCTGGTGGGAGTAGAAAGGAAGTGTTTATAGGGCTGTAACTCTCCTTTCTGCTCCCCCATGCAGTTGATAATGGCATAGATCTGAAGTCATGTGATCAGACAGCAGTTACATAGTTATTTTGCCCTTGTTCTTTGCAACTGCATCAGGCTGTATTAGCAAACAGAGATAAATTATCAAAATGCCATTATCTTCGAAACTTAAAGAAAGGTCTTTCTATTTCATAAGTCCAGAAACAATAACTTCCTCAGAGGAAGCAATTTTGCCTTCCCACTCTATCTTGCTCAGTATGACTTCCTTCTTCGAGTCAATGTGAGAGGAAGCAGGGAAGGGGAAAGAATGAAGAGCAGTTGGAGGTCATGAGGAGTCAGTAGCTAACAGTTTATGGTAAAAATGATCACGTAGCCTGAAAGAAAAATGATACTTCTGTCTTTCTAGAGGCAGTTGCCAACATTTGTGGTAAAGAAATCTAAGTAGCGCTTTTTTTTTTTCTGTGAAAGCTGTGGGTATCTATTTGAATTCACTCACAGTTTGCAGAGGCTGGTGGATGTGTGAGAAGTGTAGGAGGGAACTTCCAGAGTGTGTACTACTGCGTTATAGCTTTTCATCATTGCTAGCTGAGATAACAGAACTAACCTAGATGAAGGCCACTAATTAACTAATGTAGGTGATGCCTTTTAATGAGTTGCAGAACACCAGATGGCAACACTCATGGGAAACTGTAGAAATATTAGTCTTTCTCCATAAAGACTGGGGAAAAGGGATGAAGCTAGCTAGTCATGCAGCACTAAAGGTGGTCTAAGGAGAGATAAGATCAGAAACCTAACTGGATACAGCAAAATGGTCAAAGCATTTGACTTCAGCACTATCATGAAAGTAATGAGATAGCCTAGAAAGGAAATGAGGATAATATAAAGAGAAAAGAAATAGCATTGAACTTCAATTGACAGGAGAAATAACCAGTGAAATAGAATCTGCAGTTCACTGTACAAAGAATTCTGAATCATGGCATAAATCAAAGCCTTTTCCCATGGGAAATAGCCACAGAAATGAAGATGGAAGAGTCTGTAAATACTTACTTGATTTCTAGAAAATCTCTCTCGCTCATCCATACACACCCACTTTTCCTCCCTGCCTCCCTTCATCCCTAACCCCATTTCATCCTCCCTCCTTCAGTCCAGGTGGAAAACATTTGGGGCTGGGGATGAGACTTAGGGCATAGACCATGACTATTAAGCAGCAGATCTGTATATCCTGGAGTTCTTAGCATCAGAACATTTCCAGAAAACAAAAACTAATGGGGGTAAAAGAGACTTAGACCTGTTCGGAAAAAATATCATCCCCAGTTTTGACTTGAGCAGGTCAGGAAAAGCATGCTGAGAGATGGACAACATGCACAAAAGTGGGAAATTTTGGGTAAGCTTCACTCTAATTCTCTTTTTCCTCAAAGAAAGAGGATAAAGGAATGACCAGATAATGAAAATCAACATCTGTCTTTGATTTTCAGTAAACATAGTTTTGTGCTATGAAGAAGATGGTCTGGGGATGTTCCACCACTGGGGGATATTTGTAGACGGTGAAATTCATTCTTCATGCCAAGTGGCCTCTGCTTGAATCACTGACATAATTATTTTGTGAGTTGTTCATGGAGTAGCTAGGGAATTGAGGAAAACTGCTAGTTAAATTGCAGAAGTGAAAAACTGCTTGGTAGTGAAGAACTTTGTAACATGACAACAGCCTATGTATTAATAGAGAAATGGGCCTGAGAGTTGCTGAGGTTTCATTAGGATTCGTCCTATGGCATTATTTTATTTAGAGTTTTCATTGATAAGCTTGATAGGAAAAATAGGGGTATGATAATGAAATATGTTGAAGACAATGCTACAATCTCTTGGGGTGAGGATAATAATGTGCAGAATTAATGGGGTATCTTTGAAGACTTAAATAATAAAACATGGCTTGAAATTTCAGTGTACAAATACAAAGTCATGCTCTGAGCTACAGACATATCTGTGGTATGCTCAGGAACCATCAGCTGGAAATTCGGGAAAAGACCTCAGAGCATTAGTCAATTTTAAGACAATTGTATGCTGCAAACTTAACTGCAGGTGGGGAAAAACAGATTCGTGGATTTGTCAGAATGAAGATGTTGCCAAGAGAAAGGGAAGAGTGGTTTTGCTGTCCAAGTAATGACAGCCTGCAGAGCTATCTACAGCCATGTTCAAGAATAGGAAATTGTACTGAGGAAACCTGCAAAGATAAGCATTGGGAGTAAAAATCTTCTCTTAAGACAAGGGAATAAAAATAATACATTATACTTTAAAAAATCAAAACAGTGAGATTTTAAAAAATTCTGTAAATATATCAGGATAGAGGAAGAGGTAAGAAAAAGCTTTTGAAACCTGAAGTTGTTGCTAGCATGAAAGCAAATTATTGCAAAGGTGTCTGACAATAAACTTAAGACAGAAATTAAACTAAGCTTTCTAAATATTAGGAGATGTATGTTGGAAAGCCGCATTCCATGCAGGAGTAATAGGATTAAAAAAACCGCAAACCTGAACCCTAATTGTCTTTAAAATTGATCTTAAAGTTGTGAATGAGATTATGTGTTATCTGTTACCTGCATTACCAAGTAATACCTTCTGGAGACCCATTCTAGTATTGTATTTCCACATGACAGCTGTTCAGAAGGCTGTGGATATAATTCTTCTGATTTTCTCCTTAAGACAATAGAGTAACATACAGCTGACATTAAAAACAAAATATTGTGAACAATAAATGGCAAGTAGAGTTATATGGTAGATATTTGATGCCTGTCAGACTATGCTACATTTCTATAGCCCAAAAACAGACAGGAGAAAAAGTTGTGGAAGAACACAGCTCAGAAGGAGAAGTTAAGTACTGAGCAAACATAACATTTTTCAAGCATTCGAAATATTTCTGTTTGTTTGTTTTTAATACTGTTTCCAGATATTCAAAAGCAAAATACAAAATGGCCAAATAGCATGAAATCAAAGGAGAAAAAAAAAGGGCTTTTATTTCTCAAGAAAAGAAGCCCCAAGGCCATAGAAGCTAGATGTTTAGTCTCTGGAAGTAAGTTGAGAATGGCATTTAGATTAGTGATTAATTGTGTGCCTCAGAAGGATTTATTATTTTTAAAAGAAATTCTGGATTTTCAGTGGGAAGAAGGATGTTTTATTAATTTTTTTTAAATATTAGTCAATTCTCTTTCTGAATGGCTGACATCAGGAAAGATGGACACTTCCTTGCCAAATTTCAATAAAAACATGTGTTTAATTAGTATATGGGACTGGAAAATTGGTATAATTTAGTAATCATGACAAGCAGTGCACTTCTTTCATTTGGATCTATATATCTTTGTGAGCAATGTTTTACAACTGTGACAGATTTGAACATCTCTGTTGAAGTCAACTGAACTTGGAACCATATCTTGAATCACCATATCATTAGGATTTAAGACAAAATTTTTAGTGAAGTGTTCAACCTGTTTTTTCTTATTAAAAATATGATAATAGTATAAAAATATACCATTAGTGAATAAAAAAAAATACTATTTTATTATAGTTTTATTTGGATAGGAGCTGTCCCTGAATACTAAAAAATATCCCCAAAGCACTCAAACCAACAGCCACCTCTCTCAGCTGTATATGACTTTTTGTGTGTTTTCGTTTCAGAAATATTGGAATAAAATATCACTATGGCATGATTTGTAATGCATAATTTAGAAGGGCTTGGGAGCATGAACCCTGTGAAAAAATAACTGTCAAATGAACCTCCATGAATTCTTGAATTTTTGAGTGAGCTAGTAGAGGAAAATGCAGCACTGATACAATTTATTAAAAGTTCGAGGACAGCTTACCTTGATATGCTACCATAAAAGATTGATGTTTAAAGTCTTTGGAAAGAAAACTGCTGCAGGAAAAACTGGCTTCCATTTTGAAAGCAGATGGTTTAGGTAAATTGTAACAGTGCAGGGTTAGTAGAGCTAATAAATGAGGTGACATGAAGGTCATTAAAAGACTCACGTTTGCACATGTATTTGAAGACTTTTCAGTTAAAATAGGAAAGGTGGAGAGAAAGCACTGACTTTCCAAGCCTAGAATAATTGGTGTGGACTGTGTGTGGAAAAAGTAGGTAATTCAGTTCACTGTAGAACAATATAAAATAATGAGACTGGGTTGGACAGTGAAGTGTAGGAATTAAAGTAATGAAAAGAAAAATAATGGAAAGTTGGATGTACTTTATTTTTTCTGTTTTGGTAATAAGCTTGAGCAAAATGTGGTTGCTGTCTGCAAGGATGAAAGGCTAAAAAGATGTTGGAAAGTGTTTAAAAGCTGGGTTATGAAAGCACAGGAGAAAACTGGCCTTTCTATTATTTCTGAATAACAGCTGTGTCTTCAGCTGTTTGAAGTCGAAGTTTACCAACTCAGACTTGTCTTAAATTTCTAACGACTCCCATAGGAAGCTATAATATATCGTGAATTTTTAAAACACAATAAATAATATTTTTCCAAACATTAAATAATGGGAAGTATTTGTTGAATTAAAGTGAATACTGAAGATTACTGACTTGCATTTATTGGGATAAAGGATGTTCCTTAAAATTATGACAGTACTAGAAGGTAGAAAAATTTATTTTCTGGAATGAAGACCAGAGAATGGTAAGGGAATGATTATGGACAATTGTTTCTTGGCAAAGTGATAGGCAGTTGATAGATGAATGCCTATTACTTCATCATTGACTGCTAAGATTACACTTTATGAACATGAGGAAAAAAAATTTTCTGATAAAAGACATAGATAAATCCTTGACGGATTCATCCTGGATGGCATAGCATTATGTCTTCTAAGTCTTCATTTCAATTTTGTGTAAAATTTTATCACTTTTCCAATATATATATTAATCCACCAATTATTGAGATCAATTATTGCAAATAGATCTGGAGTCTTATGTTTGGTTAATATACAAATGTCAGCCGTGGTTATACTTGTATTGCTAAGATTTGTAAGATATGGTTTTTTTCACATTTTCAATTTCAAAATTTGGCATGGAGTGTATATTTCCCCCACAGCTGTATTAGGGACCAACTTGCTGCAGCCCCACACACCAAGTTACTACTGTCTCTGACTGGAAGGTTTTCTTGTCTACTACACTTTATTCATTACCCAAGCACAGGAAAATAGTAGAGTTTTCTGCTTTTCTGGTGAGCTTTCTCATTATCTGCTTATGTTCTGAGAAGCCAGTTTTGTATTAAGGTGACTGGCATACTAAACTCCCTTAATAGATTTGGTATTTCACATGATGACTTGTTTCAAGATCTAGATTTAATTACTAACCAGCAAGACAGCGTCACCCTGAGTGCAGATTAAGCTACTGTGCAGTCCCTTGCCTGTACACTTGGGAACATGTTGATGTTATCAATCAACACAATGAATCTGTCTCATAACAAAAATGCAAATTAACTGGGTTAAAATAGCAGCTTTGTACTCTTACTTCCTTGCGAGATACATTTATCTTTGCAGAAACTATACACTGTACACAGCTATTGTTTATTGCATACTGTTTAATCTCTTGTTTTTTGCACCAGAGACATGTAGTACAGATTTTCTTCCTTTTTACTCTATGTGCATATACATCACCATAGGCCCTGACTTTTTTCTCTGCATTAATTAAAGTGGTAAGATCTGATGTCATACCTGAAGTAGTGCTATTTATTTATGTGTGCCATTTCAAGTGCTTACACACACATACACACACATATGTATATATGCACACTATACACCTTGTGTGTGCACCTGTGTGTATGTAATCTCAAAATAGACTGGAGAATGAAAATCAAACATTCAGCATCTGTATTTCCCAAGTTACATAAATACATAGACATGGATGTGACTGTGTGCATAGACAGGAAGAGAAGATGGCTTCCCAAACCGTGGGGATTAAGGAGAAAACCATCATGTTAAACAGGGCCTTGAGGTTTGCCCCTAGTTAGATTTTCTGCATTTATGTTATTTACACTAAACCTGTAAACTACACGCTCTTCAAAAAACAACTTTCTGAGTGATCAAAAGCAACTTCCTTTCTTTGCAGCCATGTGGTTGTTTTGTTTGTTCTGCCCTCATCTGTGGTGGGCCAGGGGGTTTTAAGTGAAGATACTGGGCAGAACTTTCTCCTACAGTTTTGTTTGGAGTGTGTGTGTGTGCGTCTGTGTGACTACCTTCTCATATATATGCATGTATACCTAAAAATCACATAGACCTTTGTAAGGAAACACATTAGTAAAAATTTAACTTTGAGTTCTTTTATTTTATTTGTACTGATCAGTACAGTCGTGGATCATCAGAGGATGCTTCTTATCTCCTTTTTTCCTACAATAAAGCTATGCCTTACTAACTGTCCGATTTTGTACACAAGTGACTGTTCTTGCTAACCCCAGAGAGTACTCTTTTAAATTCCTAAAGTATGAAATTTATTTAACCTTATGGAATTACAAGCTTGCTTAATGGTTATAAAGTAACTGTTAAATCTAACTGTGGCATCAGATTAAAAGATTTTTTTTTGACACACAGTTCCAAAGGCTCACTCCCTGCTGTGTGAAGGATAATTTCTTTCTATTTGTTCTAAAAATAAAAGGCTGTAATTTCAAAAAGTGACCTTTTGTTGGAGTATTATATAAGACAAGGACTGATAATTTTTCTGTGTGCCTGTCATAATTTTTAATGATTACAGTTGAAATAAAAATAGAGGAAAGTGTGCTTCTATACTGTTATCAGAGGCATTCAGTGCTCAAATAATTTCATTTTTTCCATAAGCTCTGCTACTGATGGGAAGTTTGCAAGTCCCATGTGCAGAAACAGATGGGGAAATTTTAGTCTTTAGTCATCAATGCTCTTTGAAGTTTCCTTTCTAATTCCCTTTTCTTGCCAAATATAATTTGAGAGCTGGCAATATCAAGTCAAATACCCCTCCTTCTGTACTTCAACTACCCTTTTTTTGACCTCATTCTGATCTTTTGGATTTTTTGCTGCAGTGTCTTAATAATAGAGCGAAATGAGGATGTTATTCTAGGCAAAGAGGACTTTTTTGGTGATACATAACATTCAAGTTCTATAATTTCTTCAATACTTTGGTCTACTTCTACTTTCAATAAAAACATGAAATTTCAGTGAGAAAATATATTTTGAATATTTTTCTCTTTTTTTTTCATGCTTTCAGACAAAATGGTTTTAAAAGAGTGAAAAGTATGTCAGACATTCAAACAGGAACATCCAATTAATGTAATTATTAAAAAATTTTTTTTCTGCATACTAAGCTAAAAAGAGTGTCTTCATGCTCTTAGAGCCCTTCTGATACTCTAATGCTTTTTGGGTTTTGTTTTTTTTCTGAGAAGCCTTCACTGAAAATGTGCAGCACGTATTTTGAGCCAAGAGATGCCTCCATAAAGTAGGAAAGTAAGAAAGAAACACAGTTATTGTTCTCTTCTTTGTCATATTTGGCTTTGGAGTTGAAAATCATGGCTATATAATTCTTAATTAGCTGCTCTTTAATGTAAAACTTTATTTATTAATGGAAGAAAAATTTTTGGCAGGTAGAATATTGAAATATTGATATTCTATTAAGACGAGTGCATATCTTGAGAGTAAGACTGGTTCCTGTAATTTCTGGTTGGATAAAGCATATGTGCAGAGACTGGAGAACTGGATGTTTAAACTCATAGCTATGTGGGAGCCCTAGAATTGAGTATGTTCTGCCCATGGCCTGCTTCACCAGAAACTATAGATTCAGTTGCTCTACATGTGGCTTAACTAAAATGTCTCATGCCTGAATGCACATCAGGCCAATAAAAGCAAGAGGAAAAATATTGTTTTTAAGGTCTGTTTCCTCACAGATGTAAAACCAGCAGTGATTACATATGAAGACACACTGAGGCTGAAGCAGCTGCTGTTCAAATTGTATGGCAAAATTTAGTCATGCGTTTGAGGGAGAGGTGTCATGACATGAAGAATGATTGGTTGAAGATGTTGAAAAACTTCAGAATGAAGTATGGAAGTTGAGAATAAGAAATGGATACAGCAAAAATAATTGTGTTCTTCCAATTTCTAGTCAAACTAGATGGATGATTGTCAGTATTTCCAGATACTTGTGTGGGAGGAGAGAGAAAATAAGAATAATTCCTTGAGGCAAAGCTAAGTCAAAGAAATTAGACTATATTTAGCTTAGAAATTAAGACCTTAAATTCCGAGAAACCTTGGTGATGTGTACTAGCATTCAGAATATGAAGAACCACCATGAAAGACAGCTTGCTGTCTAAGATCCGAGTACACGACAACTTACTGTCTTGATTAAGATCCAAGTACAAATCTGTATGCCTTTAGAATTATAGAATGTTCCCCAATTCTCATGAATGTTGCCATTCTAGGGCATGGAAATAGTGGTAACTTAAAAAATGTACATTACTTTTTATTTGACTGCTTCTAGATAAGTAGGTTTTAGCTTTTTATTTCATAACTGCATGCTTAGTTTTATTTTGCTGTGAAAGATGCTGTTGCATACATGCTACACTTCTAGTGTTTTCAGAAGTGTTCAGTACTGGAACTGAGTGGGATTTTCTTTGCCTTTTTCATGCCTTTCAGCTGATGGGCGGAATTTAAGTCCCCATGGTGCACAAACAGATGGGAAAATGTTGGTCTTTCGTTTTCAGTCATCAGTGCTAATTCTTTTATCTTCTGCATGCATTAGTCAAACAGACTATGCCTGTCAAGCAATCTGTAATATGTGCCATGACAGCCTTTTTCTTTTTTTTAACTCTACTGAAATTCTTTGCTGTGAACTGACATTGCCTACATTCTATTAGTTTAAGGAGGAAAATGCTTTATTCACATACTAAATGAGTGCCAAAATGGTTCTGCAACTTTGATGATCCTAAAGTACTATTTTTTACTATTTTGTGAAGTAATTCAACAACAAAGAAGTGCGTTTTCAAATACAAGTGGAGATTTTTGTAGGCTTTGGTGATCCCATATATATATATATATAAATATCTATATACATACATACAACTATATGATGTTTTTTATGAATAGACCCTCTATTGGCACATACTTTTATCCTTTCTTACCCAGCATGTCATAGAAATACAAGCCTGGGAATTTTGGAACACTGTGACGTTCTTTATGCATGCTGGCATGCACCCATAAATCTTAATTTCTAGACTATAACAAGAAAGTAAGTCTGTTTTGATGAGCATTTAAGATGCATATTCAGATTTTGGTGCCTGTTTTTGCAATGTGGAATCCAGAAGTTCCATGAATTAAAGAACTTAGAGCATAGAGCAGCTGAAATACTTTACTTCCACAGGGATGAGTGAGTATCAAACTGCATTTATATGATCATTCCTTTACTGGTTTAGCATGTACCTATGATAGAAAGAAGTGAGTAGTAGTGGCATAGCATAAATTTGTATCAATAGAAATACATCTACTTTAGCAATTACGTAAAGGTACTGGCATAGAATTTTCAGCACCGCATTACCTCCTGATTTCTTGGACATGGTTTTTGTTTTTGTTTTTGTTTTTTTTTTTTTTTGAGATATGTGTTTTATCTTATTCAGCTTATTTTATATGCCTGGAGGGCACTTCTAAGGCTCAGAATTCAGCTTTGATTCTGTAGGCTATGTGGTAACTGACATAAGGGATTGAGCTTTGTGTTTGTGTTTTTATGATGTGGGTGGGATCAGGCATGCTGAAAATGAATTCAGACCTTTATTATATCACAAGTTAAGCTCATCCAGATGGCAGACAGTTCCTACTCCATGTGAAAGAATGGTTTGGGTAACGTGACAAGCATGGGTTTATAGACAGTAGCAACTTTTACAGAGTTGAAAGCCCTGAAACAGAACAAATATGGCAGACAGATGATCATCAGTATGATCACTTTCCTGTGTGAGAGGTGGAAACTCCTGCTGCCGGTAACCATTGGATTATTTCAATGGTTCAAGATTATAAAAAGAGTTCAAGATTATGGAGTCCTATAAATGGTGTACTGGGCCAGCCCAGTTTGCAGAACTGTGTTCTCTGCAAGTGCTTTTAAAAGGAAGTGAGAGGTTTTTCTATTTGTATTAAGGGAGAATTTGTTTTTATGACTACACCTTAACATGATGCCCTACTATGAAGGAAGTCAGCTGAGCAGGAGAATTCGTTCCCTGCATTTTCCCTATAGCTACATAAGACCATGTAAGGCATGCATGAAACATTTGTTAGTATACCTAAAAATTGTAATTTGATTTGTGATCCACAGATTTTAGTTCTGAATTTATATGTATAGGTATGGAGTTTGGGTCCTTGTTCAGATTGTTTGCTAAGAGACGGAAAGAAAGGAAGAAAATATTTTCAGTTTGGAAACTCCCATTTAATGAGGCCCCTGTTTGCATTTCTTCAGTACTTCTAGTAGTTCATGTTTCAATACATAAGAATTTATGGCTGAAAACCTTTAATTTTGGAAAAGTTATGCCTAGGTCTGGCATCCTTTATGGTTGAGGGATGGTGGTGTTTTGTTGTGGGACTTAACTAACTGCAAGTAATTAACCACCCGAGAGAAGATGTAGTTCATTGTTTGTAAAACATAATACTTTGAAGCTCAAGTCATCAGTCTGGAGTTACTGAAATTCCTATTTAATAAAATACCAGGCGTGTCTCCCTGAGACTGCAGTGATGGCAGTTGCCCTATAAAGGATGAAGAATGGGATTTTAAATGATTGCTTTTGTACAGATGAAATTTCCACTTGCTTTTCTTCAAGATGTATGAAAGCAAGGAGGCTGCTAGGGTTAGCTGTGCAGCAGATATCCCTATTTAGAGAATGATTTTCTATCGGACACACTCTTGTCTTCCACAAGAGGAGTATGTTGACTTTTTTTTTATTATTATTTTTATTTTATTTTATTTTGGCAAGCTACATTAAGGGTCAATAAAGCCAAAACTGAAGCTACAGCAGGTTTGAGGTGACTGTACTATTTGCCATGGGCTGTACTGAACTTATATATCTTTGTAGATAGCTTTTAAATGTTGTCATACCTTTTCATTTCTTTGTTAAGCCCAGGGGAAGGAGGAGTAAAAGTAAATGTTAAAAAATATGTATCCTGCATGGTAGACTTCTAGTCCTGAATCAGTCTTTTTCATAGGTTCCTTTGACATTTTGTTCTGGAACAGGAATATTTTCTTTACTCTGGAGCATGTAGATATTGGTTATTTATCTCCCAAATATCTTAAGAATCTGTGGTGTCATGGGGAAGGGTCTTCTTTAAAGGTTTATGTGGAAAAAAATTAAAATGAAAGTATTAAGACTGCAATCAGTGTTCTGAGAGACAATATTTAGATTTAGTAAAATAGTTTCTAGATTGTTTTGTGCTCATAAAGAGAACACAAAAGAGTTATTCAGCTTATGTCTGTCAGTTTTCTTCTTACTAAGCAGGAAAAACTCAATTATGATGGCAGGAGGTAGGGGAACTGTCAGTGGAGGATCTATAATTTTAATCACTAAAACTTTTTTTCCCCAGCTCTTCTAGTAGCTGCATTGCGATTCCTGTGAAATAATTTTCTGCCTACAGAAAATCTGTTGTTGAAATGAGTTGGAAGGAAAACATGCTTTTGAACTGAGAGCAGCTGCTCAATCTCACTTAATCTTTTATTTAATTGTCTGTGGTTTGCTAATGTGGTGAAGTCTTTAGCTTTTTTTTTTTCAGCTTTGCCTTGAGAACTGTTCCTCATGTGTTCAGCATCGTGAATTTGTACAAAGTGGTATCCAGTGCTAATGACCTAAACCACAACACTGTGTAGAGCAACTTTGTTCCCTTTGCTTTGTTAATGAGATCCAAACAAGTCTTATAGGAGCCACAAAGATGAGCCAGCTAGATTTGTGGGGTTTGGTACCTTAAAGGAAAATTCATGCAAGCCATTGAGGTTAGAGAGCAGTATTGCATGGCACCATGGAGCCCATGAGCATGTGGGATTTCCTGTATGTTTCCTTGTTCTCAAACAAATAGAGCTTTATGTCCTGATTAATTTTCCTTTCTTTATAGCTTTGTGTATTAAGGACTTTGGCAAAGTTGCAGGATTAGCACAGAAACTGTGGCATACTTGAGAACATGCAGGTGTGTCTCTGTGTGTAAACCTTCAATGAGCAAAACCTCATGGAATTAATGTGAAAAAGTAGGAAAATAAAGGGGGAAAATCTGAACTATAAATGTCACAGGAAGTGAAATGCCACAAATGTTTTATGAAGAACTACATTTAATCTTGGTCTATGTCCATGGCTAATGCCATTTTGTAAATGGTGTGGTTTGTAAATTCTGTGGTTATATCTTAAAAAGATATGAAAAAGTGAATTCAAGCTGTTAATGAAAAAATAAAATGCTAGCCTATCTCTGCAGGAAATTGATGAATTGAGGAACTGATGAATAGATAAGAGAATACTATATAAATGTTTCTATATTTGCATGTATATAAGTGTATACTGTTGTATAGATATGGAATATGTGGAATTGAATAAAAATAGAATACAAATATAAGAATACAAGTAGGTATAAAAAAGTCAGGTTTTGTGATTGGGGGGTTGACTGGTGCCTGCACAATTTGCACACAGCTAGCATATTGTAGAACAATTGTAAGAGCTGTGCAGAAGCCTCATATTAGGAGAAAATGTTGGTTTTAGGTTTTTTTTTCCATAGCAACTGGTATATTAATTTTTTTTCTGTCTCTGTCTTTTTTTTTTCTTCTTTTTTAAAAATATCCACACATATTCACATGTTCCTCAGGGTCTACTCTATTTCTGATTGCCTTCATAAAACCTTGTGAAGCCATTTGTGGTAATCCCAGGTGACAGAGGCAATTGCTGGGTCATCATTTCTGTATTAAAAATATTTTATAATGCACCTGGGACTTTCCATTGTATGAATAAAGCTAAATTACTTAGCTATTTCAAACATTTAAATAACCTACATGGCCCACAGATTTGAGAGAATAATTTAAGGTGTGCAGCAGAAGAAAGGATTTCAAGAATTTCAGCGAATCATAGTCAGTTTTTCTGGAGTCTGCCTGATTTTCACCTAAAGCAGATTGTTGCTAACTCTGGTTCAGAAAGCAGTTCCACCAGGAATCCCTTCTGTGCACATTGTTTTCTGGGTGCAAAACCTGTGACATCCTAGCTGGGAAGGTAAGCAAGAGGTAGTGCCTTCACAGAGAAGGAGTCCTCAAACAATGCCTAAATCAGATTACACTGTTGTCCATATTGTTGTAATGGCATTGAATTTCTGGACATACAACCCAGTGGTTAGAACTCTGTCCCTGAATATTGGAGATGGATGGAGAAGGTCTAAGCCCACAGCTTTTCATATGGTTTTCACCTATCCTGAAAATACAAAATAAAAATGGCAGTATTTTGAATCTTCATTGGTGGAGCTAGAAAGGAAATCTTTGTCCTCTCACTAGCTAAATGTATTTTTTCTTTGGCAGCAGGCTCAGAGTTCTGAATATGTGGGGATACTATGCAATTCTGGTAATATCTACTCAGTTATTATTTAGCACCATAGTTCAATCTCTTTTGCTGTGTCTACATAGGGATGTCATTCTGCATAGCACAGATGCACTTCAGCTGCATTTTGCATTTGGTGTATTTAACTAGGTGTCTTTAGGAACACTTTAAAACAATGCATTTAAAGATGTTCCTTCTGTAGTCTTTCTAAAATAGAAACAATTTATCACTGCAGACAAATAATTGTCTCAAAAATATTGTTGGCCAACCTGGGGTATATGACATAAAATTTTGCAAAACATTTATCATTTTTATTGACAAATGACTTGAGGATGAGGATGTGTTGAGAACAAGTAAGCCAGTAACTTTTCACATACATTGAACACTCCATGCACCCAATGCAAGTGGTTTGTATTGAAATGGAGTAAATATGGAATGGCATTTAGAATATAAACAAGGTATGCATGTAAATTTGGAAAATAATATCCACAGCATGGGGACAGTTTTCCTCATGTTTTCTTCAAGAGCTATGGACAGAAACTAAGAGCAAAGTAGTACTATATTCAGATAACCTAAATTCCATCTCTAGTCAAATCTGTGTTTCTTCTTGTCTGACTACAAGGTTGTATACATAATAGAGCACACAAGTTCATTAGCACAGTTCTGGCCATCTGAATCTAAACTAAGGTACAATATCTGTGATGTTTGCTGCCTGCAACATGTTCCACACTAGTGGTGTAGCCCCTGATTAACAGTGCTCTAGTCCTGTTCAAGGTGTTCATTACTGATGTGGGCAGTGAGACAGAGCACACTCTCAGTAAGCTCACAGATGGGGCAGAGTAGTGAGGCAGGGATGGTACACTGTGTTAAAAATGCCTAATATTAAACCCATAAAATATTTCTTTTTTAAAGCAAGATCCTACTTTTAGATGTGCACCATAGTACAGAGTTGCTTCTTTACTTAAATTCTGCTATTTTTTCCATCAGCTGCTGCCACAACTTTTATCGAACTTGACCAAACTGTTTGGGAGCATTGCAAACATTTGTCAATAAATTAATTAATATAAAAATACCCAATATAAATGGCTTAAAAATCCTTCCTTCTGTGATATTACATCTTAGAAATTAATTAAAAGCATGCTGCTGACCAAAGTAATTATCCTACTTTTCCTGAATTTGATATGTCAAAGACCTTTTTGTTTCTTAATTCAACAAGGAAGATGTTCTTTTGACATTAACTGGAGATTATCTACATGCAAGGAAGATTAGATACCTGCAAGATTTTGTGGGGTTTTGTTATATGGAAAGTAATGAGATACGAAATTGTTTTGTTTCCATAAATCTACCTTCACCAGCAAACTCTCATGGGTCAGTGAGTAGAAAGCAAAACAAAAATTATACTTCGTAGTAGTGGAACAAGTGCAATAAATAGTTTTAAAACTATCCCCTAAAGATACTATGATCTTCAAATGCACCCTTTATTTGATTTCTTACCATCTTTTTGATTTTATCTGGCAAGACAGACAGTAGAAATTTATAGCACTATAGTGAATGTAAGATTTTGCACTTGTAATTCTCCTTCCATTCATTTTCACTAAGCATGAGAATCAAATCCTCCCATCTAATTTCATTTAAAAATTCAGAAGAAATACATCTAATCAAAATTTCTCTCTAGGCTCCCCTTACAGTAAGTGCAACATGATAAGACTAGAAGAAAATAGTGCATTTTGTAGGAGGTAAGATTATTTTGCTGTGTAGGCTATGGTCTAATAGGATGTAAGAGATGTTTGAGACAGCTGGGGTGAGTCTTTTATGATGCCTGTCTGTCCCCTGGTCACTGTGTTGAAAACTCAGTTCCCCTCACACTAGCAGTTCAGCTTCAAGTCTGAAAGCATAAAGCCTACATGAACCTACTCATTTTTTGTGTCATATTTCATTCTGAGCCAGGACCTGAGCCTATTACAAGTTTTTCTTTGATACAATGCTTACAGAGAAAGCTCCTGAAAAAGGAAGTCATGTCTTATATTAATAATTTCATATTACATTTGACCTCTGCTGCTGTGGTTTGAAGAAAGGCAGTCCTTGGTACTTCTCATTTTTATTAGCTAAACTCTTTATCATACAAGCTGTTAAGAAATGTAATTAAATTTACCTGAGGTCACACTTATTTCCTAAGTCCTCACCTTTAAAAGCCATAGAGAAGACATTTGAAATTAATTAATGTTACAACCCCTTAAAGATACATGACGATTCACTAGTAATGTTACTTGTAATGATGTAGCACTAGTGATGTAACACTAGTACTGTAACACTAGTAATATAAGCTTCTATGTCCACCAGACATGTATGATATTTTCAAGTATGAGAGTTTTCTTACTAAAAAAAATTATTTCCCTACAAACTCTTACATTAATAATATTTAACATAGAAAGTAAGTTTTCTTATCATGCTGGTAGTTTCTTTTTAAGCTTCTGATGAATCTGTTCATTTCACCACATCTCGCCCCCCAAGGGCTCTTCTTAGTTGTCACTCGTTTATATTGAATTTTAAATGAAACTTTGAGAAATTTCAGCCTGGCCTCTTTAGCAACTACAGTTGAAATCATCAAGCTCACTTTCATTGTCTACGGTTGGTGACAAATGGCAATTTTATTTAGCAATGAGTGGCTCTCTTTGAGGTTGGATTGATGGATGAGGCCTTAAGAGGTCAGGCCAGCTGACAGGGTTACCCAGAGCAGCTGTCTGCCCATCCCTGCTGCAAGGGTGTCTGTGCTGCCTGTCAGTCAGCGTTTGAAGCACTGTTGGTTACTGCTGGAGTGTTTTAAGGCAGGCTGTGGGCAGTGACGGCTGACTTCAAAGCGTTGTGCTGCAAATGGTGGTGGTTCCAAAACTCACTGATGAGCCACTCAGACATCTCTGTAGCAAATCCAGGCTGGACAGCTAGAGTGGCAACAGAGTCAGCTGTGTCAAACCAAGCCAGCTTTTTTGACATTCGTAAGTCCTTCATTTTGTCTTTGCTTTTTGTGTGTTTGGTTTTGTTTCAGGTTATAATCAGCCTGCTGTCTAAGAACCCCAGCTTTGAAATGTTTTTGAATGGGATCATGTAAGAACCCCAGTTGTGTTTTTAGATTTCAGTGCAAAAACCTAAAGTGCTTTTAATTCTTGTCTATAGGCTGGAGCAAATGTGCTTCTGCAAGATGTTAATGGAAATATTGCACTTGATTATGCTGTAGAAGGGACTGAATCTAGCAGCATCCTTCTGATGTACTTGGAAGAAAATGGTAAGTCAGCTCTTCAGCTTTTGGAATGCTTTTACTGAACGTGTCATAAAAATGATGAGGATGTGTATTGATCTGATGTGAGTCACACCAGAGCCAATTGAACTACATTAGTTTGGGGATGAAGGGGAAGAAGATGATTTGGAACCACAAAAGTGTTCAGTGTGTTTACACTGGAAAAACTAACAAAGGTTAATTGCAGTTGTCATGGTCAAAACTGCTTTTGACCTTTTGTATGGAGATGTTAGAATGTAAATTCAAAGTAGAGAAACTGCAGTCATATAGAAGCTTTTAAAACTAGTTTAACTGTTTAAGGACTAGGTTTTGCATTTTGTTTAATTTCCCATCTACAGTCTCAGAGAATGTTTTTTTCAAGTGACAGACTGCCAAATAAATAAATCTTTGCAAATAATTTGGATTAAAATGCATGTGATACTTTATCTCTCATTCAGAAATATTAGTATTGGTTAAGGTTTTTTTTTAATTGTGAAAATACTGTAGCTAGGTTTCTGTTATGAATTATTTTCAATATGTTATGGATGACAGGACTTGTATTGAAAAACTGGGTTTGTTGCTCATCAGTTCCAAACTTAGATAAGAGCTCTGAAGTGAGATTTCTAGCATTGCTTTTGACTATGAGAAGCTGTCTTAACATTGTATATGGCTCATCTTTACTCTGAGGATAAGGCACTTGCCAAGTATAATGAGAAATAATGTAAAATGTGTATTTTTAACGTTGTGTCCATATAAAGAATCTTTTTTTTTACCATAAACTTTCTTACATATATTCTGTTAATGAACACTTAAGGAAAGCTTCAAGGAAATTACAAGGTCAGGTCCTATAGTGCACATATCCAGTGTATTGCATGTCTTATAATTTTGTTTCCTAAGTGTGTGGCAGTGTCTTCACAGCTTTGGTTTTGGATTTTTCTAATGGCAAAATAGCTATTAGCTTCTAAAAACTTGGTTGTCATGAAAAACACAGATATGTTTTGTCTGAATGTTCCAAATACTTTGATTCGTATTTAACAGGTAACATGCAAAACTCCTGTAGTGTACAAGATGTAGTCTGCTTACAGTGGTATCTCTTTTACAGTAGATAGGAGAGGCACAGTTCCTAATTAAACAGTGATTCTGTGAATGTTGGAAGCTAGAAATTAAAAATCTTAAACATTTTAAAGGTGACATATACTCTACTAACTTTAGATAGGTAAGCTTAAGTTAACCATCTGGACCTTTTGGTCAAGAGAGAAAGAGAAAATGCATGCATTGTTCCATCTCTCCTCACCTGGCTAGGTGAGGAGAACTGACTTCCAGGACTGTTTCCTTCTGCGAACTAATAAGAACTCAAATTGACAACTGTTAGAGTTAGATTGTTAGGATAGATCAATTCTGCCTCTTAGCTGCAGTAGTGCATGAAAACCTGGCCTTTGGGTGATCCGTGTCAAAATGCCCATCAGCTTTGCTTGGTCTGCTAGTATTTTTCCTGTAACAATAGACAGCTCAAAGTATTCTTATTTTGTACTTGACTTTTGAAATTTAGTTAGTACCTCTGAAATATTTGTATGGCCTAGCAAGATTAATAGTAGCTGGGGAGGAGATTCTTGAAGGAAATTAGGCTGTATGAGTAAATATGAATTACCTTGAATTTCCCAGACTCAGTGTTTCTCTGTGGATTACTTGGTGAAGTTCTCCTCATGGCAGCAATTCCCATGCATACCTGCATATGATTACCTCAACACAGATGGGATGAAACTTCCAGCCTCTTTATACAAGATTAGCTGATTCTGTAATAAATACAGAATCAGCTTGTAGTGTTGAGAAACAGTCTCAGCCTTTAAATAATATGGTGTAAGGAATACTTCTCTATCCTCTGAACTCTGCATTCCTAAAATGTTTTCATTTCTTTTTCATGTTTCAGTTCTCCATTCAGCTGTGCATCCTGGTTTACAATGTTAAAAAGAGATTTGTGTGTAGAATAGACTATAATAATTGCCTCTAACTGCAGAGATCATGGAGAAAAGTGAAATTAGGTGCCTTATAGATTAGCTAATGAAAAAACTAGAAGCTATCAATTTACTTAGATGAAACAAAGTAAGACTGGAACAAGTAGCTTTGAAGCCATAGAAAACATTGTTAATTGGAAACATTAGAGTTATTAGATGTCTAGTGTGTATATAATTTCTTACAGATTTTACTGCTGTGGTAGTTCAATATATCTGTTTAATTTCACTACAGATCTTAGTGACTGAACTGCTCTTCATTGTTTGAAATAACTTAATTTACTCTGCAGAAGGTCTGGAGCCATAAATGATAATAGCCTCGGATGCCTTTAAAGATTTATATATTTCAAAACTCCAGTATTTTTAACTCCAGTTACTAGAGTTAATTCTTTGAGTTCTACTTGTAAATGATCTGTTAGGGCACAGCAGTACCACAAGTACAAAATATTCTAATCATCTAGCAACTGCCAGAAGGCTTCCATGTATACTTTACTGTTATGGAATATAACATATGAGGATGTTACATGGAGATTTTATTACTGAAGTCTAATGAAATTATTACTATTTCATTAAAATATTCTGTTTTCCTGTACATAAATTAGCTTTCTCTGGTATTATATTACATTATATAAATAATGTTACATTGTGTACTGCAAGTAATTATTGACTGAAGAAAAAAATTAGCAGACTTCAGTTACCTAGAAGAACACAATTTGAGGTACAAATCCTCTTATATTAAGAGCATTGTTTCTGTTGAGTAATAATTCTGGCATATTGTAAGCTTCATTTAAGATATCTCTAATCAAGGACAGAAGGGAAAATACAGCATCCTCTTTTATGTTTAGGAGTGTTTGAAACAGTTTAACTGTCTCAGATTGTGTCCAAGGGGTATTCATGTGGGCTCATGAGCTCAAGGACTTTATTTGGATTGATTTATCTAAATCTAATGTCTGGTAACCACTCTAAAGCAAACACTTAGAGCAAAAGAGATGCTTTGAAGGTAAGCGTCTGTAATGAGGCACATGAATTAGGATCTGAACTGCTTGCTTCTTCCATGTGCTGTGGAGGGAGCCCAGAATGGCCAGTTGAGACATGAAGTCTGTGGTATAGGATGACTTTTAGGATTTTTAAATTTACAGGTCTGTATGTAGGTGCCTATTTAGTAGTCTGTACTCCTATCACCAATAGTGCAATTCTAGGAAATGCTGACTGTAGAGAACAGAAAGATTATTAATTTGACCAGCCACAAGGAAAACACCAGTAAAAGCTGTTAAATTTGTTCTGTGCCAAGATGTCATTGGTTTTCCATATTACTGGTGTTTATGTTTTGCTATGAAAAGAAAGTCATGACATTTAAAGACTTCAACATCTGCTGAGGCAAGGCCAGCTGAGACTAGGCCAGGTGGGATTGGAGATTCTACTTCTCTCTGGCTCTCATTCTGGTGCAAACCCATTTTTATGTCATTTCTTTTCATTTTGTTTTCATTTGAAATTTTCTTTGTTGCCACTTATACCTTCAGCTTCATACCCATTCACTGTTTAATTTCAGGAAGTCTCTCTTCAGAAGTAACATGAAAATAATAATGGTCCTGGTTTAGGGCAAATTTGGGATGAAACTTCCAAAGGGATCCCTCTAGAAAGCAGATTCAAGTGGCCCCTCCTGCAACTGGTTCGAAAAAAAATTTCCTTGGAAAAAAAGTGAAAAAATCCTGCTTATTTAGCAAGCAAAGTATTCAGAAGCATAAAAAATGAAAAATGTTAAACAGTAAAGCCTCTCACTGTTCCAAAGAGATGGAAAATTCAGAAATTCCTTGTCACTGGGTGTAGCACAGCTCACTCAGTCTCTTTCAGTCTCTCCAGTGCTGGAAATGTCGCATCCTGGGACCCAGTGGGCCACAGGTGTGAGTTCCCGGTGCTCTTCTGGGTTTTCAGTCCAGAGCGGGGCTGAGCAGTTACAAGAAAAATAAAAGTCACGGTCTGGGGAACTTATCTGCTTCAGCTAGCTAAAAAATCTAACTGAAAAGCAGAGGAGAGCTTACATAATGTAAAAAGATGATTTGTTTTTGACTATTTGTCCTGCTTTGTTCTAAACCTGATTGATTATTGAAATCATCAAGAAAGTCTACCCAGTACCTTCCAGAACCTTTTTTTTTTGTATTTTTTAATAACAGCTTTATATTTTAAGGTAGATCTTTTGAGTCATTAATGGCATTTTAAAAGAATCAAACTTTAAATGACTGCCAGTGTATTCTCTATTTCTGGAGGCAGAATTTCACTGTGTCAGTGAAACTCTGATCATGGTATAAGATCCTTGTTTCCTCCTTTTCCATTAGGCTGTTTTAAATATTTAATATTTTGAGGAATGCAACATTTTTATTTCCTTACTTGGTATTTGGTTGTATAGTGGATTGGATGCCTCAGCTATAAACTAAAAATGACTGACAAATAGTTCTTGATTTTGTATTTGCCAAGTCACAAGAGGTGACATATTCACTGTAATTCATTTCCAAGTAAAGAGTTATTCTCTTTTGTCCTCCAAGATCTCAAGATTCAGTTTTCAATGGGATAACTGTACATTCCAAGAATATCAGCCTTGTTACTGAATTTGAGAAAAGAATATTTGAATATGTACTTTTTTTCTTTTCTTTAAGAACTGTCTACATATCACACACATCTCTAAGGAAATTTAAACGCTTTCTTGTCTGTTGTGTAGTGAGAGTTTCATGCAGTAGAAGATCAATACTTAAGCAAAAGAAAACCATCTGTTGTGATTTTATTTTTTGAAGAATGATTATACTTAAATAACATATCTACCCAAAGGTACAGATGGTATTCCTTTTTCTACTGTGACACAGGTACAGGACAAAAAATGGGTATTGCTTTTCTGCAAAATGTTTTACGCAGTATTATTAACTTTCTGTGGGGGCAAATTAATTTAAAATAGCTGGTTAAAGGTTATTGACCTTTGATGGTAATAGAGCTCTTGTTCACTTAAGCAAAATCCATTATGCTGTTCCAAGTTGAGGGAATAATGTGTCTGTTTTGTTCCCTGAATATTAAAAGGATCTTATTCAGGTGTCCCAGAAAACTGCATATAGAACCAAAATTATGTGCAAGCCCTATCCATTTAGATGTTCTTGTATGGTTTAAATCAGTTAAAATATTGTGCACATTTTGCAAATATAGACCATTGTTTGTTAAATTCTTGCTAGCAAGGGAATTAAGCCTTACTCTTCAGCTGCAAAATAAAAGAAATAAATTTATTTCTCTGCCTTGAAGCAGTAGGTAAAAAAAAAAAAAGTAGCTAGTACAGAATCCTACATTGAAGACAGCTTTTAACATTAGCCAGAAATAACCAACTTGTCAATTACTACAGTAAGGAGAATTTCCCTGAAGCCAACAGTTAACAACATAAGGGGCATATGACATGTGCAGAAAAATCAAATTTAGAAAACCAGTGGGCAAGGATTAAGAAAAAATTTACTGCAAACTGACACTTTACAGTAATCTAGAATGTGATAGGAAGATATACCAAAAATATTTTTTATTTAAACTGTAAGTTAACTTGAAGTTATCCATGAAATCTGGTGTGGTTGCACTAAAATCTCCCACAAAGCTGCTTGCCCATTCCCTTCCTGACAAGGACAGCAAGATTGCTTACCAGATACTGTCACAGGCTAAACAGATGCAACTTGGTGGAAATTGTCAACAGTACTAGGCTCAGGTAGTGAGAAACAGAAACATTAGAACAACTCTTTTTCTTCCCTCTTCCCAGGCTTCACTTTGTCACTCCAAACTCTTCTACTGTCACAAGCAGCACATGGAGGTAGGGGAGTTGGTACATGGCAGTCTCTCTCTCTGCTCCTTTTCTTCTTCACACTCTTCCTCTGCTCCAGTGTAGGTTTTTCTCAAGCATGGAGCTCCTTCAGGAGTGTCTGTCTGCTTTGCCACGGGTCACACTTGCCTGCCAGGCTCAGCTGTGTCCTGTTGAGGGTCTGCTAGGGCTGACGGGACAGCCCCTGCCTCTCCCCACACAACCCATCCCTACAGCTCCACAGCTGCCAACACCTGGACACTACATCTTCTTGTGTGTTTCTCAATACTCTGGCACTTTTTGTAAGAATAAGATCAAAATGAAGATCCCACTTCAGTGTATTTTTCATTGGGATTGATTATTATTAGTTAAAAGGAATGAATGTGTACACCTAATGAGGATGTGGTACAGAAACGCTTAAACAAATCAAGTAATCCAACAAGGGGACAAAAACTCTTAGAGTTTCTTCAGTGCAGCCAAGAAAATAAAGGGATATAAATCAATATTATTTCAGAAAAATACTTGTTTATATTTTTGTATTTCGAACTATTTCACAGACATGAAGGAATTATTGCTAATATACTGCAATAAGAACTGACTAAAACGCCAACACATACAGATTGTTAGCACTAAAGATCAGCAAGCTTCAGCTAAAACTATATTCCTTAATACATTTTCTGTTTTAGAACCATATGCACCATGATTTTGATTTATGCTTACAAATTTTCTTTTGACAATTTCGATGCCGGAGGTTGACAGAAAAATAGGCAATCAAAACAAAACAGCCTCAGGGTGGCTCAAAGTTTTTTCACTTTGATTCTTGTTGATTGGGAACAACCTTCCCATAAGACTATCACACACAAAAAAATCTATTTTCTGCAGAGAGCCTGATTAATTGATGGTAGGGGTTAGGTGTTGGTGTTGCCAGCGAGAACAGAGGAATGAATGAAATGTTTCAGTAGGACCTTTCAAAAAATGAAGCATGTGGAAAATGTGACACATTGGACAATGTCATAGTTGAGAATGCTCATTTTCCTTTGGCCTTAGTGTTTTCTAATATAAGTGTGAATGATCTACCTTAATTTTTATTTTTTTCTAGTTATTGCGGGGGGGGGTGTTTGAAATCTTAGATTCCTCTTAATATTTTTTTGCTTCCAGCATGTTACCGTTATGTTTCTGTCATAGGAAAAGGGAAAACAATTAAATTCCCTGTGCACTTTTGACACTGAAATGAATTTAAATTTTTTAAATTTTCAATTAATTAAAAATTTTGGCCAGTAGTTTATGATCTATTTTTCTAACAGATGCTAGAAGGAAAACAGGCTAATAGGCTTTGCTAAGATTTGAAAAAAAAATGTGAAGAACATCAGAAATTTCAGTATCCTTTTAAACAACTTGTCAAGAAATAACCTAATTAATTACAATCAGAAGCATATTTTCACCTTTTTATAGAATTCCTACAACTATAACCTTAATCAAGTTGGAAAAAAAATGTCAGTGCCCACAGTGCACCCGCAGGCCCTTTGACCTCTCCCCCCTTGCTCCCTGGGGCTTGGCTGCCTGAGCTCAAGGGCAGCTGTGGTGGCCTTGTGACCTGGGAGCTGTGGGATGAGAAAGAGCTAAGCTGTGAGGCAAAGCTGGGAGCAGCATTGTCATGATCTTTCACCCATCCTTGGTCTCTGGAGCCACATTTAATCTCAGGTCCTTGCTTTGCCCAGCCATGATCCTTGCTGACCCCAACCCTGGATCACTGACTTAACTCCTTGCTTCATCTGGATTTACCTGGATTTGCCACTAGAGGCTTTTCTGGCAATCACGGGGTTGTTGTTGGCCCTGATTCCCATCACCAGACCTGCTAGATTTTCCTTTTTTGAGTACTGTGCCCTGTTCAGCAAGGATGGTGACCTGCCTGGCCTGTGTTCACCCTCAGCTCCTGCCTTCCTGCATGTGTTGAAAAGCCTCCTTTTACGGCTCTCTCAAAAAAAAAAAAAAAAAACCAAAACAAAAAAAAACCCAAAAAAACCAACAAAAAACCAAATTAACTGTAACATATTAAAAGCTTGCAGTAAAATATGTAGTGTAGAAATACCATCTGTGATGATTTAATTTCAGACATGGTATTTATCACAAGTAGCTGAAGACAGTGATATGCTTACTTTGCTTGTGTCCTCTAGTGTTAATATAACAAATAAAATAATATACATGCAATACATATCCACAAATGAATGAATTAATATTAAACCTTGAAATTGTGCCAGCCTTTTGAAATAAATACAAAAAATATTTTTGTTTTCGTACAAGTTACGAGACAGTTCACTTAAGTAATTTTAGCTGAAAGGATCATCTATGTCCTTATTGTAGAAGAGAGAGGAATAAAAGCATGTTCGCTAGAGTGGGAGAATTGTCACTCTAATATGTACATGAGGAGGAGGTGGGAACCTCACTTCTGATAGCATATTCAGACTAGAAGGAAATAAACCTTATCAGCCCAGAAAGCCAACTGTGCCTTGGACTGCATCCAAAGCAGCGTGGGCAGCAGGTTAAGGAAGGTGGTTCTGCCCCTCTGCTCTGCTCGGGTGAGAGCCCACCTGCAGTGCTGCATCCAGCTCTTGGCTCCCCAGCAAGGGAAGGACATGGAGCTGTTGAAATGAATACAGAGGAGGCCACCAAGATAATTAGAGGGATGGAGAATCTCTCCTGTGAGGAAAGGCTGAGAGAACTGTACTTGTTCACCCTGGAAAAGAGAAGGGTTTGCCGTGACCTAGTAGCAGCCTCCCAGTACCTGAGGGGAGCCTATAGGAAAGATGGAAAGAGACTGTTGTTATGGGGTTACAGCTGTTTACATGGGCATGTAGTGACAGAACAGGGGCAATAGTTTTGAACTGAAAGAGAGTAGGTTTAGATTAGGTGTTAGGAAGAAATTGCTTACTGTGAGGATGGTGAGGCACAGGAGCAGGTTGCCCAGAGAAGCTGTGGATGCTTCATCCCTGGGAGTGGTCAAGCCAGGTTGGATGGGGCTCTGAGCAACCTGGTCTAGTGAAAGCCCATAGGAGGGAGATCGAACTAGATGATCTTTAAGGCTTTTTCCAACCCAAGCCAGTCTATGAAACTGAACATGCTTCACTAAACATATGTAATATCTTTGAAAGCAGACAGGCAAAACCCTCCAGCAACAGTCAGTAATGCTGCAGTGAGTTAGAGCTAAGGCCTTAATATTTTTACAAGTGTAACTTCTTTTGCAGAATCTGAAAATATTGGCTTCCCTTCTTAACATAGTGAATGTTGCTGGCATGTATCTGTTTATATGCTGACCTTTGAACATCAGATTCACATAAGCCAGGCTTTATGCAGAAGGGCTATTGAACAATGCAATCTCACAAAAATAATGCTGTTTACAAAGATATCTAATAAGCAGCCAGAAAAGTCTTTCTAAAACTTTTAGAAAATAAAATAATAGCTACATTAGGATATTTCAATGAATAAAAATTAGTATTTAAAGAATTGTACCATTATTTTTTGGGGGTATGTCTATCCTATTCTATGCTGCACAGAAGAAAAATACAAATTCTAAACTGTACTGTCCCCTGAATTATAGAAGAGTAAGAGAGCCTCATCATACATGGGCTGAAAAGAGCCTTGCTATATCTACAGTTCAGTGCAGGAAGGGCAGATATAGATAAGAGTGAGAGAAGACTCAAGTGTGAGAAGAGAGATTGGCTTCTCAAAGCCATTTCAAGTTTTTAATGTACATTTGTGGTTGCAAGAGAAGATGCTGTTGACCTCTCCTTAAGAATTTGAAGCCCATTGGAGAATGAGACCTGCATGTTGCAGCAAGAGTGGCTGTTGGGGGTGTGTGCATTTGCCAGAATGCTTCAGTGTTTTGTTTTGTACTGGTCCCAGGAATGGGTGTTCCCCTTGTACACTTCTTTGTACTGGACATTTGTGAGGAGAATGTGTTTAATAGCAACCCTCAGTTCTGTTTGCCTCGTATTTCTTTATCACTGAAACTTCTGGAAAGTTACTTCTGCATTATTTATCTGAGGTTTTTCTATTCCTTTCGGTTGTCACTTCTATCACTATATGCCAGAGAAGGTGAGACAGCCAAAGCACATGAAATGGCCTTGTCAGGTGTTTTTCTTAAACAGTGAGAAGTAATTTATTTTGTAGCTTTTCGGTTATGCTCCTGCCTGACATCAGCGCTGATACTCATCACCAAATGTGTGCCCTGCAGGGTCACTGCTGTTTTAACTGTTAATTCTCCATCTTACCTTCTGCAGAATTCTTGACCGTGAGGCTCCTCTGATTTTACAGGGTCTTTGGAGTGTTTTTTTCCATCATGTGCCTTTTCTTTTCCTTTTGACTTTCCAGTTTTTGAAATGTGAATCAGTTCCCATAGTAGATGCCAATGTGTTTTTCTTCCTCTTTTTATTCACACTGGCTGTCGTCCCATTTCAGCTGAATATCTAAACCACATTTTCCCTTTGAAAAGCGACGTGAAGGTCATTCTTTGATTCAGGCAGTGAGAGTTACTTACTGTATGAGTAGCATTTTTTTTGTTCCATCTAAATTCCTGGAAAGTATCACTCCCTGGGGAGGGAGAGCAAACTCCCCAGAATTATGAACTTGATTAAGGGAAGGCACTTATTGACTATGTCTCCTTGTTTGAGTCTCATAGAAAGATACATGTGCATGCTTGATAAATCTGTTTTTCAGCTCCCCACCAGAGAGGTCTTTGCTTGAAGCTTAATAGCTCCTGAATTCTTGGAATTCAAAACTACACTTCTAAGACTGAAACTTAGATTATTATTGCATGTTTCATTATATTTTTTGTAAAGGTAAAGAAAGGGAAACTATTGTTTCTGTAGCATCTTCAAACCTACTCTGGATATTTAAAAAGTGAAGTCTGTGGAACCATGTTGCTTTTGTACTTCTCTTGCCAGGCTGATTTACTTCTATTTGTTTAATGAAATATGTATCATTCATTTACACAACTATTAGTTTGAAGCCAGTAAAGCTGTCTTGAATAGGTTTCGCATTCACACAGGCTGTGACTTGTGTTGCTCTGTGGCATGGTTTGTATGTTTTCTCTGAGCTGATGGCTGCATTACATTTGATAGAAAACAATATAGCAATTAATGTAACTGAATGCTTTTCTTGATTTCCTCTTCAACGTGAGCAGAGTTCATCTTTCAATGGTTAGGTTTTTTGTGTCCTCAGGTGAGTCTCATCAAGCTTCTATAAAAGGCAATTTAGAAGGAGCAAGGACCAATATTTCACTGTTAATATAACAATGTACTGATATGTTAATTCTCTGATTATATTGGGTGTAATTCAGTAGTAAATTGTTAGAAAAGGCTGAGTAGACTCAGCTGACCTCTGCCCTCAACCTTTAAGCATTACTGCAATTTACATTAAACATGATGAAAGAATCATAATAACTGTGTTTCACTCTCAGTATTTTATTTTTTATTTTTTCTTCCTGGGAAAATCAGAAGCTGTATTCCTGGTTGTGAACTTAGATTTTATTTTTGAGTGTTGGAGGTTTTCTCAGACAAAAAAGGTAGTAAATTAATTTCCACCTGTTTCATCTCTCCAAAACTTGTTCTAATTGTTTACCAAATGTATCAAGAGAAACAAAAAATTGACAGAAGTTCTGCCAGCAGTACTTAAGCATGTCTGCCTTCATTAGGTATAAAATGCTTCATCTATTTTAAAATTTTAATCTTTCTTACCTGAGAACATTAGAAAAAACTTTATTGTGACCATTAAAGTTTCATTTTGTCTGCTTAGTCTTCACTGTTAGGTGTTTAAAATGTCAAATCAACACTGCAAATGATAATTAAATTTGAACATATATTGCTCTTAGGTATTTGGGGTAATTCTGTCACTGGGACAAGAGTGTTAAACCATTAATTTACTGTTGTAAAAAGCAGGAAATTGGTAGAAACAGAAAGAAAAAATATTTAATTGACATAATGCAACAGTGGTGATCTGTAAATATCATCAGGTAGTTTCAAATCCTTACTCTGAAATGTGATGAAGGCATAAAATCTTTAGTTCTGACAAAAAAACCCCATTTATTATTAGGAGACACTGAGAACATTCTGTGAAATCGGCATTGTGTTCTAGTCTAGCAACTTTCAAACAGTAGGATATTAAAAATGTTCTCCTTTGGGGACATTGTCTAATTTAATCTATCAGTATCATATATATGATATATATGTAGAAATATGTAGATATATGTATATGTTTGTCAAAATTGCATTCACATGAAAGATTACAGGGTTAATCCAGATGCAGAAAACATAATTTTATCCATCTCATGTTTGTATTTGTGTTTTACATTTGGTGTTCTTTAGTATCATTTAGGTGACTGGTCTGAAAACAAGAGAATAGGAAGACAGTGCTCACACTGAACATTTTACTTCAGAGCTGAAAGTCTTACAAGTGTTGCAGGCAACATAACATAAAGCAGTACGTACAGTGGCAGGTTGAAAAAAAAATTGAATTCTTTGATGAGCTACATATCGTGCACCCATTTTTACAAGTTCTAGGGCAGATTAAAACTAAGAAACTCAAAATTTGATTTTACCCTGAAACATGCTTCAATTGTTTTAGTGACCTAAAGAATTTCAAGAAATGTTGAAGATAAAATACTAAGTTAAATATATACATTAATTAATTTATAGTGCATCATTTTTCAATTCAGTGACAAATGTGGAAGAGAAACAAGAAATCGTTTATTCATATGATTTTTTGCTATGTCATAGAATAGAATTTTTATACTCAAATTATATTTTCTATATATGGGTTTAAATAATCACATGGAACTAGAGGCAGAAGAATGAAGCCCCGAATTTTGGTTATTTATTCCAATCAAACCACAGCTAGTTACTAATTTAACCACTTTACACTTCTGTTGTATCCTTGTTCTTGTTTAAAACCCCTTCAGACTGGAGGCTATGCTTTATTTTGGTTATAGACTGCCTTGCTTATCTTCTTTTTAATACTGTTCTTTGACAATTGTTCTTTCAGTAGCAATGCTGACAAGCAATCCCATACCCTTCATTCCTTTCATCCCCTCCCATTTGTTCCTACTGCCATACCACATTTCCTCTTGGTTTATGGGGTCTTGAAATGGTGTAGGCTCAGCTGGAGAGGTAATCCCAGTTAAAAATAACCCAGGCACATAAAAAAGTGTTGAGCTTTAATGTCATTTGTTTGACTTCACAATCTCTCAAGCAGTTTAGCCACCAAATTTGAGGGACTGGTCTGTGTACTGTGGTGTATTTGCAGGGCTGAAAGAATGCAGCAACAACAGCAACAACAAAAAGTCCTAAGCATTTAAGTGGCTTCCTTAGATTTTAAAAATAATTTTCCCAATTAGATCAGGGTGGTTTACTGGATATTGCTCACTGACTTAAATCATCCACGTATCAACTGATAAGGATAGGAGTAGACTTTCTGGTAACTGTAGGTAAGTAAACACTCAAAAATATACCCTGAAGTCTATTTAAATGTTGATTAAGCTTTTTAAAAACCCAGAACACAAAATCTTCACTGATGAATAGAATAGCAGAAGGTTTTATCCTTTCTTTTTCCAGGTATAGAGCTGAATTCCTTGCGCCAGATGAAGATTCAGAGAGCTATGACAATGCTTACAGATGTCCGACAGCTCATCTCAAGTGGAGGGAGCGTGAATCAAAAGAATGATGAGGGAGTTACCCTGGTGAGTGGGGACATGGAGTCATCACCCTGGGAATATGCATGTGTTGCCACAAGTTCTGCATGTTTGGAAGGCAGTTCTCTTAAGAAGGCTTTGGTTCTACCTGGTATTTTGAAAATGTATGTCAGTTCCATGCATAATAAGGATTTTAAAATAGGGTAGTGCAGCATCTCGATGACAACTTTTTCCCTCCTGGTCAATAAATATGCAACATAAAATGTAATAGTAAAAATATTAACACCATAGTTTAAAGCTGCAGGACATACACTGTGTTGTCTGACATTTCTCTGTGGGAGAGGGGCTGAAACTCCACTCAGTGATCCCTGTTTTGGGCTCATATCTTCTGGCTGATCTCTACTAAAATGCTGTTTAATGTAGCAATCCAAACTTGATTCAGTGTATTGAAGCATTCACTATACATATATGGAAAAGTATTCCTACTCCCACTCCTGAATTTGCATGTTATTTGTAGTCATGGGGATTTATTATACTTTTTTCTGTAAGTAGATTTTCTATCTTTTTGTTTGGTTAGGACTTCTATTTTTTCAGCTGTCAAGTAAGTCTAAATTAATATGTATTTCTATAGCATGTCTATGGAATGTACCATTTGCATAAAAAATCTTCAACAACATTGCCAATCAATCAGTCAGTCAATCATACAATCAATAAACAGTAAATCAGCAGCATTAATGTATAAAAAAATTTAAAAAAATATCTTGTTTTTTTCCTGCAAATATCATACTAATATAATTAGAACACTAATAATTATTGCTATCATTTCTGCATTTGCATTGAATTACATTGTCTGGTACTGAATTAACATACTGAATTATTCCATATTTTAATACCTGTGGAGTGTTTAAGCTATAACCAGAAAAGTGATCAGCCTCATATCTGGGTTGTCTCTCTCTAGAAACAGAACACTGTGACTTTTGAGGTGGCAACTCCAAGGCAGTTAACTGTATTTAAAAACAGGAGGGAAGGAGTGGGAAGAAAAAGCACAAGTTGTAGTTTATTTCATAAAAGCCTTAATTTACCTTCCAGTTTTTTGATGTTTTTATCTAAGGTGCTAAACCACAAAGCTATTGTACTTAACTTTTATTGCTATTTTAGTCAGAATTGTCTGAGTTAGACTGCGTTATGAACTTTAATAAATCTTACTGTATAAAACCTTTCCTGTAGATAGCTGGAATAGTTGAAATACATTTCTGAAAGATGTTTAAGAGAACTGCAAATACTGGGAGAAGAACACAGTGGATTCTTTGGGGTTTTTGCTGTTTGCTTAGTTGAATGTTGACAAAAATGGTACTTTTTGCATGAACAGTTTTTATGCTAAAATCTGATTTTTTCAAGAAATAGAATCAAAGCAGGTAATTTTACTTTTCTTTGAGATTTCTATTATGTCAAACTTTTGTTCGAAAGACTGATGGAAAATCCAGAATTTGTTAAACAATTATCTCTTTATTCATGGGCGTTGAGTCAGCCAGTCTATGATAGTTGTATGGATGTCTGAGGGTTCCGGGAATAGTTTTTGTTCCTCTACATCTGTCTGTTCAAAAAAGACAATTATCTCTGTTTTAAGTCTCAAATCAGTTTCGTCTTCTCTTGACAGAGTATGTATCTAAGTCCATGTGTAAGCTAAGATGAATCAAGCAAGAAATTATTGTTTTAAATATATAAATACACACATTCTCATAGATGCATAGCTTCTAGATTTGTGCACATACAATACCAACAGACAGAGCATTTTTTTTCTGCTGTATTCTCCTGTAATAGTTTTTCTTTGAAAGATTTCAGTCATAAAATATTCCTAAGAGCTTTTACACTGCTTGAAAATAGCACTTGTCAAATTGATGTCTGAATAGAAAATGTAATTTCTTCTGTTAAACACACCCTCTCTCCACCACAAAGCTATGTCAAATTACAGGAAAAATTTGAGGTTTTTGTACATTGGAAATCATAGCATGCAGAATCCAAGTTCTGCCCCCAGGGGAGTTTTGCACCCTTTCCAGGGGAAGATTTTAGATGAGTTGTACTGTATTCCTTCCCTCTGCATCAATCATGTTCATAGTGAAAACTTTATGCATACTCTGTGTGTGCAGCTGAACCAGAAACAGCAGGTAAGGGAAATCATATCCTGAACTCTCATTTTAGTGTCTCCTATTCCTACAGTGACACAGTTGTAGTAACAGGTTTATTGCAAGACATTTTATTGCCACTATCCATACATTTCAATCACCAGAAAAAGAATGTCTTCTGTTAACAATGCTTCAAGGAGAAAAAGTCATGCAGTTGGGCTGTGTGGTTTAGGGATATAGGGACCAACTATAATCTGACTTCCCAATTTCTGCAATATTCCTATGCCCTATTCTTACTGACCAGTGGGAGTATTAAGTTCTTCTGACTGGGGATAAGCATATTTATATTTTGCCAAATTCCAAATTCAAGTCTCATCCCCCTTGTTCCCAGAAGTGAAGGGAATGTTTGAAATCACTGCAGAGGACTATGAGAAAGTAAAGATCACTGAACTGTAACCTGGATCAATCTCACCGTATGAAATACGAGCCTCAACAGTTATTCACCATATATAAGAAACATTTTCCACCAAAACATGCAAATTACAATTTTTCCCAGATATAGGATTCTTTATTGCATTTTCTTCTTCTACTTTATTATGTGAGAAAATAATTTTATTACCCTATTATATCTTTCCCTTTTTCTCTGTCCACAAGGCCTATTTGGTATTATATTGTTTTTGTAATTATTTTGCACACTTGCTATTTGTTTTAAATAAAACCTCAACATAGCTGTTGAGGTATTTTATATAAAAAAATCTCATCCTATAAATAACGTATTGTGGAATTGATTGCTGTTATGAATGTCAAATACATACAGAGCCTTAAATAATAATACATTGCAAAAGATAATGTCCAGCTCTTCAAATCAGCCATTAATAAAGATGCTTTTGAGTTTTTTTCTTCCTTTTCTTGCTGTTACAGTTTTCATACTTTATCATTCTTACAGTGTTTTCTAGTGAGATTGACAAGCCCTGAGCAAACACAGCTTCCTTTGAAGTTGTCCCTGCTTTAGCAGCAAGTTGCACCACTTGACCTCCTGAGGTTCCTGCTGACCTGAGTTTCTCTCACTCTGTTCCACTTTGACTCTTAAATGAAGTTTAGAGATACAGAAAATCTACTAAAATTACTTAAACAAATACCAATTAAAATAATTAAGTATCTAGGGAAGTAATACAAGAATAGAAAATAAAATCTTTATGGTTCAAAATTGAGAAAGTATTTTTTGTCACTAATTTTCTGCTGCAGTCTTAATGTGTTCGGTTTGATTATGTGCTAAGTAATTATTTTTGGAGTAGTGTCAGCTTAAATCTGGGTTATTTGAACTGCCACAAAAGAAAGTTAATTCTAGGCTCAAAAAGAGGTCAAGCTCTATCTATGATTCTGTCTTGGCTCATGAAGTCTTTGAATCTGTTTGAAAGCATATTTGGTTGAAGTTATGTGAAAAGTGATAGACTAGATTGTTTAGTAGCTCACAAAAAGCTAGAATTTTTTTTTTCTGGTGCACCTTGTTTATAAATACTAAAAAGATTCTGCAGTGGTTTTCTAGCCTGTAGTAATCACATGTACATTTTGTATTTGCTGTAACTATGATTTAGTAAAGATATGAAATACCACACCATGGATGAGTTCTATAAACTATTAACACATGCAAAATTTATATTGCAGCTGCATGTGGCCTGTGCTAATGGATACAAGAATGTTGCATCTCTGATACTAGATCATGGGGCTGATCTCAATGCAGTGGATAATCAGTACTGGACACCCCTACATTTGGCTGCAAAGTATGGACAGGTAAAGCATGATTTTTCACCCGCTTCTCTTTCCTTTATGGTGGTCTTCTGTAGCAATAGCAAATGCTTTCAAGTCAGGGAGACTATTCTTACTTTAATGTAAAAAACTTTCTCACTTGTGTACTACACACTGACATCTCAAATGACAGGGACCATTTGAGAATGAACCTTGAAAAGCTATCAACCCAATACAGCTCAATCTACCACCAGCAGTAATGTGTCTATAGCAAAAACTAGGTTTGCACTGACATTTGAAAGGAAGACAAAATAAACACTTTGTCTATTTTTTTGTTTCAGTCAGATATCAGAGTTTATTTAGCTAACTTATTTTTTTTCTTTTTTTTTCTTTTTTCTTTTTTTTTTTTTTTTCTGTGTGTATTTCTGTGAATAAATGTCCAGGATTCATTTAGCCATTGTATTCAAAATTTCCAGTCACTGAGTTGTGGAAGCATGTCCTGGGTTTGGGATTTAGACGCCATGCCTAAACATGACTTCTTCCTCTTAATACCCTTTCAGTTTTCAGTTTTCTTACCTTTTCAGTTATCCTTCATTCTCACTCTCCCTAGACATGTTTAGTTCTTTGTTAGAGTTTGACCACTTTAGGAGCGTTCTCCACAACTCTCCACCCACCTCAGGGCTCACAAATCACTGCTTACTGACAGGTGTCTTCCAAAAACCTGTGTGCTGCATCTTAGCTCAGACTTCAGAAAAGAAATAATACACTTTATAACAAGAAAACAGTAAAAATGTTGCAAAATTTTTAGTAAAATAGTAAAAATAGATGTGTTTATTTAGATTAGTTAGTTCTGCTGGGTAATAGATTTCTCCTATTGAGATACCCTGTGTCTGCTCTTTCATAGAGTGTCTACATATTTTCATAATTGATTAAGTCATTGGCTTATATATATGTATAAAAGTACATATATATGGCCTGAAGTGTATCCTCAATAACTTCAGGTAGTGTAAATTTACAGAGAAAAATTTCACACAAGGATATTCTGAACCAAAATTTTGTTAGCAAGTGAGGTTATCAGGGGTATTTTCAATTTATTGTAGATTTAATTTTCTCATCCTATATTACCCTGTGCTGTTCTGTAATTCTGCTGCAATTCCACTAATCTCACTGATCCCTCTGCACTCACTCAGCCTGTGTTCAGACTTCAGCAGGGCAAGAAAGCTCCTACTCGGAAGTGAGGGATAGCACCGGTGCAGTATTGAGCTTCTTATTCTCACATTTTAGGATGGCTTACAAGTTAGGGCTTTGTGCTGCAACAATGTGGTTATACTACAGCTGTACATTTCTTCTATTTTGAAGCTAAAAATGAGCTTAATTGAAGAGGACTTGAGAGAACTTACCTGAAAGGGCTGGGAAAGAATTTACCTTTCCTTATGTACATGTACCATGTGTATGTTTGCAACACTAACTCTGGATGACTTGAAATTCTCTTTTTTCTTGTGAAGATAGGTGTTTTTCTTTTAGAAATAGGCCTGTACATGTAAAGTGGCTAATTGAAAAAATTTCTTTCTTTTTGAGGAATTCTAAGAGCTCAGATTGCTATTTTTGAAATTATCCTTTTTGTTGGCACTTTTGTTGAACTGCATCTCCCTAATATCCCAGATGACAATAGTGTTAATTCTTACCTTTCCAGGAGTTTTCATTCAGGAGTCAGGACCGAGCTGCATTAGTGTCTGTACAACCAGTATGGGTACACACACAGAAAGACCATGAAGTAACATTGTACTCTTCTTCACTAAAATTAGCTAAGCCCAGACCAAATATCTCCCCTTTGTAGTGTTAGTGAATTATAAAGTTTAGAGATATCTTATTATCATAGTATATAATTTGCCAGTGTTATTAAGGAGATAAATACAGCTTTTGTGTGATTCTGTTTGTAAGAAACAGGTAAATAATTTAAATTCCTTTATAAAAAGAATTTATTACATGTCTTCTATTTATGTCAGTAACTACGCCATCAGATGTTTTTAAAATTTACTTTCTTATTAGGATAATTTTAAAATATATTTTAGTCTTTTATACTGTATTTATAATTCCATTTTGAGTAATTAATTATAGACTAATAGGAGCATTGTTCCTATTTTGGGTAAAAGTACTATGGCAGAAAGGGAATGACCTTAGACAAGACATAATTTGGATAGTCTCTTTTAAATTAAAATATATTTATGAGGAAATAGTTATTTTTTAGTGAAAAATTTTAATGTTCCTGAGAAAGTACTTAATATAAATCCTGTACTTGATCTCTTACAGCTTCACACTCTTCTAACACATATTTGTGGCATATTTTTTTAAAAAATCACACTTGAAAAACTTGCTACAGTGATAAGTCTCTATTTTCTACTGGAAGACTGTCATAAAGTCTATTTGGTTTTACTTTGCTGTCCTTTTAAGTTCTGGGGAGGATTTCTGTCCTTCCAGAAATGTATTTGAACAGCAAAATAGCCTTTTCTTGTCTTGTGGCTTGTCTAATAAACCATGATCCTGTAATGAGTGGTCACAGAATTTTCATAAAACCTGTTTTAAACCATTGTGATTGAATAGATTTCTAGCACTGGTGCTGTACTACTTGCAGCCAAACCCCATCCAATATAGGAATAATATTGCATTCCAAGACTCATATAAGGACTGATAGTTTTTCCTGTTTATAAAATAGCTACAGATGTGTTTTTCATGTGGAGAAGCTTCTCACCTTAATAAAATTAGTTATAGAAATTACAGATTTAGGTTTTAAACTATTTTATAGTGTAGAACTTACATACATATATTTTGCATATTATCTTACAAAAAAGTTGTGATATGAAGAAATTGTTACTCTATTTTAGTGACATCTAGACTCTGTTGAAGCACCTGAGCTCTATACATATACTGTTCTCTATTTGCAAATACACAAAATGGGAACTATCCCACACATTTGGCTATTTGTGAGAGCATAGCAATAATAGAGATGGGACTAATTTATATGACCTGGGGAAAAAAAAAAACAACAAAACAAAACCAAGGTTCTCCATAAATTGTAAAGTTATAGTGAGAAAATTTAATTTGCATCTGCACAGCAGGAAACTTGTAAAGAATAAAGGCACTGTAAGCTTCTTGTTACAAATCTCAAGCTGTTAATGAAGTAGATTACAAAAATCTTACTGCTCCATCTTCTACTGTAATTTATATGTGAGATTACTGGTGAGAGATACATCAGTCTGAGTGAACTAATCATGTGAAAGACATTGCATCCACACCTTATAATAAACCTGGCTTGTAGAGATTCCTTGATAATAGCAAATCCATTTTTATTTAGGATGGGGTTTTTCTCAACTAAATTTAGACAACTAAACTTAAGGACAAAGTCAAAGTTTTTTGTTTTTTTTTTTTAAGCAATATGGAGAATCACCTCTAGAAGACAACTCAGAAAATTCTAGGGGATGCATTTAAAATAGGGGCAATGATTCATTGCTTATAGGTCTGACCCTCCTTGTTTATAGAAGTCATGGCCAACTAGCATATGTCAGAGGTGTAATCTGAACATTTTTAAATCCTTCATGAGAAATCCAGATCAAATTTTGGGGCCAAAGGATAGGGCAACTGCCCACTGGTGTTCTGGTTCTCCCCAGTTGTCGTGAAGTGGGCATGGAGTTGATGCCTGAAGTGTAGAAAACATGAAGTTGAACAGAGTGAATTCTAGAGAAGGAGTAGAGTTAGATACTTACAACAGAACCAGTCATTACAAGCAAAACATAGCAGAATGCTGTTGCATTTTTTTCCAGAAAGGGAATAAGTAAGAGTTTTAAGTGTCAGTACGTATTATCTGATGTTGAAAAAATATTGTCTATCTGTACAAATATTTGTAAAGAAAACCAGTTTAATGGATAAATTTACCATGTAAAAGCATTATTAGTCTGAATATTAAAACAGAGCATAGGTGAATGATAAATGACTTGTCCTTTTAGTGACAGGACATATAGATCCAGAGCAGATTATTTTTATTGCTAAGGAATACAGGATATTGCCGGTGAGTGTGAGGGTTGTGTACAGGATATAGCTACTGAGTACAGAACAGGGCAGCTGAGGTTACTGCCTGAAGATCAGTCTCTGTAAGACTCTGTAAGAATCTGCTTTACACAAACAGATTAGTTTATTAATGAGTGTAATAGACTGATAATTGAAATATTACCAGTGTGCAAACATTAAAAACCAGACCTATTTTTAAACTACTTTATTCTGGGTTTCTAGGACTGCTGTCATTTCCCTGCACCATAAGTATTAAGGCTAAAGGCAATTTTGTGTTTTTATTGCATATTGAGATATTAACATCATACAAAAAAAATATTCTTGAGGTATTAAGATCACAGCTGCTTGCTTAATCATTTTACCCTAATAAAATGATGGAAAATAATAACCTCTACAACACACATTGAAATCTGCATCTGTGATACACAAAAACCTCTTCAAAATAAGATTATTAAGGAAACAAAGCTAGCCTGAAGAAATTAGAATATGTCAGAGTTGCCTATGTAAATTTAACAGGGCCTTTTTGACACAGAGATTTTTAACCCTGTTTTGATGGCAGCTGGAACTCCTTTGTCTCCCTCTCACAGCAGGGGCGGTGCTGGTGTATTTGTGGTTGCTGTCTATGTACACCAGTGCAGGGCACACGTCGTCACTTGGGAACCACCCTGCCTGAGCTGGCACTGGTGCCAACTGCAGAAGGGCCACTTGGATTTCTTAGGCTGGCTCCTTAATGTGAATTTAGCACAGCAATCACTTTGTGGACAGCTAGTAATCTGGCATTGGTAGTGCTGTCCCTGCTGGACATCTTCCAGCTGCTGTGATCAGGAGAGCGCACACTTGCCCTCCCCATGGTGGGAATAGGCTGCAGCTCTGACATTTGCCTTGGGTACTTTGGCACAATTCCCAGGCACAAGCTGTTTCTTTGTTGTTTATCACAGAAATGTCACCTTCGAAACAGCTATCGGAGACATGCAGGTCAGAGCTGACTCTGCAGTAGCTTAAATATTGCCTCTCCCAAAATTTCGTCCTTGGGGGCTGATGCCTATGTCTAAACTGTTAAATCACTAAATGAAAGAGGACTAGGGATTAAGCCAGGCAACAGCCTGGCTCACATTCATATTGTTTAGAGCTAGTTTCCTCCATAGGAGATTAGTCCTATTTGTAGAGAGCTGGTTGGAGTGGTCCAAAGGACAGTCAGGGGGAGTGCTAACAGTTAAACAGTGTGGATTATAAGGGATACTTAAGCTTGCTCCATTGCTCTCTCTTACATAGTAAGACAGATTTAGCCTCTGGCTTTGAGGGTTTCTTGATGTCAAAAAAAAACAATGGATAAGGCATTTGTTCAATTTGCTGACTGGATCTCTGCAAGAGTAACTCCTATTCTAGCAAGGATTTCTCCCAATATAATTTGGAAATATCCCACATAAATAAAATAATAAACTAAAAAAAATTATAGATATCAGATGCCTACCTCATGTTTCTTAGCAAATTATGTATATCATGTGTCATTTTCAAATGTTTGAAATTGTCATTCTGTAAGTATATTCTGCCTTAGACAAATTTGGTTGTTTTGAATCATATCCCTCTTATTAGTTAGTTCATCAAAACACAACATTTATTTCAGATTGTAAAAGGGACTCTTCTCTTTGCTGACATCTCAGAGAATAAAACCTCTTACTGTAAGAATTAATTTGCTCACCATTGCTAAAAAGGATCAGTCATTTGACTCAAAAACTATGACCTGTAGATTCTTTCTTTTTTCTTTAAGTGCATGTTGAGCTTGAAACAAAAAACAAACAACAACAAAAAAATTCACATCTGTTGTTAGAACATTCTTCAATGTAGATGGATACATGAACTCATTTTGGGAAATACTTAATCCCATGAAGTTTGGCCATTGCCACATGAGTTCCTTTGAATACAGTTTTTGAACTTCTGCAACTGCACTCCACAAATGTTTTCAGTGAGAAAAACCTAAAGAAGGGGGTGCTTGTTTAGTGTTTTTAAAAAAATAGATTACAGTCACTCAGGGAATAAATATTTTGCCTGTCAAGTATTTGGAGTCTTTAATTTACGGTCAGAAAATCCTCTAGACAATGTTTTATCCAGACATATCTCACCCTTTTTTCTTTAGTCTTTTTGTTCAGGTTTGGCATATGTGATTGTACTCAGGTAGAAGAGCCCCATTTCCTTCAGATCAAATTACACTCAGTTTCCTCAGCTCACTTAGGGATTTCTGCTTGTGATATCTTTTTTACACTCTCAATATATTCACAAGACTTATATAAATTATTCAAATGGTAATTGTGGGCAAAGAACATATGGCACGGAATCCTAAATACACACAATACCAAATGATAGGAAAAGAGTTTGAATTTCATATAGAGATCAGGAAGAATCTCAATCTGCAAAATTACTATAAAATTCTCAGTGTTTGCATGTATGTTTTTAAAGCTGAGGCATTTATAGTCTACACAATATACTTTGTTATTTCAGGATCTCTCCAATCAATACAAGTTTTATTTTCCTTAAGATACTATTTATAGTGACTTTCATAAATTAGAGGCAAGTATGAAAAAACAAATCTAACAAGGCTTTTCAGGCACAAACTTTGAGAAATGGCATATTTATGATCCTCTCTGCTATAAAAATATATAACTTGCAGGCCCATAACTTGCAAACATCTTTAATCACAAGATCACATATTTTCTGTGATTTATTTTTTTCTCTGTCTGATTTCCCGGTTGATTGTAAAATAGAACTGTAGATTATCAGACTTGAAGTAATGACTGTTGAAGGTTTTACATTAGCTGTAGAAAAACATTTAACTGACCTTTGTCACTTACTTTAATAGCTGAAAACAGCATTAGACTTCCCTTTTTTTGCTGGAACTGTTCCAGAGGTTTAGAAGGCATCCTCTTAGACCATATAAAGTTGCTGACTGCAGACAGGTAGTGGTGACACTTGGGGAGCTTCGGTTCCGCTCCAGGCTTTGTGCCTGAACAGATGCAGTATTTACGGTTCATTCCTCCCACACATAGCCTTACTTGTCCCATTGCCTCCAGTCTGTTCCATTCTTCTCCTTATTCTATTGCCTTATTGTCTAATTCACTTGCCTGGCTTCATGTCCTTTCCTTACACGCTTTATCTGAATCCTGATTCCTTGCACAGTTAGCTTCTGCCCCTCCTCCTCTCCCTGGTTCTCATCCAAGCTTTCATTTTTTTTCTACTTTGACTTCATGCCAACCTTCCTGCCCTTCTGTCCCGCTTGCTTACAGTCCCAGTCTCCCTTGTTCAATCTCAGTGTTTTTTTCCCTCATGTCACTTTCTTCTTTCATTTTTCTGATTAGTCTGTCTCTACCTACATCCTGGCTTCTTGCCACATTTCTCTTCTTCCCTTTCACTTCATTTATTTCATGCTGTTAGTTCCAGATTCCAGCTTTTTATCTATGCCCTCTTCCATTCCACATACTCCCCCTCAATGCTTTCTACCCTGCTGCTAGTCTTATTCCCACAACCTACTTTTTCTGATCTGTTCCACTTTGCTGACCACAGTTGGTTATGGTCCCCTTTTCTCTGCACTCAAATAGAAAAGAAATATCTTCCTAATCTATATTGTATTCAGAAGGGAGACCTGTAATGAATTTCAGACATTATTTCCTGTGTTTAGAGCAGTACTGTGGATCAGCTTTGCAATTGCTGAGGAAATGCTATTTAGCCTCTGAACACTACTGCTCTTTTTTAGGCTTTACTTATGAAATTTTGTCTTTAAGGGAAATACAGTTATCTAAGGCATACTATTATGTAATGGAGAACAAATACATGATCTTAGAAGCTCAGTTTGCAGGAACTCTAGTGGTTTAACAGTTACCTTACTCCGTAATGTTGGGAGTCTGTCTTGGAATTTCACTCCCCAGGAGTAAGGTTCCTAACCTACATTTTTGTTTTTTATGTCCTCGATGCTTGGTAAAGTGCCTATTATCACCCCATTTAATTAGTTAAATAGTCTCCAGTGTTATTCTAAGGATTTATATTGCTCCATGACTTATCTGATTTTATTTATTCAATCAATGGAATATATGGTTACCATGAAACTACAGCACTTCTGTCACAGAAGCCTAGTAATTATAATAATAACAGTACTAATAAAACTGGAAACTACTTCTCTGATTTTTATTTTTATTGAAAATCTTTTGAACATCCAACTGTGTATTTAAATGCAGCATCTGTTACTGATTCTACTAACATGTAGAACTGTACTAGCAAAAGGGGGCTTCCTGGTTTATCTATTATAATAAAAAATATATATTTTAATTTAAAAAAACTGTCTTAAAAGCATTGGGTAGCTACTTTTTTCAAAGTTTTGAAACTTGGCTAAGTTTTGATGATTTTCCAAGCAGACAACAAAAGGAATATTCTTAGCCTATGGAATTCATATTTTACCTAGTAGAAGTCTTCAAATCATACAAACACTGGAGCTCACAAGGACAGGTAAAATATTTTTCCACACCTGGCTACCAGAAGTGCTTCATTTTTGGTTGCTTTATTTTTCTCTCTAATTAAAAAAACCCCAAACCAAAACAAAAAAGAAGAACAAACTAAAACTGAAAAATCATAAGCATTCACAGGCAGCAGTCCTAGCAAACTGCCTAACAAAAAGCACTTTTCAACTCAGTAAGACAAATTTTAGTTGTATTGCCAATAGAAAACTGGTCCTTTTGCATGCAGAGGTAGGTCATCTTCCTCAGTGGTGAAGACTGCAGATTATAATTGTGTAACCAGTGATATTTCTTGTGTTCTGTCTAGAGGTTTTGTTGCATTTAGTGAACATACACCTTAGATACTAAAATAATACTTTGTGATTTTACTGTATTTCACACATTAGTGTGAGATTGATGGTCAAAAATAATACTGATTTTGATCAAAGATTGTTGTTCCACTGGTTTCTTACTGTACATCTTTGTCTCACTGTGATTGAGCACATGATGGGGACCATATCCAGCAAAAAGGAAGTGGTAACCTGGAAAGTGGCAGTAGGTAGATCAAAACTGCAGGAAGAAGGTGGTGAGGGCTTAGGCAGAGAGAACTGAGGAGTGGATATGAAGAAGTGCCTGGGGAATACAAAATGGAGAAGGAGGTTGGGAACTAAAGGTTGATGGTGAACCAGGTCACTTAGGGATTATAGATTATGTCCGATGTTGAAACAGACAGAGAGGAGTAGAGCAGTGGAGAGAAATATTGGTGTTGACAGGGAAGAAAAGTAAAAGACTAAAGGAATTTACTGTAGGGGTTCATGCAAATTGGATAATGCATATTCATTGTTGTGCAAAACAGCACACGAGGGCATTTGCACAAAACTTCCAGCTTTCTGAATTTAGGATTTAAGCAGGTATCCCTCTGATGGTAAAGAAAAGAAAATAAATGATCTGAGTTAGTGGCTCTGGGACTGGGATTTGGATAACAAGAGCTAAAAGCTTAGGCAGAGCCAGCACTTTATCCTTTGCATGTGCTGGTACATATCTAATGTCCTGTACATGACTTCAGAGGAAAATGACCAGACAAAAGAGAAAGACACTTATAAGGAATACTGGTTCTGCTCTCCAGCTACTTAATTACCAGTAAAAAATAGGGAGAGCAATTTGAGAGACTCCTTTTTAGGGTTTTTTGAGAGCAATTTGGAGATGCCTTTGCATCCTCAAGTATTCTTGAATAATCTTCTTCATGTCCTTCTTCATGTCCTTCTTCATTTCCTACTCTGTCACTGCAGTTGTTATCTGAGGCAAGAGGCCTTGCAGTCTTGCTGACACTGGTGCTCCTAACCCTTTTTTTTATGAAACTCAGCATTGTTGTTTCTTTTTTTAGCTAACATTTAATGAGTGGTAAAACAGCCCCTTTTTTGGCACACTGCAATTGTATTTGGAGGCTCTATAACATGCATATTGCAGTAAATTTATTTATGCTGCCTTATATCACAAAATCACAGAAGAGGTAAGGTTGGAAGGGACCACAGTGGGTCATATGGTCCAACCCTCCTGCCCAAGCAGGGCCATCCCAGAGCACAGGGCACAGGATAGACAGATCTTGAATATCTCCAGTGAGGGACACTCTCTGGGCAATTGGTTCCAGTGCATGGTCACCTGCATGTAAAGAAGTTATTCCTCATGTTCAGGTGGAGCTTCTTGCAAGTCAGTTTCTGCCCCTTGCCTCTTGTCCTGTTGCTCAGAACCATGGAGCAAAGCCTGGCTCCATTCTGTGGACACCCTCTCTTCAGATACTGACACACATTGATGTGGTCTCCTCCCAGTCATCTTTTCTTCAGACTGAAGAGGCCCAACTCCCTCCATCTGCCTGTGCAAGGGAGATGCCTCAGTAGCCCACTGACCTGTCACTAGGCACCACTGAAAAGAGCTTTTCTATCATGTTTATACTTTCCCTTCAGGTATTTTTCCCACATGGATAAAATTTTTCTGAACCTTTGTTTCTCCAGGTTCAAGAACTCCAGTTTTTCCTCATTTGTGAGTTGCTCCAGTCTCTTAATTAGCTTTGTGGCCTATTGCTAGACTCTTCCATGTCTCTTTTGTGTTGAGAAGTTCAGAAATGGGCACAGCACTGCAGGTGTGACCTCACCTGCGCTGAGTAGTGAGAAAGGGTCACTTGCCTTGTCCTGTGGACAGCACTCTTCCTAATTGCTGTTCAGGAAACCATTTGCTTTCTCTGCAGCCAAAGCACATTGCTCACTCATGTGCAATAATGTATTTACCAAAATCCCTAGGTTCTTTTCTGCAAAGATCCTTTCCAGTAGGGTAGCCCTCAGCATGTACTGGTGCCGGGGGATTGTCCTCTTTTAGTCCATCTGAGTGGTGGAATGGCCCATTGCCTGTTTCCCTTCAGCAAACATCACGTCAGAACAGGTTGTCAGTCAGTGTTCACAATGTAGCTTTATCAATATTTTCAAGACTTCCTCACTAGTATGAGGTGCAGCCTAGAAGTACAGAAATAGGTATCTTAAAATGTATTGGTGATGGCCAAAGTCACAGCCTAATGTGCAGTGGGAACTGGAACCGGAATGCTGCATGAATGGAAATACATAAAGCGTGGAGGATCTCTGAAATCCTTTGAAAATGCAAGGGCAAGGATCTTCTTGCCTTCTTTGGTGAGAAAAGAAGAAACCAGAGGAATCTAAAAGGTGGGACTTGCAGATAAAAGCATAAGACAGCAAAATACTCTTTGCAGTAGCATTCTCAACAGTCAGAGGGTAAGATATCCAGTAAGAGATGTCAGAGAGAGGTTGAAGTATTGTAATTTGAGCAGAATACCAGGAAAAGAGAGACAGCCATGCTTTATGATTACAGAAAAGGTAACTAATTTTGTATTTTGGGAAGGAGGATGTTCAGAGATAAGATCTGAAAGGAGAAAATTAAGGTCTGAGATGTTTCCTCATGTTCGTTCTAAATGTACTGAAAAAATAGTTAAGAGTATAAAAGGAGAAACAAGACATTATATTTTTAAGCACATATTTTAAATAACTGTCATTACTGTGGCATTTTTTGCACAGTGAGCCATGACACTGTCTATTTTTTTAATTTACAAGGATTGGCAAATACTACACTGGAAAAACTGAAAATTATATATATATACACTATTTTTAGTCACAGGTTCTACAATAATTCATTAGGTATTATGTCTTGACATAGTCATATGTATGTTATTTATAACTCTACAATTGAAATACTTCTGCTTAGTGGTAATTTGCTGTAATTATTTGACAAATATTTCTTCTGTTAGGCACAGTTCTGAAGATATGGTAATTTTATTTTAAAATACTCCTTCTAAAACATTAGTGACTGAGGCAAATTCCAACACGAGAGAGTTGCATGTCCAAAAGCAGGTTATGGAAATTGTTGGTGACCTGAATACCTTAGTCTTGGTGACATGCATCAAAGAATCCTGGCAGGAGATATTTCATTGGCAGCAGGAAGCACTAATATTGGAGCATGACATATCTTGTGGTGTAAATCCAAACCTTTGGTAACCCAAAAAGCTGTATACTGTTACTAAACTGAAAATGCAGTTACAGCCTCCTTCCTTTAATACAGCTGCCACCTCTTTTCAGAGATTATGCAGTAGCTCCATAACTATGCACGTTCCCTTTTTCCTAATTAAAAAAATACATATATATATATATATGTGTGTGTGTGTGTGTATTTTTACATCTGTTGCAAATTCTCAGTGGAAAGCAGGGCTAATTGGATTTGGAAATAAACCTGTTATGGCTTCCCCACATCTTGGAGGTTGCTGAATTTTCTGCTGTTACTGCAAGAAAAGAAAGCCAGCATTAGAAATCTGAGGAGCGCAAGATCTTTTTATTTTTATAGAAATTTGCAGCAATATTTTCTTGGTTTTCTGTGATTTAAAGCTTGGGATTTTCTTTCATTTAATGGATTCCTCATTGTCATGGTATTTTCTAATAAGTTGCCTCCTGTGCACTGAATCCATATTGATTCTTTTTTAATTGCAATGATTTCTTTCCTGTCTATTAATTTATTTATTTATTTGTTTATTTATTTATTTATTATGTGGGTTTATGACAAATGACTGTCCTTTCCCTTAGCTGATTTCCAGTTCAGATCTCATTTATCTCTAGGTCTGTTCTTCTGCTCTGAAGAATCCTTCCTTTCCTTCACAACTTTTTTTCACCTGCTCATCTTCATCTCTCCTGTCTGTTACACTTATATTATACATTCTATTTGCTTTACATATATTCAAAAATGCATATAGTTCTGTCACTTAGCTGGACTCTATATTCTAAAAGTATTTTTTGTTCCTTATGCAGCCTTTCCCTCATTTCTGAACAGTTTATCAGGACAGACATTTCTACNTTATTATATTTTAAAAAGACTAGTATATTTGACACTATTTCATTATTCTCTACTGTGCTACAATTTTTTATGTTACTAATAGATTTTGTAGATTTTGGTAAACATAAGAAAAATATGCCAATTCCAACTACTGACTGAGAACAGATTTACTTCTGTGATGATGGCTGTGAGTCAGACCCCTTTGACAGTGCTGGCACATCGTTGTTGGATTAGTTAGGCATAAAGAAATATTTGTGATCTAAGTCTTAACAGATGGTGATGGGTAGTAGGTTTTTTCCTTTGTGAATTTGTTTACACACGTGTGAGTGGAAGGAGATTTGGGGGTGGAGTTTTGCCGAGGGTACTCTGAAATCATAGGAGAATTGAATTTTACCCTGCTGCTTGTGATTTATAGAAATGTGTTTAGTAGCTGCAGAAGTTGGGGGTTGGGAGGGAATGCCTGTGGTTTATCATACAATTTCAGAGAGTGTGGGAAGGATGGAATAAACTGAGTGACAGGCACCTGTCCAACCTCTCCCATTTAAAATACCTCTGGTTTTATCCATTTTAGACCAATATTGTGAAGCTGCTTCTGTTACACCAAGCAAATCCCAACCTTCTTAACTGCAATAATGAAAAGCCTTCAGGTAGGTGAAAATACATGTACATAGTGTATGTATTAGCTATTGTGACACTCTCTTCTTTTCTTCCTGCTTTCTTAGCTATAGTTTATTTAGTGTGTAGAGTTATATACACAAACACATGCATACATTTATACATACATTGCTGAAAACTGCTGGTCATGGTAACGCAGGATATCATATCAAATGACAGCATGTCCTTTCACTCGTTTCAATGTTTCATTTATTTTTAGCTATGTTTCTTACTTGAGAGTTCTTCCATGCCTTGGTGGTAGCTGTATTTACACATTTTTGGTGACTTCTCACTGAGTTCCTTTCAGTCTCAATTGCTTATAGTACATGGCCTCTTGAGCTGGAATTTCTATAGATACTGTCTGAAAACAAACTCAACATCTTGTTTTGAAGTGTAGCTGCCATTGTTTACCACAGAAGGCACCTCCTTAAACCAGATAGCATCAGGGAGCTGAAGCACTGGCTCTAAAGATAATGGAATTGTAGACTCTACTTGGTTGGAAGGGACTTCAGACCAACTGGTCTAACACAGAGATCAAAGCAGAGCTAACATCAGTAATGCTGGCTAGCAGTGTGGGGAAAAAAAGAAAGACTTGGTTGTTCAACATTCTATGCCTAGGATAAAGTGGAGGTGGAACTCAGTTATGTAGACAGTAGAAACTTTCTGTCAGATTATGGGTGAAACTTCTCTTGCATAATAAAGCAAAATATGTTATGTGTCAAGTGCTGTACTGCCTTCGAATACATTCACAGGGAACTTAATAACACTTAACCTTAGAAGAGCTGTTTGTGGTTAGATACAGTTTTTATTTGTAAAAAAAGGCTGTGGACTGGACTCAGGTAATCTAACAGTACAGTTAACTGACCATATTTATTAGGTATTTAACACAGTTAACTGTGGTTAAACTCAACTCTTTCTGGTTTTTCTAATCTGCAAACAGAACTGATTTCAGCACGTTTGTATGTATAAAACATATAAATCTAGTTTGTAGAAACATAAAACATTTGAAAAGGATTTAAGTGCATGTTTTTACAGAAATGAAGTGTTGAAAAGGGTTGTACTGTTTTTCCTGAAGTCCTGTAAATTACTGAATGCTTTGATTGGCTACGCAGCAAGAATGGCTTTGAGGTTTTGCAGATGACAACTTAAGTCTGTCCTGAATTTACTTTGCCTTTGTTTTCCCAGTAATTTCAAGTGTTATTTTATGATTCATATCTTTCAGTTCCTTTTGTATTGTCTAGCCACATGTGTTTAGTCTTAATCTGATCTAGAGATTTTAATTCAAAGGAGTTTTCCTGCATCATTTTCTTGTCTGATATCTTGGTGTTCCAATGTCTTAGATGTTGCAGCTTCTGATTTTATTGAGGAAATGCTTCTGAAGGCTGAAATTGTTTGGGAGGAAAAAATGAAAGACCCTTTAGCTGTTTCTACTTTATCTCAAGAAGAGCCATATGAAGAGATCATCCATGATTTGCCCACAGTTTCCAATAAACTGTAAGTAAGTGCTGGTGTTGCTATAGAGCAATTCCCTGAAGGCAGATTATCCTTTCAACCATATCTGTCAGTCTGTGCATCCTAGCTGTGTGTGCTTGGAGATATTCAAATCCCATCTGGACATGGTCCTGGGTAACTGTCTTTACGTGTTCCTGCCTGAGCAAGAGGAATGGACCAGGTGCCTGCTAGGAAGTCCCTTCCACCCCCAGCCATTCTTTGATTCTGTGTGATTTGATGGATCAAGAAACTTCCCATTTGGAAATCTCCCAAATCATCTTTAGCATTTGCATCTCTCATATCTCTCTGTCAATCTTAGTTTTATAGGTTATGAATATTAAAATATATAATTATAATTGCCAGCAGAAACTACCTGAGGTTGCCTTAGCAGAATTATTAGAGGTTAATACTGTAGACTTGAACATCCTTTTGTTAAGGTAGATGGGTATAGTTTAAGCAAAACTGTCATTGCCTATGAGAGAAGCAGAAACAAATCCTGAAAAGAGAAAAATCAGATATATGATTGCAGATGAAATTATACTGGTCAAAATTATATTTATAAATTTATATTTAGATTTGTGCTGCTAAACATTCAAGTGGAGTCAAGTAGCATTTAGCAGTGAGGACTTAAAGCTCAGTATTGAAGAGTCAATCTGTGTCTTAAATTGTAAATTTTGATACTTTCATACGTCCTTGTGTATCTTAAAAAATATTGCCATGGGTATGTGAAAAGAGATGCACAATAGATATGAAGCACAATTGGCTGTTATATGTTAGTACAAGACATACTGATATTTCAGATTCTTATTTCCAGACAATGTGATCCAGAGAATTTTAAAAGCTACAAATAGTGTTTTTATACAGTGTGCAGTTGTGGTATATTTGAAGTATATATTTGTTAGTTGCATAATCTTGCAAAACACTGACATTATTCTTTGTGTAGTAATCACTGAAGAGTTTATGAGGAAAACAATAAGTAAAACCTCTTATAGAGAGACAGATAAGGTAATTATGCTTCATTTCATAGTGGTTATAATTTGTGCTTGGCAGAATGTGTTTCTGTACATTAAAATTTGGAAAAGGTGAGCAACTGTCATTAAATGATCGATCTGTTAAATTCAGATCTCCATGGGATATACTGATATTTAGTAAAGATTGCATATTTCATGGATGGTAAACACAATGTGTTGTTTCTGCTTCATGATTTTTAGTCCTTAATACATGTAGCTGAGTATATGATACTAATGTTTATGAAATTACTAATTTTTCATGCTTGTTAATTCCTTATGAAATAAGCAGTCCTCTAATCTAACCTACTGTTTCAATAACATAAATCATACTCCTCAAATTTATGTAGCCTTCAACTGTCTTTTAAATGAAAAATTTTGATTTTGAGGCATGAAACTAAGCTTTTAGATTCTGAAATGTAATTAATTTTTTTATTTTTAATTATTGACATTGTAATGCTAGAAGTAGACAATAGGTCATTCTTGTACCTATGTAACAATGCCTAGCAAAAGTTATTCATAAAATTTTTGCAGACTTTGAGAGCTTAGTCATTATTCTTGCATCTAGATCATGCATTTCCATGTGTTTTATATTCTAGAAGTTTGTACTGCAGGGCACATATTGTACTGAATACTGGTTTTAGTGCTAACACCCATTAACCTCTGGAGGACATGACTTGCACAAACTTTAAGTGGTCTGAAAATATTTTTTCTCTACTCTTTCCTTCCTGTAATATTTAGGTTAAGATAGCTAATTTTTGAGAGTTTTCCATATAGTGACTCTTTATATGACAATAATACATACATGCTAGGTGTAAAAACCTTCACTGAATTCTGTGTGGAATTGGATGAGTTTAGCTTCAACTGCCAACTGTATCCCAGTGTGGAACTGCATCTGGTTTGTGGTGCCTCCATGAGAATACAGCACCAGGTGAAGCCAAAGCCCTGCTCAGCTCTGTGTGCTGACTTTGGCAGTGATCCTTTGCACACAGCCAGGGGACCATTATTTGGATACAGAAAGCTTGAAGTAACGTCACTTCAGCTCATTCTTGAGACTTTTAGCAGTCTTAGGTTCAGAGATTTCCTCAGCCAGAGCTTTGCAGTACCTATCTCAGGTCTGCTGTCAGTGCAGGAGGGTATCAGCTGGCCAGCCAGCTATTTTGAGATGGAGCATTCTTGCACAGCAAAATTACTGATGTATTTTGCCCATGCAGTCTCAGCTATCGCTACTGAATATGGAAAACTGTTGGTGAACCATACCACACAGAGATCCATGTTACTTATAAATCCTCTTGCCTTAATTTATTGTGGCTGAAAATCAGGTGTCATCTCAAAGTTAGTTATCTCAGCTGTATAGAGTCATGGTTATGATTATGGAACCCAAAACCTTGCAGAAAGGTATTATTCCAAATGATAGTAGACATATTCTTAAGATACAGTGAATTATCCTCCAGAGGGGCTCCATGCTGCATGTTAGAGAGACAGCCTAGATGACTGGTTTCAACTTTTTTTTTCCCCAGTGGCTAATGTTCAAAACAAAGAGTTTCATCCTTCATGCTCTGTTAAAAGAGTCTGTAGAGCGATGTGTAATATGCTAGGTGGAAGATAAATATCTGTGCTGCTCTTGTGTGCCAAACCAAATTTTAGCGCTGAAGAGGAGTGCATGAAAATAATCTAAAGGTACCATTTATGCTTTATTGTGTCCATTCTTTATCAACTCTCCTGATGTAAGAAAGTAATCTGAGGTGGAAAGTTTTACAATAGTTTCTAGTAACTCTGTGTTGTGGCCATATTGCTTTGTGGCCATTTCTCAGAAGAAAACAGTATTCAAAAGCAGACTCAAAAATGATGAACAAACAAACATAAATAGCATGTGTTCTGTCAGCAAACCTAGTTTTGCTGGTTCAAATTTAAATTACAGCATTGATTTCTGGAAGAACACTGTGAAGAGGTGAATTGAAAGTCAGCCTCTGCTCAGGTAGAGGAAACAAAATTTAGTAGTCAGTATATTTGAAATATGCTGCTACCAAGCAAACCTGGCTTTCTGCATTGCACTCAGTCTCATCAGTGAGGTGTGGGTGGCACAGGGCAGGGTTGCAGTTATTTCTCTTTGTCACTCTGCTTGTCCTGCTCTTTTCTTGTGCTTTACACAGGCCCTCCACAAGCTGCAGCACCTTTGAGGCCATACCTGCTCCAGCATAGTTACTCCAGCATAATTGACCAAGTAATTTAGCTGAAGGACAGAATTTTAGCAATGTCATGAATGATAGTAATTCAAGTAATACTTGAAGGTTGACCATTGCAGCAAACCTAAGGTCCATGCTGGAAAGTGTTAATTCTAATGGTACAGTCAGAAGAAAATTTGTTACTCCACTGGCAAAAATACTAGCACAGAATACATTAATTGACATAGTGTACAGCTCAGAATATTAAATTGGACATATTTGTTTAAAAGTGACTTTAGGCTCATGCTATGGTCACAATGATCACTGTTCTTCTGCTCCAGTACGTGTGCCTTTAGAACATGGATAGTGCAGTCATCTAGGTAGTAATAAATAGTATACTCTCAAAGTAATGCTAACTTAATCACATCATATTTTCTGATGCATGTTTAAGTAAATATTAATTATAGTAATTATGTGTTTCAAAATCAGCACAAGAACGTGAAATAAAATAGAAATAGATGTGTTCAAGACAGAAAAACAGAAAAGAGATTCAATATTTCTTACATTTCAATGCTTCATTTCTATGTAACCATTTATGTAACACTTGCCTTTTAATTATTCTAGTGTTTTTAAACACTCTTCTAATGTTTTATCTATTCTGAAGGTGTTTTTTTATGTAGCTTTAAGAAGTCTTTTGGACTGAAATTTCAGAGATTATGCACTTTACAGTTGACAAGTGGCTTAGAAATTGTTAGCATCTCTGAATTTCCTGTGGAAGGATTACAGAAATTTTCTCCAACAAAAGCTATAAGCTGAAAGGGCCATGAAAATATTATTGCAGATTCTGCCTTGACATAAGGCATAAGAATTCTCTTATCAAATAGAAGATGCCCAAGTGCTTCCAATATTGATGATAAAACTTCTAATTATTTGTCAGCTCTTATATTTCATATGATTTCTATTTTTTTCCTCTTTAAATGACATGGTAAAGGATGGCAACTTATAGAAAATCATGTCACTCTATCTAAAAAGTTCCAATAAAAATATGCAATACTTCAAATTAATTCCATACATGAAGGCTTCTGTGCATAAAAATTAAAATCATTGTTCCTCCATATATAACATTCAATACTTTTTCCAGATAGGCAGGTAGAAAGTCCTACCATGTTCAAATAATATTACTCTAGGTAACACTTCTTCCTGTCTACTGTGCAACATTATTCTGGCATGAGTCTTCCTTTGTGGTTAATTATTTATTAATTTTGCATTAATCATCCATTAATTTTCATAAAAGACAGTTCATGCTAATCTACTTGACTACATTAACATAACATCTTCCCTTGCACTGTTCTATAGTTGAGCTTTCAGCAGCATTGCTTGACTTAATCTTGTGACTAATAGAAATAATTTTCTAAGAAGCCAGTGTTTTCTGGAAACATTTGATTTCATTTTTTTTTCACAGCTTCTTCTTGAACCTGAGTCATAATGAACTGTTGGAGTAATTTTAATATGTTTTTTCTTTCACGGAATCATTCACATTTCTGTTTTAATATGAATTATATGTTATACTTTCCATCACATGAAATCCTATTAATATCTCATAAATGTATGTAATTTAAAGACTACTCTTATTTACATCAGTACATGAAATACGCCTGTTAAATTAGGTTATTATTGTCCTGTTAAAGTTCAAAATGCATCTGTCAAAACAGTAGGCACCCATTTTCCTCCACACTTTGCTGTGGTTTACAACCTGTAATTTCTCTTTTGTGACACCTGAAAGGTTTATTTGGTTGTGAGGAGTTTATAGCTGAATTTCAAGAAGTGTTTCTAATGCATATTATGTAGCTACCACAAAAGGGGTAAGATTCAATGAGAAAGGTTCAACTTCAAAGCAAAAAAAATCCTTCACAATTTATAAGAAACGTCACATAATAAATATTAAGGTATAAGTGACCGTGCATTTGTTTTTAATACTTGAATTTTGCTTATGCTTTTCTTAAAATCTTTCTTTGTGATTAAAGAAATTTGAGCAGTTTTGGACAGTAGCAAAGGCTACTCAGAAGGAAAACTTCATATTTAATTATGTTTCGTTCAGTTCTGAATCTGGGTAAAATGTAAAATAGAAATTTATGTTTGTGTCACAGGTGTGTGATTTCTCCTTACAATCTAATCACTGATATGTCTTATTCTAATTGCCAAGTTCTGTTCTGCAGTTCAAACAAACAAAAAAAGGAGTGAGTCTTTTGTCCGTGTGACATTTGGTAAATTTGTTCACAAAATTATCTATGGTGAATCAAAGAAGTAAATAGAAATCTTTATTTTCATCAACATTTCCTCTAGATGTTTTACATTTAAATGTCTGAAGCAAAACATCCTGAGGCAAATATCATTTATATTTAATTATAATATATTTAAACTAATTCTTTCAAAATGTGCAGACTGACAGTTTGATCAAAAGAAAATGTCTAACTTTTATTCAGTGAAAAATTACTTCATTTTGTTTTTCAATTAATTCTGTCTAGAAGGTGTTTTATCCTTTATTTCTTAAATTATGCGTGTATTTCAGTTCTGTATCGTGTGTGCATTTCAGTTCTGTTTCCAGGCGGCTCTTATCCTGAGTTGCTATCAGTGTTAGCTATGAGTATTTGAGTTAGCTGTATAATGATGTTTTTTTTATAATCAGTGTTTAAACTCAAGTAACTTAGAGTAAATATGAGATTTATTTTAATTAAGTTTGGTCTTTATTCCATAGTGGAATGCACTATTCCCACATTCCCATATTGAGTCCACATTTCCTTTCAAAGAAATTGTGTACACATTTTGGCAAGGAGCTGATGTACACTCCATGTGGTTGTCTCATTTGCACTGTCAGAATCCAGACAAGATATTTGTATTCTCAACTCCTGCAGCTGATTCCTCGCTAATTCCATGGATGTGCAACTCTGAAAAGTTATCCAAGATTTTGGCATTGTTGTTTTTCAGAAGTGTCATATTGTTTGAACGGCCAGTAGGGAAAAACTCAATGTGTATAAGAATAGTTTTAACTTTTATGTGGATGAAGAGTATTGCACGTTGTTTGAGTAATTTCAGGAGTCTGCTGTTTGCTTGCTCGTTTCGTTGGTTATTTTTACCTTAGCACAAATTCAGAGCAGCTTCTGGTCATAAAATGTATCCTGGATATTGCCAGATTAAAAGTAAGCTATAAAGTGATGGAATTTAATATTAATAACTGAAATGGAAAAATATGTATAGTTATGTTTAAATATACTGGTTTTTTTAAAAATAGTGTCATGTAGTTTAACTGTGCTTTTTAAATTCAGTTGCTAAATTGGCTATTGATTTGCCAACCTTGTGCTGTCAAAAGCAGACTCATGCATATTCTCTTTGGCTTGTTCAGTTCTGCTTCAGAGAAGACATGCATAAAGGTGAATTTGAAATCAAAGTATGTTGCTCTGTGTCTTTGGGAACAGACCAGCCTATGTGAACAGTTTATTTCTCACCAGTTTCTTTTTAGTACTTGGACCAGTAGCTTGTGTTTCAGCCCTGAGTTCTATCTCAGCTCTGTGCTTGTGCCACCCACATTTGATTGTCTGTCACTTTCAGTAGGAGTCTAATTGCTTTATTGAATCTTTTTGTAGCAATCCCCTGGCTTTGCCGATTGCCAAGCAGGACAGTTTGCTGGAGAAAGATACCATGTTCAAAGATGCAGCTAAAGGCTTATGTAAGCAGCAGTCTCAAGACAGTGCATCTGAAAATATCACCGTGAACACCTCAACCAAAATTGAGCAGGTAACAGCATGCCATGTCTTGAAATTTTCATTAGTGCTTAGGTCTGGAAGTTGTAAGCTTAATGAAGCTGAAGACCATAGTATTTTTTCCCCTCACCATACAGCACTATGGTGTGCGCTGTGGAGCCTTGTCACCTTGATCACTCCCTGCAGTCTGTCTGGCCCTGCAGTTTCCTCTGCAAATTGAGCAGCTGCTTCCTGCCAGCTACTGGTGGCAGGTCAGGGCCTGTGGGGAGGGCTCAGATCCCCCAAACACTGTTCATGGATCACCACAGGGGAGGGACAACTTTTGGCACTGCCCAGAGTGTGTGCTTGTCTCAAACTTCGAGGTACAAAAGAAGCACAACCTTGGAGACTGAAAAAGCAAAAAGAATGTCTGAGGAATATCAGGTTGCAAAGTGACTGTAATTCAAAGCTAAGAATTGCCAGATTTACAGCTGCAGTGTTAACTGCCTTTCTTGTGATAATGCATTAGACTATTAGCACTGATTATTTGGATATACTTTACAGTTTTCTCCACAGGACAATCTCATTCACTATATAGGATGAATTGAAAAGGAGGCAATTATCTATTGCTTATAAATCTAGCACATCCCAGGTTTGAATGCTTAGGACTTAATTTTTTTTTTTTTTTTTTTTTTTTTTTTTTTTTTTGTTTTGTTTGGTT
>VXBU01016256.1:305461-338434 GCA_013400315.1 Bombycilla garrulus
GTTTGGTTTGGTTTTTTGTTTGTTTGGATTTTTTTGTGATACAGAGAGGTTCATTTTCTGTTACACGCATTTGGGAAACACATATTCGAGAAATATTTAGCCATTTAAGAAAAAGCTACTTTAGAATCAAAGGGATGGGGGAGGGGAGTATTTACATAAAAAAATTATTTACTGTGAATTTGAAGCATAACAAAGGAGCAAGATATTGGTTTAATTTAAGCCATGTTGAAAAAAACGGCATCTCTGTCTTGGCAGAAGAATGCATGCTCCCCTGCTTCTTATTTGGATGTGTTTCAGAGGAATGGCTTGATCATAGGAGATCAGTCAGTGCATCCATATGTAAATGATATGAGTCAATCTGTGAAAGAACTTCAGCTTTGGAATCCTGGGGAGCGCTTGGTTCCCTATCCAGTCAGAGGACACCACATGTTTTGTGCTTGGCTTACATCTTGTTTTCATGTCATGCAGTTTCTGATGTTGCTGGCTGATGTGACTTGATGAAACTCTCATTTCAAGGGAGAAGCACTGCTGTTCAGAAAAGTGAATGCTTGCAACCCTTTAAGGAGGAATCCTCCTATAATTATAGGAAAAGAGAGGGGCGTATTTAGCTTACAGTCTTGCCAAGACTATTCCTTGCTTCTAGATGTTCAGCAGAAGTGTGTACAAGAGCACAGATACTTTTTTCTGCCTGATTCTCTTTTGGTGTAAGCCCAGCTAAAATTATTCAGGTATTCATTGTCTCTAAGCTAAACTTTTGCTTTATATGTTGCGCACTAAAGCATACACAGAAACTGATCGGAATAAGAACAGCTAATCTTCCAGGTGAAAATAACCAAACAGAAGTCTTTATGTTGGTAATTTCATTCTCCACCATGACTTTGAGTCTCCTCAGGGTCCCAGGGCAGATTTTCAAAAGCAGTCATGTTTCACCATATTACAGTGGAACTTCCCACAATATTACAACTCAAAGACAAGAGAGCAGATTTAAAGGTGAATCTCTTTTAGCTCTTGTATTTGAACAAATTTTGCAGGAAAGAGTCTGAAATTCTGCTCTAAACTAGGAGCAGAAATTCTGCTCTAGCTAGGAGTGTATATCCTGTGTTTTTTTCAGAAGAAGGAAAAACTAGAAAATAATCTGTAGCTGCTGAATTTGGAGTGATGCTCCCTAGCATGGAAGGGTAGGAGGAGTCCTGTCTGAGGAATTATCATAAACTCAGGGGATAGGTGAAAAATGGTGCTATTTCAGTGGATTTTTTAATGACTGGTTGCATTAGAAAAGAATTAATACAACTTTTCAGTTGACAAGGTCTTAATGAGCTTTTAGCTCTTATGAAGGAAAGAGAGTAGACTACTGTAATCTCTTCAGGAAACGGTTAAATTTTAGGAAAATAAAGAGTCCCTAGATTTTGTCAAATTAAAATAAATAATATTTTTTCTTTTGATGTAATTGTGATCCTGGAAGAAGAGGTATTGTATTCTCTACCGGTTGCCATGCATTATGAACTGCAGGTATATATGTATCATATCCATAATAATATTTAGACCTTAGTTTTCAAAGAACAAATTTATCAATTTAACACTTCTTTATTATTATTTAATTGCACAACTTGGGAAAAAAAAAATTATTTAGTGCTGATACCAAAGGAAATCTTTGAACAACCCCTTCCCTCTGTTCCTGCCTTTTGGGTATCCTAATTCTAATGAGTTTCTGATGATTTGTCTTTTATTCTTACCAATTGCATTCAAAGTACACTCAAAGTAATGTTCTGTTTAATTTTTCAATAGGTTATGTGGAGTCATTACTTGAATTTTATGTTCATATATTATTGAAATAAATCAGGATGATATTTCGTATGTTTTATGTCAGAAACACCACATATTTTTAGGCAATATGGCATGCAGATTAGGCCTTTATTGGGGGATCAAACAAAAAAAGTTCATCCTAGCACATTTCAGACATGCATTTTTAATAGAAAAAGCCTGTAACTTTTTTGATTTGGAAAGAAATAACTGTTCAAATTTATATAGTGCTTCAGGTTTTTTTAATTGCAAAAATTATAAAAAAGAGCCTTAAGAAAATATTATTTCCCATGAAGATTTTATTACTTGAAGTATAGGAGATGGGGATTCAGTGACTACTGCAGGAAAGCATTTTAGACCTCTCTTAGCTTGTATTAGCTTTTGCTTTTTTGCTAGGTAAAGGGTATTCTTTGATCATCAGTAATGTCGAGATCTGTGTTGCCAAACAAAGAAAGCAGTATGAATAATTTCCAGAATTTTATCATAGTCACAGTTCCTCTTTGTCTCATCTGGGAAGGATATTTTTTATGGAATATTCAATTTAATGGCTTGGGATTTAACTACATGCTCCATGCTGCAAATAAATACAAATAATTTTTTTTTCTCTTAATGAGTCTTTTTAAAAAAAATAAAATTGTCATATGGCTCTTGTTTATATATTGTTGGCCACATGAACTGTGTGATAGAGTATCCCCTGATGCCCTTTTGATTGTTCCTGTATCAGTTATGACACAGACAAGACTCAGCTGTACATAACATAATATTACACAGAAGAGCTGGGGTATATATTTTTTTCAGCCACTCAAGTATGTAAAAAATGTATATAACTAAATAATACATATATTTTTTTCATATATAACAAAATAATATATATAACTATGAAACTAGGTATAGCTAAAGACCATTATATGAGCAGGTTCTGAATGTTGTTAAGTGAATGTAATTTAATACAGTAAATAGAAATTTTCATTGTAATCATTACAAAAATCTAATCTCGCCCAGAGGCATAGTTACAGTGAAATTTATGCTGTATGTATGGCTATTTTTCTTTTATGTCTCATAACATATACATCATGCAATTAGAATGATAGCTGGATTAGATGCATTGAGCTAAAAAAGCATATCTGCATGCTTAGGAAAGTAGATGAGAATGGAAGTTTAAGGTGCCCATAAATAAGACATTAATAATGTACGTATCATTTACTGTTGTGAGTTTAAGGGATTTAGAGTTTCTTATTTGTATGTGATTATTTGCTTGTTGAACTACAAAATTTGATGCAATGAGTCAGGTAGAAAACGCTGACACACCAAATCCTAAACTTTGTAGAAAAAAAGAGTTGAGAAGATTTTGATTCCATTACTTGGAGTTTTACTGAGCACTTGACATTTCTAACCATACTTAGAGAATTAGCATTTTTTGGCCATACCTAGATTATGAAATAAATGCAAGCCAGTGCCTGTTTGCTGGCCTAGGGCTGTGTGGGATCAGTCCATAAACATCTGTAAGGCAAAATTTTTCTCCCTCCAGAGATGGGGCCATGTCCAAATGACCTATGGGAAATTATTTTTGTCGTGTGACCTGAATGATATCCAGGTTTCATCTGCATGAGTACTAGCTGATTGGAACCAGGAATGTATAAGGAAGTGTGCTAAAAAGTTTAGAAAATATGGAGAATCCCATGGCAGTACTTTTATCCAAACCTTGCTTTTATTTACAAATACATAGCAGTGGTTAAATCTTTGTAGAGATAGATTAAAAGAAGCTCATTCTATGGCACAGGTGTTCGGAGTTTTGATAGCACATAAGGGAGTGCAGTGAAGGCCAGTGCCTGTTTTGTTCCTGCACGCCAGGTGAGCACATCATTAAGGAAAGGAGACCACAGACTTGTCTGTCTCCACTTTCTCTCTACTTTAAAATGTTCTTGGGATAATTTTTTTTTTTTCATTCCAATGTACATCATCAAAGACAAATGCCAAAATTTAATTTATTCTTTGTTTTGCCAAGTGGAATTCTTCTTTCCTAGTCAACTGTACATACAACTGCCATGATTAAAAACAAAAAGAGCAAGAAATGCCATCTTCTATGTGACAGAGGAACCTGCATTCGCTTCAATGGGACGAGGAACAAACCTCTCCAGTAGGTAGAGGTAATAAACATGTGAGGCACAGGTAGTGAAATCAGAGTATCAGGTTTTCTAAACTTGAAGCTTTGGCAACTGAGTTGCAGCTTAGAAGTTCTGTGTCAGATCCCCACTACTAAACACAAGTATTCATAGTCTTTGGGCTCTTCCCCGTGACAGAAGCATGCTCCATGTTCCTCCCCTCCAGTATCTCCCAGTCTGCTTCTGCCCCTGATCTCCTGTCCCTGAGAAAAACTGAAGGTGCTGAGGTGTTCACCAAAAAAAGGCAGTGTCTGCTTTTCTCCTGAGCCTTCATTTTAAGCAGAACAATAGAAGAAAGACGTTTCATCTTGACTGTCCATTCTCAAAATAGATCCTGAGTTGTTATAATAAACTCTGAACAAACTACTTACTTCTATTGCCGTTCATTTCTGTTTCTGGGTATTTTGCTGACATTAAAAATTAATCAAACTACATTTTAAGTGTCGGTCATTATTTATAAGCACATTGCTTAATATGTCAGTGTTTATTTTGTCTTTAATAAAATTTCCATTATTACTGATTATTTTTTCTTCTGTCTCCTGTCTCAGTCTTTTGGATCTTTTTTGTTTCATTATGTTTTTTTACCAAAAAAAGATTCATTATTCATTACAAACCTTGCAGAGTTTATATTATTCACCCTGATCTCAAAAGTGCTAAACAATTTCACCCACCAGCTGTGGCTAAAGTGGACTCTTCTGATTGTCTTCTGGTTTCCATAACAACACATTTGTAATTTCTTACTAACTTCTATTCTACAAGAAAAATTCCAGTACAATTTCAAATCTCATACGATATAGAGTGGTCTGAGAGCTTTGTTAAATACTGCAAGATGTACTTTACTTCACCAGTCCACTAAATAATTTCTTGGTGTCTTCTGCTATAAACATTTAATGAAGAGGGCAAGAAAACTACATTTGATTTGAGAATTTTTATGAGTTTGCAATTGGCAATCTGGTAAGTTCCTAAGAACCCATCAGACTCATGAAGTTATACGCCATAACATTGATAATAATTTTTATATTCTTCCCTTCATTAAGATTAATGATGTGGATTTATTTGGGAGCGACAACTTTCCGGTTTCCTAATGGAATTTTTTTCCCCATAAATTCTTGTGGTCTTGGTTTATACTGTAAGTTAGAACATTATGGTACAGAGTGATTCATTGTGGAGTTACTTTATTTCTCTAATTTATGTTTTCTAGATCAAGCTAATGCCTCCGGCTCCAAATGATGACCTGGCCTCTCTGAGTGAGCTAACAGACAGCAGCCTGCTTTATGAGATTCAGAAGCGTTTCAACAATAATCAGATATATGTGAGTTGCTATTCACCTATCAATAGTAAGCTTTCAAAAAAAGACCAAAGAGAGAATCAGAAAAATGGGATTACTATCATAACTACTGGACAGTGACCTGCCCCAAATTCATGACTAGTTTTAAATGGGTGAGAGCATGTATGTGTATGTAAGCCCTGCAGTTCCTCAAGTTTGTGTAGCAAAAGGAGAAATAAAAAATGGAAGTTTGGAATACAATTTATATGTCTTTTTTTTTTTTCATGGAGGAAGTAAGTTGGTAAACAATGATGAACACATTTGTCATAAATGGGTGTTTTAAGGTCACTCAGACCGCAGTGTGGCTGGTGTGGGGGTGCACCACCATGATTTGTGATCTTCCTTCTCAAACCACTGAAACAGCCTACCATTTTCAATGCTATGTTAATTTAATAGAACATGATTACTGGAAATGTAAAAGAAATGTAGATTTTAAAAGCTTAGAATTCAGCATGGGAGATTTAATTATTAATTTCTTCCAGCATCAGAGAAATAATTATATTGTAATGTTAATCATCTATATACCAGAAGAAATTCTTGTATACCTGTCCATATCTTACCGTAACTTACTACTAACTTACTGAACACCTGAATGCAATGTAAATGTGAAATGATACATATTATTTTTAAATTTATAAGTTGATTACACTATTTAGACTAAAGGAATATGGGAAACTGTTATATTGCTGTGAATCCTTTTGAAATTATGAGAACTTCAGTTTTAGGTGTTATGGTAAAAAAATTCTGAGCTTTGGAATAATGGATCAAATGCTAAAAATACTCATTATATGAATATTTATTTGTCTTTATCTCACTTTCAAAGATACCAGATAACTGAAACCGAATTCATGCAGATGCACACAGAAAGTCTTTTATTTTAAGATACTGAAGATTTCACCGTCACAGTAAAGATTTTTTTCCTAGTAGCTAATCTAAATCTTTTCCCTTTCAGCTTTTAACCATTCCTCCTCATTCTGTCACTACAATCCCTGATAGAGTCCCTCCCTATGTTTCTTGTAGGCCCCATTAGGTACTGGAAGGTTGCTATAATTTCTCCCTGGGGCTTTCTCCAGGCTAAACAATGTGAACTTTCTCAGCCTGTCTTCATAGCAGAGGTGTTCCAGGCCTCTGTTCATCTTTGTGGCCCTCATCATGTCCAAACAGGTCCATGTCTCTCCTGTGCTGAGGGCCCCATAGCAGGATGCTGCTCTGCAGGTGGGGTCTCACCAGAGCAGAGCAGAGCAGAGCAGAACAGAGCAGAGGGGAAGAATCCCCTCCCTTACCTGCTGCCCACGCTGCTTGGGTGCAGCCCAGGCCACAATTGGCTTTCTAGGCTGCAAGAGCACAGTGCTGGCTAATGTCCAGCCTCTCATCCATCAACAGCCCCAAATATGAAACAGTAAAATCTTGCAAACGTGCAATCATTAGATGCTTTACTCTTTCTGATATGGTCAGGATAGTTTTTCTAGTTGCATGCTCATATGTTCCTGTACACATACACTTGCATAAAGACTTATATATGTATCAATTTTTCCATCTTACCCCACAAGCAACATATTTTAATGTATCGGCTCTGGATAACCAGTACAGCATTTCGAAATTATGTCACCTATTCCATTAAAAAAAAATCACTTGAGGAGCTTGTTTATGTGGTAGGCATGCCAGGAGCATGCCTTGATGATCCTTGTGAGTCCCTTCCAACTCAAGCAGCTTCTGTGACTCTGTGACATTTTTTTTAGTTTAGCAAGTGGTAGGTTACAAATTAACTTTCAAATAATCTACCAGTAATATATGTAGTGCATTTTTTCTCTGCATAATTTTCAGCTGTGAAGAATTTGATTTTATTACAAAAATACTAATTAATTCAGTTCAAAATGTAAATTTATATCTGAAATTCAAACTGTGGAGTTAAAAGCTCAGAACTCATGAATTATGTTTAGCATGTTGTTAGCTAGATTTAAGGGGTTTTACTGAGAGTTCTTTTTGGAAGAAAGCCATTAGTCTCCTTAAAAATTTAATTTATTGCTGAATAAAGCAATTCTATCTTCTCTTTTTCAGACCTACATTGGTGATAAACTATTGCTTGTTAACCCATTTAAAGAACTTCCTATTTATTCTACCATGGTAAGCATTCTCTTTTTAAAAGTTTGCGGATGTTTTTTAAGAATTCATATAGTTCATATAGTTCATTTCACCGTCCAAACCCCTAAAATTAATTAACATATATGCCCATTTTTTGTGGGGAGCATGTTAGCATTTTAGTATTTTAGCAAAACCTTTAAAATTTCTTCCAAGATACATATTTTTTCTGTGTCTTCTTGGTAAAACAGCCATCTTGATAATGCTTTGAAGGAGCAAGAGCTCCTTTGGTTGTTTAAAAATAGTTCCTGATGACCCTTGGTGGTTTCTGCCACAAACTTACAGAAATAGATGCATACTTCATAATAGATGCGTACTTCATGAACTTGAGTTCACACCCCCTTGTCCAAAACATGATAATGGAGATAACAACCTTGGGTGGTGCATGAAAGCTCAGAATGTCTGAATGTGCTCCTCATCTGGTACATCGGGCAGCACTGAGCGCAACGTGCTTGGCACAAGCTGGGCACTGCCCTGGCTCAGGCATAGGGAGGTGGCTTGTGCCAGGCACAGGCAGCATTTGGGCAAGGGGAATTGAGTCTTGTGAAAGCATTCAGGAGTTTTAATCTCTCCTTCATCTTCACCCAGACATTTTAGACATATAGTATTAATAAAACTGTTAGTTTATCCTCCCTTCTTATCTTATTGGGGCACTCAGATCACAGAGCTCAGCCTCCCTGACAGGGAATGTTCAAATATGTCTATTTAACTTACGAGAATTATAAAGGATTAAAAATTTGGTAAGCAAATTGTAAGTTGTGACTGTTTGCTGCGTCATGTGGCTTTGTGTGTAACAGTAGTAAATCTGAGAGGAAGAAACGCTGTGACGTTCATGGTAGGAGCAGCACATTACAAGTTGGGAGTCTGAATTTATTTCTAGAAATGGAAATCATCATCCTTTATATTTTAGATTATGGTATTTTTTCCTGTCACTGTGTATTTTACATTAGATACTTGATTTTGTGCACCAAGAGAGAACTTGTAAAGAGAAAGAGTTTACATATTAAAATCTTTCCTGAATGTTTGCTGCATCTTTACTTCTCTGTGTTAAGTTCATAATGAGACACTTTTTGTCCTGTAATTGTCTGGGTCACCTTGGATAATAATTGATTTCACTTCATCATTGTAATCTGCACACTATTGTGTAATATGCAGGTATTTCCCAGATGAACAAGAAATCATGGCTGTAAAACCACTTTGTTTTTGAAATGCTCCAGTATACTGCAGCAGCTTAGCTGATGTTGTATTAAAGTCCCTAAATATTAGATGGTCAATGTATTAAAGTAATAAAAAGTGATGATGTCAATCCCTCACTAAATGCTGACATGCTATATGATGTGGCTCATTAGTTAGCATTCTTGTTTAAGGTATGTAGTTTGTTAGCGTCAAAAAGAAAAAGAATGCAAACATATTGAGCATTATACTATTTTTAAAACAAGGATGAAGCAATGAAAATATTATCATATATATCTTTTTAATAAAAGCAACATTTTACATTTCCCTCTTTTTTTTTTTTTAAATACTGTATATAACTTCTCAACAAACAATTTTGTTGTTTTGCACTGACTGCCCACACTTTGGTCCAATGAAACACTACTAAAAAAAATATTTTATAAGCAAGTGTTCCCTCTGAGATTACATAAAGAATCACACATTAATCTACACTGATGTACTTTGCTCCTTATCAGATTCAATGCAATTGCTGGATGAAAATATTACTGCATTTTTACATGGAAATATACTGTACAATTACACTACACATTATAATAGCATTATACACACATTATAATAGCATTATACAAGGAACATGCAAGTAGAACTTTGAAGGTATCCTAGTGACTGTAGAAGTGCTTGAGCTGTGGTCATGTAGCTTTGTTACATTCCTGCAGAATTTACTTGTCCCCCAGTAGGACAAATATATTGTTGAAGTTTGTGTTAGAAAAATATGTAAACTTGCAACATTTTACATTGAGCATAGTAGTGTGAAGGTTTTTCTTTGTCCTTTGTGACATTCTGAAACGATTCCTGGAGAACTGGTGTGGATTTAATCTTTTTATTTTGTCTGGTAGCCTTTAAGGTCTGACTGAGAATATATCATGGATGATTCATTCAGCTACAGTGTTGTAGATACCCCAGGACTGAATAATATCTAAATAAATAAGACAGGCATGGGACAGAAAGGGGTGATACATCAGGATACCCTCAAAAAACAAAACAAAACAAAAAAAAAAGGTGGTTTCTATAACAGATAATTGGATTTACTCAGGCTTTAAGGATAGTATATGTTGCCAGCTATGTGTGTCACAAGTTATTCAATACTGCAGAGAGAGTATTTGTGGGAGACTGCTCTGTCATGTAATAAATTAATTAGTTTATAACTTATTAGTTTTATTTAAATTTTAACTTTTCATAGATGTTTGTATTTAATTTTGTAAATTTTCAAGTCAAGACATTGAAAAACTGTAAATGTAAGGTATTAAAATGCAACTTATTAGGTTTTGTTTTACTTAATGCACAAACCACTACTGTTAAGTCCCATAGTTATGTTTAGTTTTGTATCTTAATTAGATCTTCTGTGTTTAAAGCTCTATTTTCTGTAATTAAGATCTTCATAGCTGTTGTGAACATATCACTTCTATGCATGGAGAGATTCTGTTCATAATGCATAGAAAGCTTTACAAAAGACTCAAGATTAAGGAGGTGAAATACAATTATTTTTAAATGAATTTATCATTTTAATTTTCTACAATTTTTCAGGTCACCCAGCTTTATTTAAGTAACTCTGGAAAACTGTGTTCCTCACTTCCCCCACATATATTTTCCTGTGCTGAAAGAGCTTACCACATGCTATTCCAGGAGCAGCGTCCCCAATGCTTTATCCTCAGGTGAAAATTTATCTTTCCATTAATTAATTTGTACCTCCTGCCTTTCAGCTGTTTCCCTTGGGCCTCAGCAGTTGAGATTTCCATTTTTTTTCTCTAACTGATTTTTTTTCTATGTACTGATCTCTGTATCATACATTAGAGCAAAATAGAAATGAAAAAGGTTTAATTACATCTCAAGTTCATAAATTCTCTTGGGCAATTGCCACTCCATGTAGCTGCATCTAATTAGGAACAAGCGTTAATAGTAAAGAATTCAAAACTGCTGTGTGTGTTTGCTAATATTACATGAATCAGGATTAGAAATAGAATCTATTGACAATAAAAATGAGAAGTCCTTAACTAAATTATAAACCTCTGTGGTAAGGCGCCTGTATTGGAGCTTGTACTCTGCCTTATATGTTTGTGTGACCATGAGTTCGTTTTTTAGTTCTCCAAGCTCAAAATGGGTTTTAAAATGGACTTTAACCTTCAACCTTCATTCACAGTGTTGTTTCAATGATAAATAACTTCAAGATTGTCAGTAAATGTATTAGTAATCTGTGAAAACACTTTCATCGAAATATGCTGGTTTTATAACGGTGGAATTTGGAATTCACCTGGAACTTTTTAATCCCCAAATCTATTAATCCTTCTTTTCTCTAACTCCCTAAAAGCAGTGAGTCTGGTGAATTTCTGGTTAGTCTTATCACTTTTCTATCTTTTCACATTTTACTTACTTCCATATCTTCTGAATCTTTAATCTTGATTTCCTCCGTGGGATTACAGAATCAATGGGATCGCAAAAGACCTCCTTGGAGATCATCAAGTCCAACCTTCAACTGTGCACCACCTTGTCAAGTAGACCATGGCACTTGAGTGCCATGTCCAGTGATCTCTTGAACACCTCCAGGGATGGTGACTCCACACCCTCCCTGAGCAGTCCATTCCAGTGTCTAATCACCCTTCCTGAGAAGAAATTCCTCCTGATGTCCAACCACACCACCCCTGGTGCAGCTTGAGGCCATTTCCTCTTGGTTTGTGGCTAGTTTTCTGGGAGAGAAGATGCTGATCCCCACCTGGCTACAGCCTACTTTCAGGCAGTTATAGAGAGCGATCAGGGCCTCTTTTTCTCCAGGCTAAACAACCCCAGCTCCCTCAGCTGTTTTTCATAGGACTTGTGCTCCAAACCCTTGACCAGCTCTGTTGCCCTTCTCTGGACTCCCTCCAGCACCTGAAGATACTTTCTTGAAGTCAGGAGACCAGAATTGGACACAGGACTTGAGGTGTGGCCAAATTTGTTACCATTTTACAGTATTTCTTTTTTTCCCAGTCACTTCACATCTGATTAAAAGTTCACTCACTGAAATGGAGCATTTTACAACAGGAAAGCACTTGGCCAAATCACTGAAGAACTTCCTATCAGTTGTTTGCAATTATTTTCAGTTTGTAGCAAGCCAGCTTTGCTCCTGTTTGCTTAACACCAAGAGCTGTCTTCACACAAACTTCTAATGGAAGTTACAGAATAAAATGATGTTATTAGTTATGCTCTTAAATAGCCAGTCGGTGGACTTTTCATAATCAGCTTCCTTCTGACTGCATTTTGTTCCTGCTTTTCAGGGGATAAAAATACATTAAGCATTGACAAGATAAGTAAAGAGCTGTCTAGGGAGCCTTTTAAAAGCAAAGGATCCTTAGTAAATCAAACCAAAGATTTTTGGTATGCTGATGGCTAATTTTGTGAGTCAAAAAGTGATAATGAATACATAAAATGAAATGGTATAGCTTGTTAACAGCCAGGAGTATAAATATCCAATGATACTGTTGTGATCTAAATCACATTTTAAAGCCAAATAATCTTGAATGGAGAGAAGTCCTTGTGTTTTACAGTGGAATGCACTGAAAGCTTTGGATTTCCTCAGTTTACCATCACCAAAAGCATTCTGTTCAATTTAATATTTATTTTTTGGAAGTATAATTCTATGTATTTTACATGCAATGGGCTTCTGCAGTACAGTTACAGATTTGTATTAAAACATTGTTTAGAACTACACTGTCCAATTTAATTTTAGAAGTACAATTTCTAATTAACATGAAAGATTGATCAGTTACAGATAACATTATTGATTATACAAAACTCATTCTTTTGTATTTAACAGTTTTGCTTGAATATATTTATTTTAAATCTAGAAACCTCAGTCACTGGGAGCAAGATTCAGTGTCTCACATACTCTGAAAATGGAGAAGAAGTAAATTATTCTGACCCCCAAAACTGTGCAAACTTAGTCACCCTTTCTGTATATATCTTACTAGAGTAATGGGAACTTGGAGTAGTAAAATAAGAGATTGGTTTCAAAAGTTCATGCAGATCAGCACACCTGTCTGCCTGTAAATCTGGTGGAAATCTTACATGAACACATTTTTTTCAGCAGTTTTTCATAATTTCTGATTATAGTTCAAGTACTACAGGAGTAAAGTTTTTTGTTATTTCTGCACTTCTGAGTGTGGTACATTAGGTCAGAGTTGAAAATGAAGTGCAAAAAAATAAAACCCTATCATTTATATAATCTGAAATCACAGATACGTGTTTTGTATTTTGTCTTACTTTCCCTAAACATCACCCCCAAGTCTTTCTACTCAGGGCTGCTCTCAGTCACGTCTCTGTACGTGTCCACAACCCAGGTGCAAGAACTTGCATTTTGCTTTGTTGAATTTCATGAGGTTTGCATCAGCTCTACTCTCAGCATGTTTAATGGAGAATAGCATCCCCTCCCTCCAGCGTGAGGTGTCACCCCACAGCTTGGTGTCATCAGCAAGCTTGATCAGGGTGCACTCAATTCTACTGTCCATATCACTGACAGAGATGTTCAACAGTATCAGCCCCAATTCCAATCCCTGGGAACACCTCTCATCTCTGGTCTCCATGTGGACAGTGAGATGTTCTATGATGATCCAGCCAATTCTTTATCCACCGAATGGTCCATTGATCAGATCTCTGTCTCTGCAGTTTAGAAAACAGGATATCTCTAGTCTCAAACACTTAACATAAGTTGGGGTAGATAATTTGAGTTGTTCTGATCCTGTCCATGGTATGCTGTAGCCCTGGAATAGAATACAGACTGACTGATCTGTAGCTCCCTGTGTCTTCTGCTTTCCTCATTTTAAATATGGATGTTAATATTTGCCTTTTTCTAGACAGCAGAGACTTCACCTGACTGCCACAGTTTTTCAAAAATTATGAATAGTGGCTTAACAACTTCATCTTCCAGCTCCTTCAGGACACACAGCTGAATTTCATTAGATACATCACTATGCAGCCAGGTTGCAAACCATTGCAGACTTGGACCATAAACTTCCTACTGATGCCAGTAGCAGTTTGAAGTCCAGTGTTAGCCTCCACCTTGTTATAGAAGCATGGACAATGTAGACAAAAGCAGTTTGACATATAAGATATAATAATAAGATCTGTCTTGTCACATGAAGACTGAAGTTTACCAGGCAAACGGTAAGATATTCACCAAAGCTGCATGTATGTCCCATGAGAGTTGAATGAGATCAAATGATGCATTGCTATCCAAGTATGAAGGTCTTTTTTTGTCCTTCTGTGTTCTGTTTCTTCCTTTTTAATTGATTTCTCCTTTGAAGGGATACTTGAATAGATAAGCTAATGCCAGACAGATACTGTATTTTGCTGGCTTCTCATTTTCAGAAACTAAAAGAGGTAACAATTTTATCAATCATCACATCCATTGTACTTGTGAAAAATCTAACTGGCTGTTGTAGAAACATCCCTTTAAATTTACTTTAATCAAGTGAATAAATGAAGGAGAATCGAATTACATTTTATTTGGTTCAGTTGTCTGTAAAGAAAACATCCTATAATTCAAGGAAGAAATTCTTATATGAATTTCTTAATCAAGCTTCACTAACTTCATCCTTTCCATCTCTTCTTTTCTTTTTCCTTCCTTCTCCATGCTATAAGTGCACCATTGATTTTGATTCTTTCCTCCATCCCACTGCTATTCTGTTGTTTCTTTACACCTTTATCATTCTCTTGCCTTTTACCTTATTTACATTGGTCACTTCCCCTGTCAGAAATTCTCATTCTTTTGAATATTTATTCCACATCACAAACAAGAAATCATAGCGATTTAGATAAAATCACTTAAGTCAGAGTGTATTACAGAAACTGGGCAGGTTGTAAAAATCAATCAGCTTTTTCTTTTCCTTCCTGTTGCTTTTGTATTTTCTTTCCATTCTTCCTATTGTATTCTTTACTTTCTATTTCTTCTGATTCCCCGTCATTACCACAGCAGCAATTTCCCCATCTGGGAAAAAACCCAAGCAACTTTAGTGAGCTCTTTTGCCAGACAAAATATAAAGGAAAACATAAAATCTGTGTTGTAAATACCTTCAAAAAGGCTTGAAATACTAGATTTGATTTGTTTGACCTGTGGTACAAGACAATGTATCTTGACAGTTCTGACAACCTTCATGTACACAGACAGTCAGTCAGTCAATCTCCAATGTTCTGTTCTTATTTGTCGTCCATAAACCTTCTGTTAGTTGAAATGAAAGTTTGATGGAGGTACCTTAAATCCATTCAAACAAAGCTAGCAGAGAATATAAATAACATTTCAATTGTGAAACTAACAATGATTCCTTCCTTTCTTCCCTACATGTCATCTTGCAGTGGAGAAAGTGGTTCTGGGAAGACTGAAGCCTGCAAACAAATAGTGAAGCATCTCACTTGCAGAGCCAGCTGCAGTGGAAATACCTTTGATACAAAGATAAAACATGTAAGTATCATTCCAATCTCTAAGTGGAATGAAGCAAAACCTTGGCCTTTTGGATAGGCAGAGATATTTGAACTGAATAGGAAAAGGTGTCAGCTCTGTATAAATTCAGAAATGGCTTGTTTTTACCTTTGAAGTCAAAGGAAGGTTTTTTCCATTAATAGGTATAGGATTAAGCTGACATTCACATGTTAAGAAGAATCTCCAAAGGGGATGCAGTTTTGTTTCTGTTTTGGTGACTTTAAAAGTCAGTGTTGTAGTGAATAGGAAACATTCCTGTGATAAGGGACTGCGTCTTAAACATGAAATTAATTGCCTTCAGTAAATAAATAAATTTGCCTGTATGGTGTGGTGGTGCTTTGCTGGATTGTATAAGAAATGTTGAGACATCTGAAGTAATATTATGCAAGACAGAAACTGTAAACTTGCAGGAACACTGCAAGGATTGAATGAAGTTATATAGCTCAATATTCATGTACTAAATATATTTAAGAAATAGGTAAGTGTTCTGAATATTTGTTCAGTCATATTTAATTTCCAAAATATATATTTCCATATACCCATATTTACTTCCCTTTAAGTCAAGGTTCATACTTACATTTTGAATTATGTGGAACCTTGGATTGCAAATTCAAATTCTTAAAAAAATTACCTTTCCTGATGAAACTTCACACCTGAGATCTCAACTCAGAGACAGCTATCAATCTTAGTGGTCTTAATAAAGGTGGAAGAGCATTATCAATTTTTGGTTATAGAGAGATCCTTTAAAACTAGCTTAGCTGTGATATCTGACTTTAGATGGTAAATGTATCAGATCTCATCCATAGTAAATAGAGATTCTAATTTAGTTGCCTTTTAAGGTGCCCTAATGAACACAGTTTTCTGGATTCATTCCTGATGCAGTTATGCATAGCACTGTTATATTAATAAAGTTGCATAGGTTAAAGCAAGTGCTGAATTAATCTAAAGAGCAAATACATCCTAAACAACACTGCTGGGGTGGAACTGGAACCAAAACTAGGTTAGCTAGTTTTCTGCTGCCACCTACTGCACAAACAGCTGGTTTAATTGATAATTGTGAATGGTTTAGTTTTTAGAGCTTCTATGCCACTCCATAGACCACTTCCCTTCCCAGCTATTTCATCCAGCGTCATGAAGAGAGTGATGTCAGAACAACGGTGTATATGCACCACATTGCAATCAACTTCAAGGGTTCATAGAGGAAAGTTCTGAAGGGAGTCTGTCAGAGTGTAAGGGGTGTAAGCTGCTAATTATACACAAAAGGCTAAATACGGTGTCTGTGAATATCAAAACATAACATGGGAGTACATTAGTGAGGCCTGCCATAAATATGTCTGAATCTGTTTTTTTCCTCAGGTTTTTACTAGTATAATCCTGAAATAATTCTATTTGAAATCAGTAATTGATGACATTTCTGACACTATATAAAACTTTTAAATTCCTTTTTGGGGTTATAGTACTGACTGACTGTAGCTTCATAGGCTGTCTTCAAAGATTTTAATATTTTTCCTAAGTGTGCCACCTCCAGGAATGACTCTAGTCACTCATATCCAAACTACTGGTGGGGACACAACTCACGTGTGAACCTTTCACTTACAACTTCTACTATTCTGGCATTGCTTTTTTGGAATATACTTATTTTGAGCTGTCTTACTTTAATTTCTATTTTGGAAAAAAACCTGACAAGTATTCTTTTAAATTTCAGGATGAAAAATGGTCTTATTTTTTCCCCCATTCATTAATCACGAGCCAACCTCACTGATGTTTCTTGAGATATTTCCTTTCTTACTGCCTTTTTTTTTTTTNAACTGTATCTTGGAGGCCTTTGGACATGCTAAGACACCCTTGAATGATTTTTCCAGCTGTTTTATAAAGTATTTTGAACTACAGTTTTGTGAGAGAAAAAAAACCTTAATTGCAGGTAAGTATCATTTAATCTGTAATTTTTGATGTTATGCACAGAATGTTTGATCAGAGATCCCAGGGTGCCGTGCACAGAATTGGACAGCAAGGGTTTCGAAGTACGTGAAAGAGGTAAGGGGGCTTAGGGAGTGTTAGAGGAGGAACTTTCACAGCGTGTGAATTGATCACTTGTTAGGAGTGAGCCCTGCCCTGTTCTGAGCAACCACAAGGTGGCAGGAAAATACAAGAAACAAATTGGCTCCAGAGCTTCCTCATATTTCCCAGGAGGTCATGTTTCCTTTTATTTCACAGGTCAACAAACTGAGAGAGCTGTGTAGTGCAACACTGTGAAGCAAGAGTAAAAAATGGATTAATTTGTTAAGTCATGCATTTGTACCTAATATTGTATTGGGTATTATAAGTATCCCTTAAATTAGTGACTGATATAACCTGTTTAGTAAAAAAAAAAAAAAAAACCCAAAAAAAAATTAAAACAAAACTAAACTACAAAAAAACCCCAGCAACGAGTATATTCTTCAGTACTGAAATTAGAAGTAATTTAATACAGCTTAAAGCTTCTTTTAAAACAACTAGAAACCATATTGCTATTTATTCTTCTTAGAGGCAAGATAGTGTGAAATTCATTCCTGCTTTCAGAGTGTGAGTCTTCTAAGTCCTAGTAAGCATTTATTAATAATAATTTTAAGAAAAATACAAGAACTCTGAGAAAACTTTCAGTTTGTTTCTGAAAATTCAGCTCTTCAAAAGCAGTCGAAGAGTGCTTTCATTTCTGGTCCACATAGGTCATCATAAAGCTACTCACTGTCAAAGCAAGGTATGTCTGCAGAAATAATTACACACAGGCAGTTTCCTACTTGCACTGCTCCTGGATGGAGAAGCTGTATGGCAAGACACACTTTTGTTGCAAGTAAATTAAATTTGGTAAGATAAACACTTCTAAATCTACTCCTTTTTAAAAAATATAATTTTAAATGTGCTTAAGCTTTCTGAAGAGTTTCTTAGTGTCTTGGTTTTGAAAGACAGGTGCCCGCCAAGGAAGGCAGGAGCCCCTCCCGGAACAGAAAAATTCAAACCCCCTCCCTCCTAATTATTTAAAGGGGCTCTCAGGCAAAAATATGAGGATAAGAATAACAGTTCTTTAATATGTATAAACAAAATAAAATAAAACAAAAAACCAACAAACTACAACCTAATAGGAAAATTAGAACAAGATACAGTATTAAACAAAAAACAAAACCTGACAGTTAGAATACACCCTGACACCCTGTCAGTCAGGGTGTTGGTAGCAGTCCAGTCCAAATGGTGGCTCCANAACACAAATGGCTCCCAGAGGGAGTTATCTATGTCTCATGGGGTGAGGTGTTCATGGCCCATTAACAGGAGATGGTCTGGGGGAGGAGGTAAGGAAAACACTGCCCCTTCTGATTTTAACAGTTCATGAAGATGGAGATAGAATACAGACCTTCTGGAATATTTTACATTGTAACCTAGGACACTTAGAAATTTCTTTGGAAGTATTTCCAATTACATTTTCTTGAGACAGTTCACTATACTCTAGAAAATATGATAGTTTCTTCATTAGAAATGTCACTGCATGGCAAGTTACTAATACTTTTTTCTGGTTTGTTTTATAATGACTGTAGGATAATTGTAAAGGAAATTCAGAACTAAAAACATGGGATTTTGTTTTTCATTTTTAAAGTCTCGTGGGAGGAATGCAAAATTATATCTATATTGGCATGGACTGAAGAACATCTCAGTTCAGTTTGTAAAAATAAACCTCAATCCCTAAAGCTAAAATTTTACAGACCCTTTGTATTGTAAATATTTAATTTGAGTATATTGTGTTTGCAGGGACATGGTTTTATGAACAGCTTCACACAGAACTTTGAATTAAACTTGCCAGTTTAATTCATAGCCATTGCCTGTGGCAGGATCAGTTAACCGGGTTCTTGTGCTGGTTTTCTTGTGCACTCATTCTGTCTCTTTATGATTCTCAAGCCATAGGCATCAGATGAGAAAATGTAGGAACAGTTAGGTCAATTAACAAATAGGAACAAATTGCTTATCTACTCTGCTATTTCTCAAGTATTTAGGAATTGAATCAGTTATTATAACCAACTCTAAGGTAGCCAAAAGTTACATAATTTACTGTCAAGAGAGACAAGCCTTACTATAGCAGTAGAAGTGTGTTTTATATTTCTGAAATTTGCAATTGTTCCTGCTGTTTGATTTACATAGTAGATGTTGCCTTTTCTTGGCCACTGCTAAGCATCTCATCTGAGTTGTCACAGGTTTAGACCACCATAAATAAGAGTGTTGAGAAAAACATGTTGTTTTTGGCGGGCTTAAATTCAGCCCAGGCATGCTCTATTTATTTGCGAGATTATTCGCAGCAGTATTTACTGTCTTGCACTGTTTAAACATAATCTAATAATTTAAATATGCAGAGCACCTGATTTTGCTGAGCCGTGAATTTATAACTCAATGATACTAACCGGGCTAAATAGGTCTGATATGTAAACAGAAATCCAAGTGACACTAGACTGCCTCCATCAAAGGGTTTAGGTAGTTTAAACCTCTCCACTGATATTATGGGTGGAGATCTGGAACAATCTGCTGAGGGAAGCGCATGTAAAGTACGTGTGTACACTTTTATTATGGAGGGTAAGCTCAAGGTGTCACTCCTTGCAATTTGAGTGGACTCCAGTGAAGTTTGTGACAGCTTCTTGTTCATGCTAAAGTTCTTTTAGACCCTGTAAATGCTCTAACTTTTGCCACAAGGTTTATTCTTCTAGCAGAAAGTACAATATACCTAAATAACTGAAATGTTCCCCATAATTTTCATCATTAGATTTGATTCATTCTTTGGCAAAAGCTGTATTTTTGCCATGATGTTTTGAAAAAAACGATGGAGAGTTTTATTGTGGTTCTATTCAAAGCCAGTATAGATATGTGAAGGGGTTATATGAAGAAAAAAGTTTCATATTAGATTAAGCACTTAGAATAAACTACAGCCCAGTCATTTCATTAAGTTTCTAAAATAAATTCAGAACTCAAAGATTGATCTTCTGGTGACAAAACTAATAAAATTCCTAGAGAATGATTCACTCCCACAGCATAATAGTAGAAGACTGATTTTTATTTTTTTTCCCCCAGAATGGTCCTTCAGGTAAGTTGATGTTCCTAAGGTGAAAATTAGTGCCTCTATAAATTTCCTCAAATTACTCAAAAAGAAACTTAGGAAGAGAAAATGAAGTCTTAAAAACGTATTCTTCAGATTTTCTGCTTTGCTTTTCAGACATTGATTTTCTCAGTCTTCCCTTTTTGAAAAGCAAGGACTGATTTTTTTTACTTTTTTTTTTCTTTTTTTATGTTACATTGAAATGGACTGACAGATGTTCTCTTGTCTTTACAAATAGCTGTGTTTAGGAAAGCATGGTTTTTGAGAAGGAGCAATGTAGTTTCTAAGAATGTATTGCTGAAAGGCAGATTTCACTGGCCACACTTTTAATACAGAATTTGCTTGCTGACTGTTTAGCTGCTGAGTAGATCAAGTGAGATGTTAAAGGAAGTAGAAATTTGTTTGTGCCTGTAAGCACAATTACCATTGCACAAAAATGACAGACTTTGCTTTGGAACTTTATTAATTTTCTCCCTTTTATTTCATACTTAGATTAACAAACATATGTCACTTTGTAGAAAAGCATACTACCCTGATAATTTTCTTTATGACTCTTAGCACCATTAAGATGATGCTGTGTTTGATTCTTGCTGATTGGAAGCTTGGCTTTTCTGAACAGCTCTTCCCACTGCTGGAGATGCTAGTTGAGATGGAATGTATTTAGCCTTATTAAAGTGCAGGTGACTTCAAGTACTTGGAAAGGGCTAAATTATTTTGTGTCATGTGAGTAAGTGATGTTGCCCATCATTAAAGTTAAATGATAGATGACCTTTGGTAACATTTTTCCTGCTTGTATTAATCAATGAATGCTGAAAACGTGTGAAGTGGTAGTTATAAAAGCCTTAGTGAAGAGTATTGCGCACAAAAATGTGATTAAAGATTTGCAGTGAACTCTTTTCAAATTAATTGATGGTTGGATTAGTTTTACTGTGAAATAAGTTACAAGCACAATAAAAGATGGAAATCCTCCTTCAGGTTCATCTATTCTGTTTTACCCTGTAGGAATGACAGCCAGGTAATGATTGATTCTGGTGAAAGCATGTGTCTGGGCCAGTCCTGCCGTAATTACATTCCTTCAATTTATAATGTGTTGGAAAGTTACTGGAGCCAGAAACATACATGATTTCCCAAGTGTGCCTTTGTACTTCTCTTACAGCTTTGGGTTTTAGTTTTTTCTGTAGTGTAGCAGCAGAGGATTAGATGGATGATACACAATTTCTCATAATATTGATTCCAAAATAGCAGTTCACTACTACATGTTGGAGGATGATTAAATGGGACAGATTATGTTTCCTTGCTTCAGCAAGTCAGACGTACAACTCCTCTCTGTTAGTCCTACTGTGTCTTAGCCAGAATCCCAGGCACGGTTTTGGTTGCCAGCCCATGTCAGGACATGTCTGTGCTATTACTTAAAGAAAGCCTAGAGGATGTCCTTGGCTAATGTACCCCTGACCTTCTGTACTCCCTAACTGGGATGTGTCCAGGAAGGTTTGGCCTATGCAGAGTAGTTCTTTGAGGGGCCCTACATAATTATATTTAGTTCATGGACAGAATTGATACCCTGAGGCCTTTCTCAAACCAATATGTTCAAGATTTACCCATTTCATTTTTCTCCTGTCTCCACTGTATTTCAGCAGTATTCTCAAAGGCTGTGTTCCCTCATATGCACAATTCCAAGTAACCTCAGGTTCACTGTGTTTATTTCAACAGTATAAACAGAAACTTAAAGAACTTCAAAAGATAGGTGAAATTTAAAATAAAATGACTAGACAAATACAGATGATACAGCAATAACCAGCCTAGCAATGAATGAGCTGTTGTGGACATTAGCAACTGTAGGGTGACAGGAACTGACATTCTGCCTGCTGGCCTAGTCATTAGGCTAATGCAACAGTTTTGCCTCTGATACATATTCTCATTCACCAAACTGTTTCACTTTGCATTGGGCAGCACCTGTGAGTCCAAAACTGGTTCTGAAAATATTTCTTTAATTCCAGCCATCTTAAAAAAAATAAAAAATGAGAAAAATTTCAAAAATACATGTGTGATGTGCATTTAGAGAAAATACTTGCTGTGCTGCAGGATGCATGCACCAATGTTTACAATGACTACATGTTCTAGAACTACTTCCAGTTCATGAAGAAAGTAGTCCTGAATGAGTTGGTTGAAAGCCAGGCTATGGAAAGCAATAGTTTAATATTCTCATCTTCTTACTGGGTTCAAAAATACAGGTCCTCCATTGCTGAGAAGTCCGCCTTGTGCTCTAAACTCAACATCCCTTTTCAGGGCAAGGATTTTGCAAAGATTCTGTGAAAGCTCTGCCATACTGCAGATATTGAAAAGCCTAAAGCTGCAGCGAAATGGACTGTGTCCATGTGGTGGAGGTGCTCAGTCATGTGTGAAGAGACATGCTTCTGGCCCTTGCGCGACATCTAGCATTTTAAGTAATGATGAGATAAGAATGCCAACGGCTGGGAAAGTGGGAGCTGGGATCAGGCTCCCCCTGACCAGAAAGGCCCTGACCTCTAGCTGCAGCAGGACATTCCCTTGTTCTCTTAGTCTCTTGCATCTGGAACCACGTGGTGTTGTACTCCCAGGGGAGAGCTCAAGAGTAGCCTCCCAAAACAGTGAATATCCCTCTGACTCTTCATGAGTCTCTCTAAAATGTCTTTTATCTTGTGAACAGGTAAATGGATCTGAGGGCTCAATACTTCCTTTGTCTCTGTGCTTTGCCTCTTTCAGAATCTTAGTGGGCCTGAGGTTATATATGATCCTGTAAGCTGTTTTTCTGTTGGCGAATCTCACTCAGATTCATCCTCCTTTACCTTCTTCCCCAGACTGCTGATTCACACAGCTTCTCCTTTATTCAGGTCATCATAGCCCTTCTGAGATGCCCATGTTTCCCCAGGTTCAGGTCAGTGAGCTTGTCGATAACCTGTTCTGCAGAGGATTTGTCTCTTTGTAGCCATCTAGAAGCTAGGTGATTAATCTGAACTGTTAATCTCTGTGTTCTTGATTACCAGCAGAGAAAGAAGAATTTTTTTCAAGAGGTCTTGAATCTCTCTTCCATCTTTCCCTTTCTGTTTAGAAGGAGGATAGAATAGATGCCAGTGCTCAGATGGCTAAGCTTTAGTGACATGACTAATAGCTTGTCTCTTAAAAAGTCTTGCCAAGTACAGCAACTGGTACAAATCAACATTAGTACCTTTAAAACTAAGTTGTTTAGTTGGTGATATCAAACAGTAAGTAACCGTGGTAATATATTCATTCCACCAATTCTAATAGAATTAGGGTTTTATATGTGATTTGTATAGAAAACCATGGGAGTATAAATGGTAATACTATATTTTATATGCTTCCCTTAGATAATTTTATAAGAAAATTTGTTTATTATTAACTGTTGCAATGATGAATAGTTTAAGATATTTAAGTTTAGAACAATCAGTATAATGATGAATTTATATGTTTGTTTCTTAATCAGCTAGGATTTATACATACATGTTGGAGAAGTCTCGTGTCATTATCCAGCCTCTCAACCAGAGTAATTTTCATGTTTTTTACTTGATGATGGATGGATTGTCTGCTGAAGAAAAATACACCCTGTACCTCAGTAATTTATCTGCACACAGGTAGGAAAACAATTTTATGTTTTGTATTAATAGTTTTCTTATATTAATGCCTCTCTGCTGTTGACGTCCTTCTTCCAATAGTTAAAATTTTTCTAACTTTTCAATGAGTTCTGGTGTTTTTTATTATGGAGTAACTGCTCATGAGGATTTAGTTCTGAAGTATATATATAATCTCTTAACAAGATCAGAGTTTTATACCCATTAATATTGTTGCCTTAAAGGAGAAAAATAAATTTATTAGCTATTTTTCTGTCTTCTGTGGACTAGAGTAGTGGTCTATTTTTTTTTGGTTTCTTCCCTGGTGAAAAGTTTGTTTCCTAAGGTAAAAACTCATTTATTTATAATTTTCTTATGGAATATGTTGATTTTAATGAAATGTCACTAAATGTAACTGCTATCTCCATTTTCATTTTGATACTTACTTTATATCAAATAAGTAAGAAAAACAGAAACAAGCATTTTGACTGCTTTAAACCCAAGGATAGGATTCAACACTGAGCACCTAAAATTATGTCTCTCTGGATGACTCCATATGAGCTGGCTTGTCTTGGCTTCCATTTGCAATCAAAAGAGATCAAATCCTTCTCAGCTGTATAATGATTTACATATAGCTGTGTGCTTTGGATGAACTGAGCCACATTTGTGTCTTCATAAACTGTGCTGATTACATTGCCTTTAACAGTAAAAGCTTAAATACAAAGAGCTGAATGTAGGCACACAAATGTAGTGTGTCTAAGGCTTAATATAAATGTTTACTGTAGGAGGAGGCTCTGGGTTTTTTACAGGAAATTTTGTGAGTATCTTAGAATTTATTAATTCAGATTATTTTATAATGAAAAAATATTCCTCACTTCGTTAATTTGCCTTTTACTTTTCAGTCTTTCCTAGGTGTTACTGAAATGAGAGAAGGCAATTTAGTATTAATGATCTTCTCTTAAACTGACTACCTTTAAAATGAGTATAGTGAGTAGCTGTAAAAAGACCAGTGGTAATTAAAATAATGTAAGAAGAATGTTTTCAGGCTTTCACATCTAAGTCTTTTTTCAATGGATTTTATTTTTCTCAGCTTTTAAATTTTTCACTCTGACTAGTTACTTGAATAAGATAACAGTTCTAGATTTAGGACCTGTAAATAGGAAGACACCACATTAGTTTTTTGCAGAGAAAAGCTTTGTTGACTATGATTTTTTCTTAGACGAAAGTCTTGCTTGGCAATGTTTTAAACTGTCACCATTTCTGTATTATACAGAATAACATACAGCACTAGCTCTGAAAAAACCTCAGGCTAAATTTCTTTGTTAAAAATTATTCACTTCAAAGCAGGGAGAAGAAGAGTTAAATTCTATATTTTAAATCCTTTAAGGACTTTGAAGACCAAAAGTATTCTAAGTTCTTGATGATTACTTTATTCCTCTTCTAGCATAAGTTTTTTGGAAGCACTCGGTTTGTTCAGGAAATGAAGCAGTTTGAAGTCCCCTTGCAAGAAGCTCAGACAGGAAAGAACTTAGTGTAAACCTGAATAATTAGATTCACATGAACAGGGCTTTATCTGATAAGATATCTGATAGTCATCTGAAAAGAACAAAATAGTATTTCTAAATAGATGTCTGAACATTGCAGTACCGAAGCTTTAGAAGTAATTTATAGCTGGATATTTGCATAAACCTGCTTTTATCAATAAAGCTTTTGCTTTGCCTATGCAGAATAGATTGTATCTTGCATTACTGAGAGTGTTTGGGCCAAATTTTTCTTACCTTAAACTCCCGAGTTCAGTACTTCAGTGAGCTAGATCTTTCTCAGCTGATAAAGTTAAATTAGGGATAAATTTCTGCTGCATCAAACTCACTCATGAGTCAGGATCTGGCCTCTTTTATAAGCTCATTATTTCTGGCTTAGTTAAACTTTGATGAGATCACATCATTCTCTTAACATCCATAAGTGTTTTTTTCATGTATTCTTTAAACAAGTGTAATCTTGATTCAAATAGTAAAATTAACTTGATAACAGGTCTTTTGAAACCTTTGGAAGGTTGCTTCTGCGCAGTTTTTTTTAATATTTTTCTTTTCCTCTTCACATTGCTTAATACTGCACTTTTATGTAGAAGATGCAACAATCCTAGTGAGTAATGGCTATTACGATCACAAAGCACCCCAATCTTAATGTTGTTTCCTTCATTGCAATGTAAGAAATAAGGTGTAGCATGGCTTTTTATTTCAGATAAAAGTACCTCAAAGATTTAAGGTAATTTTGTCAATATGATGCTGTAAAAGATGAGATGTAGATCATGTTTTATGTAATATATAATCCTGGACTGAGAGTTAATGTAAATTGCTTAGAGGGAAAATCCCTCCCTTTTGGAATCAGTAAGAATTTCTGTAAGGCTGGGGTGGCACCCCATAGTGTAGGGGAAGTTGTTTGGTTGTAAAACTCTGCTGTTTGGTACTGTCCTGAGAGGGAGCTTGAGCTCAGAAACTTAAATATGTGTTGTTGCAAGCGTTATTTTCTGATGCATCATGTGAAGACAAATAGCTGGACACTTTCTATTGAGCCTGCATACAGCTAGGATCTTAAAGTAGCAAGAATTTAATCTGCATAGGGAAGGATCAAAATGAATACATCTCCCATTGTATCTGCATGTACATCATGATGGATAAAGACAGAAGTAATTGCTGAAAGGTAAGATCATTTTTCAGGACTGAGCAACGGAAGCATGTCAGAAATGAAGAGCAAGGCTCGAAAGGGCAAGTTGAAACTTTTTGACTGACACTACTCCCATGTGTTCGTTATATTTGAAAACTGATTTTTATCAGCAGATGGTTGATTGAAAACTTCCAAAATTTGTATTAATTTACTGTGTTTCAAAGACCTTTAGGACTTCTTTATCTTGTTGATGACAATTACGTGTAATTCAGAGAAATTAGCAATTTGAAGTTATATTCTCAATTTGTTCTTGATTTGCTCTGGATTACTTTATTTTTTTTTTTTTTTGTGATCTCTGAAGTTTTGCCTCACAAAAAAAGTATGTACTAGCTTTTCTAGCACATTTAGTTTAGCCTCATAGTTACAGCAGCTGCTAACTTAGTGATGAATCTTGCAACCAAGGTGAAACAGAGCAGTAAGAGCTGTGACAGTGGTGTTAAATCGATTTGTAAATGATCTTCAGCTCTGGTGAAGAAAGGATAGGAAACGAAACATCACAGCAATAGGAAAGAAAATATATTGGGAAAATCTTCCAGAAAATAAGTAGAAAGTTCTGCTTTTTGCTTTGGGCCAATTGCTTCATATTAGCATTTCTATTTCAAAGCTGTGGCATATAGAGCAATGTAAGAATGTCTTTGTGAAATATGTATATGTAAGATACTGAAACATACTGTTATTAAAAATAATGTCCTTACATTTGTATATTTATATTTAAAAATATACCTTAAATCCACTTAACTCCAGAAAATAATTTTTTAAAAGATGATAGGTTTGATAGCTGTTCAACTAGATGTTGCCTTTTTCAGTTTAAACAAGGTTCCTACTTCTCCTCATTCACTGTACTATAAAATCAAGTGAATAACTTTGAGCTGAGGAAAATGTTATATACACATTCATGCAAGCTGAACTGTGGTCAGAGCATACACTTTTTGTATTTGCATTATCAAACTGCTGTTCCCAGATGTAAAGAACATGTAAAGCTTTCCTTTCTCTCATGGAACAGTGGTGTGCACTTCACTGTGTGTTCTCTCTGCCTGTGAGGTTTTTCTCAGCCCTTAAAAAGCCATGAAATCCTTCTGCCTCAACAGATGTAGATCAGTTCATGGAACTGATGCATCTTATACGGTTTTTCAGTGCAGGTGGTCTCTTCACTTTCAATAAGAAACCTTGAACTTAGTATATAAAGGAGTGATTTTAGTAAAGTGATTGAATTTTGTATTAAGGTCTAAACTGATCTGAGACTTGATGACCTTGAGGAAATAACTTCCAATTCTAAATTATAAGGTTGTTCTTCTTAAAAAAGGCTTAAAATTTAGTGTGGTAAAGTGAATGAAGTAGAAAAGATCCTCATAAAGAGAAACTTATATATGATTTTTTTCTGTGTTTCCAGTCATCATCTTTAACAAGCACTAATACAGTGTGTTAAAAATAATAATTATTCTCCTAACATCCATATTGATCCCCATTCTTCTTTCCCTTACATATAAGGGCTCAAGATGTGAATTTTCAAGACTGTTAGTAGCCAGTTACCACAGATTTCCCCTTTTCAATACACTCAGGTGGCAGCCTCTCAATTGTTGTAGATATGGACTGTGAAGACACTGCACATTTCCATATCTTTTCCTTTTCCTTTTCTTTTCTTTGGATGCAGTTTCTTTTTTTTCTTTTTTTTTTTTTCTTACTTTTGTTCATTTGATTAGGTTCTCATTTAAAATACAATGAAATTATAATCTGTACTACAAAACTTGTGTGGTAGTCTAGTAGGAAATTCATAGAGAAAAGTTGTGTGGGTTTGGGATTTTTTGGTCTGTTGTCATTTGGGGCTGTTTGGTTTAATTTCAGGGCTTTTTTATTTGCTTGTTCGTGGGGGTTTGTTTGTTATGTTTTGTGGGTGGTTTTTTTTTTGTTTCTGTGTGTTTGGGTTTTGTATTTTTTTTTTAATTTTCCCCACAGTATTAGAAAAATAGGCATTTTAAGGATGTTCCAGTCCTCTGATGTTTCCATTCTCTTTCCTTGTATTCAAGCCTAATAGATATTTTTTTCTTCTGGATATTGACTTTGTTTTAAGCCTGCAGTACGGTCAAAAGCTCATTTCACAGAGGTGATTACACAGGACCATTCTGATCCCTATGCTTCACAATTTGCTTGATGCTGATATCTGTGTATGAGGACTAGAGGAAAATCCAGGTGTTAGACTTAAGTTACAAAATTAGGTGGATTTAAGTGTTGGGAATGAAACAGCTAGATCTGTAAGAGTTAGATCAGATTTTGCCATCCTTCTGGAATGATAATTTCTGTATGAAGTGCCAAGTTACATCACGTTATCAAAGTGCCGTTAGACATTGTTTGATGAAATTTAGCATAAGTTAGTTGTAACAAAATGCTGAGACTCACCCAAATAAAACCAAGTGTTGAGACTCCCTGAACTTCACTGTTGAGGATCAGCTTAGTTTTAAAAATCCTGCTGACAGAAACTAAAGCTCTGAGCTGTCAGGAAATCGGCATTAATTGTATTTAATTTTAGGAGGAGGGTAAAGATGGTACTCAAAAGTTCCTCTGCTGTACTGCACTTTTGCATTATGGGCAGAGTCAGCACAGGAGGAGAGAGCAGCTGTGGCAGGACATGTTAGGATCACCATCCCTGCAGCTGAATGGCCATGAAGTCCTTCCAAAGAGACCTTCTTCCAAAGATCTCTTAAATTTTGAACGAGCATTCCAGTTCTGGTTGAATGAGTAAAGTTGTGGGTTTTTTTGGTTGTTGTTTTGTACAGGTTTTCTGTCCTAACTTGATTACATGCAGCACATTCCTTTTCTCTGAAAATCTTACATTTTAAGTACATTAACATTTCTAGAACAATGCAGTGATACTAGTAGCTCAAGCTGTGTTCAGTAGCATGCCTAGAAAGCAAAGGGTATAATGACTTTTAGAAAATACTTGATAATCTTTCTAAATAATGTGGTAGTATGAAGATATCATTTCAAATACTAGGGAGATTTCAAAAACAGGAGAGTTAGATCTAGGTTATTTAGGTTATTTTTACTGTAATTTGTTTCAGTACAATAAGTGAACATGGATAGGTGAAACCCTAAGGAAAAGAGAAGAAAGATAGTTTGGGTTGTTTGTTTTTGGGTGGGTTTTTTTTTTTGTTTTTTTTTTTTTTTTTTTTTTTTTTTTTTTTTTTTTTTTTTTGTGTTTTTTTTTTTTTTTTTTTTTTTTTGTTTGGTTTTGTTTGGTTTTGTTTTTTTTTAAACTGCATGGTAGCAAATAGTATAAAAATTATACACTACCATTAGTTTATGTCTTTCTGATATGGTTTACTTATATTTCATCTGTCTAGTTAAAAGCTTTAACTGTCAACATTAGCTTCTTGACTATCTTCATGCAATGCTACCATGAAAATATAATTTGTAATCAGAGTAGTACTATTGTAAGGGCAAGGTCTGTGCATTGTGAAAGTAATGAGGTAATTCCATTTACTTAGATTCCAGTGAGGTCTGACAGCTAGACTAAACTAGGCTAGTTATCAGAAAGATAATGGGGAGAGATATAAACCACATGTATTTGTCTGAGATTCTGGAGCAGATTTAAATTTGTTTCAGTGAGTTTAATATTTATGTAATCTGGAATATTTTCAATGTCAAGAGAATTGTCTAAATTTTATCTGCTGTTTTTTCTGCTTTGCTTGTTTACTTTTGCTGCTTACCATATATTCTTTTCCTCTTTACACTATATTTACTGATGTCTGAATTTTTAAAATTATTTCTTTTTTGAGACTGAAACATCCTTACTGCATGTAGGTCATATGCATATTCCAAAAAAATGTGCTTTCACATTGTTCTCTTTAATGTTTTTCCCTACCCTCTTATAACATCAGCCTCCAGTTCCCATTTATTTCAACTGATAACAGTCTTTATCCCAAGAGTTTTACTTTCAGCTTTTCTTTGTTTTCCTCATTCATGCAGGTTTTCTGAGCAAATAGTGCTAATGAGGTTATTCAACTTGGTTTATTCTTTATGTGACCAGGAATTGAACCAAAATGAATGTTTATGTTTTTGTGAGGTTTTTTTTTTCCCTCAGCCTCTTTTCTTCTCTTATTCTTTCTTTGAACCTCAGGCTCCATTAATCTCTTGGACCATGATCTTCAAGTGTCAGTGTTGATCTTTGCACTTCAAAGAAGGAAGCGTTCAGAGACAGCACCAGTAAATGACTGATGTGTGTGATTTGTTATGCTGGATAGTGGTAATCATGACTAACTCAGTTTTATTGAGGATGGACACCAGAAAATATATTATATGTTGTATTAACATACAACTTCATGTTTCAAAGTGATATTGATTGACTAGAACTAGTTTTATCTAATTCTAATGCAACATTTTACAATACGTATTTTCAGATATATCTGAGATGAAAAAATAAAATGGAGTGTAAGTTTGGGGTTTTTTTTGTTCAATATTGATTTCATAAAAAAATATTCTAAACTAGTGATTAATCTGTGGTCTAATTAATCTCATTTTAGTTATTTGTGCGCTTCACTTCTGTTCAGCTAGCTTTTAGGCTTAGTCTCATATTTTAGGCTTAGACTGCCATATTTTAATGAAAACTAGATGGAACCTGTAGGAGCCTATTAGTGTACAGTAGCTAAGGTTTTTTTCAGTGTTTTTTAGCAGGGGAAATATGATGACTGGACCACATAGAGTAAATCTTCCTCCTTAAGATCATCACTGCGCATGTTAATATCCAGGGAATGCCTGACAATAACATCAGTGTTGAAGTTAACATACAGTGTGTTTCTGAAAAATTGACATTTCCTCTGTCTTAAACCCCTTTCTGTGAGACATTTGTGGATAGTTGTGTGCTACAAGATACATTACTAGGAGGCTAGCATTGCAAATACAGACTACATAATCAGGATTACATCTTAGGTTTTCAAAACAAAATTAAAATGTTAATTTGTGTCATCTGCTTTATTTTGCAAATTAAGTGGTTATTTTTCTATTTGCAGATACCTACACTTCATACACAAGGTATACCTCAATGTTATTAATTTTATTTCACAATATTTGTGTAGTTGTGTAGTTGTTCATCCTGAATTCAGGGTTAGTTACGTACACACCTACACACTTGAATTCTGCTTACATGTCAACATATCCAAAGCATTTTTTCTTCTTGAAAGCAGAAGCAACTTAGCTTTGGATTTGAATGATTAATTTATTTATTCCAGTTTCGACATCAGCAGCTTTTAATATTACTGCTTTATTCCCAAAGGATACTTTAAAAAATTATGCCTCCAGTGATGTTTAACAATCATTAACTTACTTGAAATTAAAGAAGAATTTTTTATTTAGAAAGGTAAAGGTAGTAAAATTGCTCTGAGACAACTCAGGGTCTTTGTCTGAGGTCCCAAGTGTAATTGTTATTTGTCTGGCTTTCAGAATAAATGCTGTAGAAATTCTGCTTTGTTCAAGAGAGCAAATCTGAAACTCATATTCCCCTGGGTATTTTTTTTCATTTGATGTTAACAATCCGCTCTTCAATGTTTTATTCTTCATGCATATTGATTGACTAGTGGGAGAGGATAGGCAGACTCTGAGAAGCAAAGAAATTATTCATTTTGATTATACTTCTTTTCAACCACTTTTTTTCTCTCATCATAATTCTAAAAAGCTGAATCTGTAAAACTATGTGTAAATGAACACATGATGTCTTCTCATGAATGAGTTTTATATTTATAGTGGGACAGTTGAGCCAAGGTGTTCTTTGTATTTTTGTGTTTTCCTAAACGAGCTCAGATATCTGATACTATTTGCTAAGTTACATTCTCTTGGTGTGAATTTGAAATAGAAAAAATTGCACCAGACTGTATAAAAATGCTCTGGCTTTTGCCTTTTTATTGCTTTAGTCAGTTTACTTTTGCACATTTAGTTTTATTCCACAAACTTGCATTTACATCATTTGAGTGGCATTTAATATTTATTTGATTTAGAGAGGCTTTGTCTTTCTTGTCCTCTTTGGTGTAAGCATGATATAGAAACAGGTGCAAAAAATAAGAGAAGAATACTCTGTGTTCCATGTCCGTGACATGGCATGAAAGATGAAGAATAGGAAGCATGAAAAAACTGAAATCTATGTAATTCAAAAGAAAGAAACAAACTTGGTAATTAAGATCACTGAGATCTTTGGAGTGTACTGAACACATCTGTCTAAATTTTAGCAGAAAACTATACATACAATAGAACATTGTTTAGAATAAATTGCTTTAAATGAGGAAAGCAAGTGTGAAAATAAATATAACATGTATCAGATAATTCTACAATTTGTTGTGAATTCTGTTGGTGAGTATCTTACACCTCAAAGTTTCTGGGCCAAGTTCAGCCTTTTGTTAGAAAAATGAAATCTCCAGAGAGATATGAAAATTATATATATATCTATA
>VXBU01016256.1:339080-387230 GCA_013400315.1 Bombycilla garrulus
ATCCTCTATTGAAGAAATTAAGTCCTGACTGTTTAAGCAGGCCACCAGTGTTTCCTGTCAGACAAAAAATGGATGTATCTCTGAACTGTGAAATTGCTGAAGAAACCTTGGCTTGAAAGTAGATGTCATTACTCATATAAATGGTAGAAAAGTTAATTTGGCTTTTACTTTAAGTACAAAATATGTCTCTGCACTTTACTAGGTTGCTGATCATCTCATATGTGGAGGGAGATTCAGTGGATTCAGCTCCTGAAACCACTTAGCTATTACATTACATAAATCTAGTGCGATAACACAGTTCTGCAATTTATGTTTCAAAAGTCACTCTTAGAATCGTTTTGATAAAATTACTGTAGATGAATTTCCAGCCAGGATTGGTTATTTCAGAAATTGTTATTGACCTACAGAACCCCAGTCATTGAACTCAGCTCATCTCAGTGTTAGATCTAGTGGAGCTGATACCTCTCACTGTTGCTTGGACTTGCTGCCTTCACTCCCTGTGCTTCCATGTATTTTTCATTGCACTGGTGGCCAGCTCTCTCTAGGGGATTCAGGCAAGGTCAACCCAAACTGTAGTATGGTTTTCTTCCTCTTTTCATTAAGTTCTTTCATTATTTGTTACTCAAAATTACCACTACTCTGAGATTAAACCTGGTTATGTGAGATTAGTGCCGTTTACAGTTTACATTTACTGGATTTCCACAGTATTTTCTGAAGTTAGTTACTTAAACTGAGTTTTGTCTAAAGCCTACAAGTAACTAATTAAAATTTTCTGAATATGCTAGTTGACTGCTAATGACCAGAGGATGTCAGGATCTTAGTTTTATGCAGCTCCTAAGAATGGTAGCTCTATCAGTCTGCCTTCTGAATTTATTTTATGTGATATAATGCAGGACAGAATGGTGTGTGAATGTCTTTCAATGAATCACCCGGATGGTCTTAGAAACTTTTTATTCTGTGAATAGGTCTTTTCTGTATCCAGTTAGCTTATGACACATCTCTTGGAATCATGGCACAAAATGTATATACAGATATATATATATATACACACATATATTAGCCTATTGAATGAGGGAGAGCTGTATTTTTACCAGACCTGAGCAAACAGAACTCTGGATCAGATAAAAAGACAGACTGGGGAGAGCTGAATAGGTCCAGAGTGTTTCAAGTTTCTGGATTTTGGACTCAATGATCGTAAAGATCTTTCCAACCTAATGATTCTATGTTTCTCTGATCAGTAGCCTGTCTGTGATAATAAGCTTTATGCTTGTCTGATTGTAAGCTTAAACATTTTTTGAATAGCAGCAATGTGGGTGAGAAAAATTATTAGAAAAGGATTATGAAGACTAAGAGAAGTGCTAACCAGTGGTAAAAAATAAGTCCATGGCCTTTCACTGTACACATTAATCACTGAAATAGGAAAATAAGTCATTTAATGGAATTGTTTTCTTGAAAAACAACTGGAGACTCTCCTATGTCATTAGAATTTTTCCAGCATTGAATAAAAGTCAGAGGAAGTCTATATGACCCTTCTTTGTTATAAATATCGTCACTTTGATTTAGTGGGTGGAATCCCTACCCATAGCAGGGGAGTTGAAACTAGATGGTTTTTAAGGTTGCTGCCAGCCCAAGCCTTTCAATAATGAAGATGATTCTCTGTGGTTTTCTGTTTAAATCATTGTGCACTTGACTTTGTTTTTATCACTTTTCTGTCTCAAATAGAGATGGGTTAACACTGGTACCCTTAGAGATTGTACATTTTTGTCTGAGTGTTTCTGAGTATTTCTTTCTGTTTGCTTCTGTTTAACTCATGTCTTTGGTTTTAGAAAAATCAGATTCACTATTACAGATGCATCTGCACTTCCTTGTGGCTGCAGTCCTTCCCTCATTTTCATCAGGCTCTCTGGAATTGCTTTCCCAGTATACTTTCAGCTCCATTATGTATACTTGCCACATTTCATATCTAATCTCCTGTTTGAACAGGACTCCTAAGTCAGATATAAATTAAGAGGAATTGAGCAGCATATATTAAAGTATGTCCTATAATGAACTGAACTTCAGTGAGTTTGTTATGGACTTAGGTTGGCCCATAAGACAAAACTGGAACAAATGGGAACATCTCAAATTCTTTGGTTTATGTGGTTTATTCTGAAGCCAATTTTTTAAACATACAATTGCAATCCTCTTCAATCTGTTCCCATTCCTGCTTCCATATATTTCATAAGGGAAAGAACTAGTTTAAAGCATAATTTATTCTACCATTATCTTTCTTCTCTGTTTATTTTTACTACCTTTTAAAATTGTATTTGTTGGTGTTTTTTTGTTAGAAAGCAATGCATTTGAATAAAACCTGGCTTGGTAGATCCCTGTGTGTAAATACAGTGTGGATTTTAGCACTAAGGCCCAGTAGGGGCTCTCTTTGTCCTATTTTGACACACAAACCATGAAAGTACGCTAAATGTTCAAATATGCCTTAGGAAGGCCAGTTCATTGTATACAGCATGAGGTCAGTGTACCTTCAGCACCTAACCAACCTCCTTAGATGCAGCCCTTCAGCCAAGACCTCGGTGTGCAATCTCTGAGGTTTACTTCAGGTTTTCTGAGCTTCTGTGTCCTTGGTACCTTATGAGAGGCAAAGGAAGAGGCTGCTGGGGATTTAATGTCAGAAGTATTTCCTTTGTGACCTTTCACTGAGCATGATTTTATTGTGAGGGCTGAAAAGATAAGAGAGAAACAGGCACATACATCCATCCTGTTCACATTTTGGACTGTTCTGGAATGCATTTGGGACAAAAGTGGTTCCTGAAGCAGGGGGGCACAGCTGGGCTTGCTGAGCATAGGAGAGCAGATGGGGATTCTCCATTTCTGAACCCTGCCTCCAGCATCATGTGGCTTGGTGGCTGTGTGAAAAGCACAACACTCTTCTTAAATTAAAGGAGTGGCAGCTGTTGATTGTGGATTGTTGATTGCTAAATAAATAACATATATAAATACACATGAATTTGCTCAATTTATAGTTGCAAGGAGAATATTCTTGCTTTTGTAGAAAAAAGTAAGATACAATAAGGTTTGGTGCTGCACCAAATCATATTTGTGTAGTGTATGATACTTTTTATCCCTTGAAAGGTGAATAATTGTTAATGATTAATTAATTAATTGTATCAATACTTCTAAAAATAAATTTAATTCTTAAGTAAATAAAATACACACACACACACACACACATATATATATATATATGTATTTCCCAGTACTTCAAAAGTTGTCTAGTGTCTTAGGGGGGGCTTTCCTTTTATTTTTGACCAAGTCAAAAGTTCTTTAAATGGATCTTACAGTTCAGAATTATTTGTTTACTATACACACCTGAATACATGTGGTCATACCTGCATATACAGGAAGAAGAGTGCCTCTTGTAAATCAGCTTATCTCAAACTAATGAATGAATTGCAATCACTGGTTACATAAAATAATTTTGAAGCACATTATCAGTACTTTAACTGGATAGTCTTGAAAGTTATAAGCAGGTTTCCAAATAATTTTTATAGTTTAGGTCAGATACTGTGGCTCTTAACACAGTAAGTTTTATTTAATGAATCAGCATTCAAAAGTAGCAAGTGCTGGTGGAGAAATGCCTTTGAGGCTCATAAACTTCATGACATCTGCCTGGCAACCAATGCCAAAGTCTGAACACAGAAATACAAAATTGTTTTTAGTTGTAGGAGCAAAGTTCAAACAATTTTTGGAGCATTTCAGGAAATGGATTGGACCAGTTTGCACTTGTATGCAGACTGGTTTACTGTTTTTACATCTTTGGCAATCTCATTATTTGCTACTTTTTCATCACCATCAGCATTATGATCCTTATTTCATGTATATTAAGCTTCAGAAGTTTACTTTTAGAGTGCTAGTTCACAGAATTATGATCACATTATTCTGTCCTGTAAAATATCTGAATCATGAGTCAGACAAACAGTTCAAGGTATACTCACTGTATTAATTCTTGTATTACCATCAGATGCATGAAAATTTCTATTTTGAGTAACTCCTGTTGCGCTTTTTTTTTTTAAATGGAATCATTCTCAATTTATGTTTTTATGTAATTTTAGGAACAGAATGTTTTGAGTCTCTGATTTCAACCTATTCCACAGGATTATCAATAAAATTAGGAAAAAAAACCCAACGTGATTGTAGCCTACCAACCTTTGGCATTTTGAGGCTAAAGACCAATATGTATTTCTTTACTTTCCTTTTCAGTATACCCACTGTCTGTAAAACTTATGTACTTCGTAGTACACATAGTCTTTTGTACAGAATTATTTGACATTTCATTTTCTAAAATATCAAGGCAGAACTACTTACTGGATAACACATGGGCTAATAAAAACTTTCCGTGTTTAAACCAGTTTACAAAACACATACATAACTTGTAATTTTGTTAGTTTAGAAAACTGAAAATAAGAGCTGTGTTCTGGCTGTCATCAAATCTGTCTACAGTGTTTAGTTAATTAATGTTATGCTGATACCTTACTTCTTGACATTAACAATGCTATTCAGATTTTTCTGTGTTGCTTTTGGTACTTTATTGCACAAGTTATGGGCAGAAATATGTGCACTTAAATGATAAGCAATAACTCCAGCTCAGTGCTACAGGGTAACAAGGTTCAAAGAGTATAAAATTTGTTCAGATTCAAATACATTTAAAAACTAGGGACGAAGGAAGAAAATGGTCCTTTTTCCCTAAGAGGAAAAGCCAGAAGCTATTCATTATCATGTTCTGGAAATGTCATTTACTTCATTGATGTCAACTGTTTTGCTTTGTTTTTATCTCATTCCTGTTTACATGTCGAACAGTGCTAAGTGCAAAGCAGCTTTTCCTCACTAAGCAGAGTACATTGTCCTCCCATATTCACATGAGATATTTAAAAAAATAAAAACATTTGCTGAAATATCTTACTCTGTGAGTTTGTAAGTATGGTAGAGATTAGCGGAATTTATTTTTGAAAGGTAATGGCTTGCTTTTATATACTCAATACTCTTTATCCCCGCAGTTCTAAAAGCATTTTTAAAACATATGTAGAACTATGAAGTCATTAATTTTCAGTGAGGCCAAACATTCCTGAAGTTTAATTATACTTAAATATCATCTTGGGATTTAGTAAGTAGTCACAGGAATAGCTAAACTTTTACAAAAATTTTATGTATTTCAGAGAAATATTTCACAAATATTTAATATGAGGGCAGTAAACTGACCTAGTTGTAAGAAAAGTGGGTTTTAAATGCTTATATTTTTTCTGTAACTAACCTATATCTGGGATGTTATGATTTCTACATGAAGTTAAAGTAAAAATTAAGTGATCTGGTAATACTGGATTTTTAGTGATGACCATTGTGCTTAATCAGGGCTACTGCCCTGAACTAGATGGGAAGGAGGAATGGGGACTGCAAAGGAAAAAGCCACATGATTGTGCTAGTACATGGTTCATTGGGCAGCATTAATAAGGGGAAGGAAGGGATTTAGCTTGTTAATCCATGCTTCTTAATACAATGTCACATTAAATGACACCCACAACATGCATATCGATTGTGTTAGAGCTGGAACCTGATTATGAAATACGGCTTCATCCTCCTGTGACATTGGCTCTCCTGAGAATTTTCAAGCAACAAAGCATCTACTAATGAAGATTTTGTAATAGTGTTCTGGTTTAGACTTTATATAATGACAAGTAGAGGCGAAAGATAAGTCTGTGTGGCTCATTGTGAAGTGTATCAGAGACTCCCCAGATGGTGTTGAGCAAAAAGTGGCATGGCTGTGTTGGGGTTCATCCAAGCTAAATACTGTGTTTTCTGCACTATGCCTAGGTGATACAGTTACAGTTCAGGAATGATTGTGAATCTTTGGAATCTCCATTGCATAGAGTAGAAGTAAGTGTAAGATAACGTTATAGTAAGGCCTAAAAATTATGTAAGCAATGCCTGGGACAGCTTAAAGTCTAGGTCGCCAGTACTTATTTCCTCCAGTCTCACTTAAACAACTCACTCTGCCTTTACTTCTTTCTCCATGAACCAGAGCTCAACATAGGGTATTCATCTATAACTTCCAGTTATTAGTATTTATTTTGATACTAAGATTCAACTGAAATCAGTGGGACAAAGCCCAGGTTTGAAGTTAGTTATGTAAAAGTGTTGTGCTGAATTGGGACAATGCACAGTGGTGAAATAATTAGTTATTCTACTTCACAGAGCTTGTAAACCTGTCAAGAAAAGAAACCAACTTCTTGTTTTTCTAGTGGTCTAAAATCATTAAATATAATGTCATGATGGGCATAGTCTAGTTCTGTTTTCAGAACAACTGATGCAGCATTTTACAGAAGCCGGCACTGAGAGCATACTTGTGTGTGCTTTTTAATGAAATATTTTAATTAAGATCAAGCTGTAAGAAAAGCCTTTACAGCACTAGAACAAAATTAATGCTTCCAATAGGCATTCCTGATTCCGTTCAGTCTGACTGATGTGCTCTTCTCTAGGCTATGGGCACAGTATTTCCTACCAGTTACCTATAAAGCAGACTTAGGGGGAGGCTCATGCATAGCAAGTGATGAGTCAGTTCTATATCGTGCTTATCATCACAATTAGAAAGAGTTTTGACACTTCTGTGTGAGGGGGGATATATGCAGAAAATCATATCCAGGATGAAGGTGATGTTTTGAAAGTGCCTGGTTTCAGTTATCTGTTCTAAATTTCTTTAACTGGGCAGCACATAATGATTTTGGAGAGCTATTGCATGACAGGTTTACATAGGTATACAGCATGATATATTAAAAAACCCCAAACAAACTGAAAAACAAAAGCACCAAAAAGAAACCAAACCAAACAAACGAAAAAAAACCCAAAATATGTTGGGTTTTTTGTCTTAAAAGTGAGAAAAAAAACCTTCTGGCTTGGATAAATAAATATTAAGTATCAGGATCTTAGTTTTAAGATTTTTCTTTTTTAAATATTTTGAATTGGTGAAGGAATATTAAGGCTTTTATTTGTATTTCATTTTTGTAAAAGAAAATGGCTTGCACTGCATAATTAAATATTGATAGAGAGTCCTGTATTAAGTGATTAGTTTATCTTAAATATTTATTCTTTGCTCCTTCCATGTAAATTCTTTACCCAATAATTTTGAACTTCTTTTAGCAAAAAAAAAAAAAATTATTTTATGTTCAATTTTAGTAGAGTAGGAGTTGATACTACTTTATTTCTCTATGGGTTAGTTAAGGGGTAACCTGCTAATAGCAGAGAAATGACATGTGGACAAGTGGATCAGCAGAAGAAAGCACATCATGGAAGTTTTAATTCCTCACAGGAACCAGCTGGCCGAGTGTTTCAAAAAAGAACAGATTATTACATTCAGCTCTTCTCATGCATTTATTTCTTTTTATTTTTTTTCTTTTACTAACTAAAGGAATATAAACAGAGAAAAATAATATTTTCCTTTGCTCTTGGTTTAAAAAAGGCCTTCAGAGATTTGGTATACAAAGGTCCAAGCCTTTGTATCAAGACAGGATCTACTGTGCAAACAGAGAGGTCCTTTGAAAATCTATTGCCACAGTCACACAAAAGAAATAAACATAACTGCTTTGTAAGCTAAAGCCAGGGCAGTTTCATCTGTGTTCGCATTCCTGTTCCCAGTTCTTATCAGGACCATGATTCTATCCTTCTCAGATCTTGAAACTTGGGATTTTCTGCCTCAGGATGGTATTTGGAATAAACTAAGTTTCTGTTGTGACTTACAGCCCTATTTTTTATTTTTTTTTTTCACTTCATAAGTGAAAAGCATAAGAACTAAAGTCCAAGTGAAGTACATTTGAGTTCATTTACTGTACACCTTTACCCAGAAGCCCAGTAGAATAAAGATCTTATCCTCCCTGAGTGATTATGTGCAAGAATTCTTTTTCAGTCATCCTAGTTGCCTTATTAATAAATAATTACACGTAGAAGGTATGAACCACTTACTGACTAGATACAAAATCAAGCTAAGTTGAATTGGCTTGGAGATATTGTGATGGTCATAGCATATGTCCTGAAAATTATTTTGATCCTGCTTCCATTGGATATTTACATAAATTTCTAGAGTTTGGTTCTGTGCCCCAGGTCTTTTAAAAAAAACTCCAGGTATTTTGAAGGTATTAAAAAAAAAAATCTTAGAAGAGGTTTTATTTGGTTTCTAGCTCATAAAAGGTAATCAAAGTGTCTGGAAATTTCATGGTGATGAATTGGTCATATCAGTTTTTTCTTAAAACTTGAGGTTCATTTCTGTAAAATATGAGTTTTCTATTTTTTAAAAAAAAAGGTGATTTAGAAATTGGTGTCAGAATATTTGTTTTAAAGCTCAGAAGAAATATTCCTCCTCATAAAATAATAATGCAGGATTTTTAACTACTAGCTAGACTAGTGGAAAGGGTTACTGACCTGAGCAGAAGAGCAGAAATATTATCTTCCTATTTTGATTCATCCTTCGGTAGGGGTCTCGTGTTTCAAACTGTTCTGATTTTAGAACACTATCATCCCTTCAGATATTGAACAATGTAAATTTCTGATCAAATTTTGCTCATCCTCAGATATCTTATGGCTCTAATACCTATAGTCAATATTTGCGTTTTAGGGACTACTTAAAGGTCAAGGTAATGTCTGAAACAATTAGAGACCTATCTTTGCTTGATGTCCCACTTTCTGGGGCCAAAATTACTAACATTATAGGAGATTAAAAAAAAAACCCAAGCAAACACAAAAAAAAAACCCCAACACAAAACAAAAACACAAACAGAAAAAAAAAACCACAAAAAAACCCAACAAATCCCAACTTATCTGAGAAATTAATTTAATGTGTTTCATAGGATCACAGAATAATTCATTTTAGAAGGGACTTCAGGGGGCCTCTACTGTACTGCCTGCTCTAAGCAGGACCAGCTGGCAGATCAGATCAGGTTGTTCAGAGCTTTGTCAAGTCTTGAAAACCTCCAGGTGTAGTTCTACGGACTGTGGGAATTTTTATCTTTGTAATATCTTTCTGAGTCTTCTGTAGGTGACATTTAATGGACTGTTGTGCTCCTAAGTCTGTTTTCTAATATGTTTTTGCTGCTGCTTTCCTCTGGGTTTTCTCTTAACTGATCTTGATTTTCCTGAAATGGGATGCCCCAAATCACACAGAGTAGTCTGGTTCAAGCTTTAACCATGCTAAATATTTCATTACTCCTACACTAGCCTGTGCAAATAAGGGTGTTACATATCATGATTATATTTTTGCATTAGCAAGGTTTACTTGACTCTCATTTAGTTTATACTAGATGCTGTTCTGATCAGACACTGCCTAAGCAGCCTTACCTGCCTTGAATTTGCACATTCAGTTATCCCAATATCTTATTGTATTGTTTTGTTGTGTATTGTATTGTTTCTACAATTGTTGAAGTGTATCTTCTTAATACTCATTTCTGTTTGCCCTAATTCCTGGAAAAAGTGTGCTTTCATCTGATCTCTGTCACTTTTTCTGACCAAAAAAGCAGGATGCCCTTATTCAGCCCCTTGCTTTTCTGTATGGTTTTAGTTGTTCGTTTTTGGTTGCGTTAGTTTTTTGGGGGTTTTATTGGTGTTAAAGATATGTCCTCTTTTTCTAATCTGAGCTCAGGTTGTTCTGAGTATAAACAATTACAAAATGAAGCTTTTTGCCTTTAACCATGAGGGTTTTTTTAACTGAAGATCTTGACTGTGGTTGCTGAAATCCTTATTGCCACAAGCAGTGTTTACTCCACTATCGACTGTAATAAAGTTTCGAGACTTTTTTGTGCTGGTTTTGTACTTTTTCTCTTGGATCAATCCTGCTATAGCCCAGAAAGCTGTACAACAAAATGGAGATGTGTCAGCACTCATCCTTCATCAGGAAAGGAGTCAAGTGGGAAGCAGCTAGATGCTAGCTTAAAAACAACCCCAACCCCCTTTTCTAAACCATAGGGCTTTATCCTAAAATTTTACAGTGACTTAGAACCACTTAACGATATAATCCTACCAAGAGTTCTTTTAATTATTCATGAAAAGATGTATTTACTTCGGGAAAGCCCTCGGAAAAGAAGTGTCCATCTGGCAAATCCACAGTTCATCTTCATCTTTAATTGAAACCCAATTCTAACTGTCCAGACAAAAGGGAATTTCTGATTAACTGATTGCAGCTCTTTTTCAGACAGTTTCCCTCCCAGATATGACTTGAACCACTGCAATGAAGGAGATATTTCTGTATCATACAGAGAAATGTGTATATAGTTGTGTGGCATAAAGTGGCTGCTTTTAGAGAATATATGAACATTTCAGGTGTGCAATTCTACAAATGCAAACTGGTTAGGATAGTGTTTTGGTAATGTTTTACTTACTCTGTTAGTGAAATACCAAGGTTTATTATCAGATTTCAAACTTGTTTATTTTTGTCTTTTCACAGATTTTATATAAATGTAACTGTTCTAAGAATAAACAGAAATTACATTAATTGTTTACGTTGAATGAAGCAGATCACTTTGATACTAAATGCTCTTGGGTTACAGTTAAAAAAAAAAAAGTAAATCGTATTATTTTGCTGAGTTTCTCTCAGCAGCAGATTGATAGTCAAAACTCTCCTTTTTAGTCTTTGCTTGTCTTAGCTAGTTGTAGCTTTAGTCTCATTATTTCCTCAGTCACCTAAGCAGAGGATTAATTACTTCAACAAAGTTTTTAACTGGTGGGGTTATGTAGGAAATTTTGGATTATGCTTATGTCACAAAAGTTCAGTATTGTTCAGGTAAGCTGACATACATATTTCTTCTTCATATTTGAGATCTGTGTATCAAATATGCAAGTTGAATAATTTTGATGATGTGAAACAATTATACTGAGAATGATAAGGTAAAGAGGTAAGGTAATTATGGAGTTATATGGGTGGTTAAAGTTTCAGAATTGTATGTCATACAAAGTACTTTTTTACACTCTTGGTTGTACTACTCACACCCCTACCTGAAAATTTGATCTATGGTTTCATTCTAATGATGGTTCAAAAATTATATATTATGATAAGCAATATACAAAAAAATAACCACCACAAATTTTTTCCTCTAAATACTATTTTTTTTTCTTTTAGAGACTAGAATAGATGAGATTGCTAAAATGCTGCTAATTAGAACTGTCAGAAAAAAAATCAGAAAGAAAAACTGTATAGTCCCTTACATTTCTCAAGAAATTGTGTATCTAATGTGGCATTGTGCCTTACTGAAAGTAGGTATACTAAAATTCAATTACTTTATCTTCTTTAAGAAAAGTAGTTTTATGAATCAGTGAATTTCTTCTTTTTTGAAATAAAAATCGCTGACATGTCTTTAAAACTTTTTTGCATGTTGATAAACTGTCTTTTAAAGGTACTAGTTCACCACAAAGGTCAGCATGGGGCAGCATTTAAACAAATACACAGTCAGAAGAAATGGGTTAAATACTAGAACTGCATAAACTCTTTAGTTTGTCACTTTTGCGAGAGATGTAAATTTAATTTGTCTGAGTAGCTACTTGAAGTTAAGAGGCTCAACTTCATCGAAAATTTGAGAATCTTTTTCTAAAGCTACAGTAACCTAATGTGAATGTGCATTTGCAGAATGAATTTGCAGACAGAGATATGCCAGTAAGGCTAGTAAAACTTAACAAAGTACGCATGAAACTGGTGCACAGCCTGCGTGCATCAGCTATTATGGAACATCAGCTCTGGATTGTATGGCAGTAGTACCTCTTTTACTAGAATAACCAGCAACAAAGAACTCAGGAGTCACCAGATCTGGTTTACATTTGAATACTATTTTATTGGAAACTTACAGGAGCATTGCACACACTCAAGTCACATCATAGGTTTTCATGGGTATAGTTCACAATAGCTAAAATCCAAGTAAAAATAATAATTAAAATTTCCATGGTATGTTCAAAATATAATTTTAAATTCCTCTTCATCACAAACAATGCCATTCTGCCCAGGCCACTTGAATGTCAAAAGACAAAAATGCACTATAAATATGAGGAAAAATACACATCCTGGAAAAAAGTTTACATTTTATGGAAAAGTGATGTATCTTCAACCAAGGAATATTTATTATTATTATTAGGACTTTTGCTGTGTGACACATCTCTTCCCCTTGACTTAATTTTTTAGAAGAAGGGACAATTTAAGATATGGACTCTAGTTCTTAAACGTAAATAGGTGACAGTAGTAATATTGACACAAATGGTGTCTCAAACCCTTTTAGTCCTTGACGTCTTTAGGGTGGAAAGAGTGAGCTGCCAGGGAACTATTTTAAAAGAAAAATAAAATTCTATCTAAATGTTACTATGTTTCTGAGTCAGAATGAACTGTATGATTAGGAAAATATGTTTCCTTGTATGACTAGAATATATTATGTTACAGTACGTATTTCCTACATTTTGTGAGGGTTGTATGATACCTGTCAGCAGTTCCAAGTACTCTATGCAATTAATCCATCCTTAATATGACTATACTTTATATTATAAACATATAACATTCAAATGTGCAAATCTTCAAAGCAATGTTTTATATTTCATTAATCCTTAAATAGTTTGGAAAATGAGTGGGCCTCATGAAGTGTTATAAAATAATGTAATTGCTTTTAGACTGGGAAAACTAAATTGAAGTGTACCTTAGAAAATGTCCAACTGTATCCCTTTCCAAGAGCACCAGCACATCTGCTGATTAAGTCTTCAGGACTTGTATAGCTGGGAAAGTCAGATTCTCTTCCAACAGGCAAGTCGCAGCAGATGCTGCAGTTTATGCATGGTTTGTTAGAGCCATCGGCACCTGGTTTGGCAGGTACCCATCTTGCCCCCTGCTGTATCAGCAAGTGCTGTGCTGAAGGCAAGAACTGGCACGTGTGGTTTCATGCTGCAGCTCAGCTCTTTCCTCCCAGAGGGAGCGTTCTGCACCACATTGCTGGGCTGCAGCCTGCTTTCAGAGGTGCTGCTAGTGCTCATGCTGCTGTTTGCAACAACGGTACCCACTAGAATTTCAGCTGTGCTAAAAAGCGCTGCTTAAATGGGGCTGCTGTAAAAAGAGAAGCATGGAGTATTCTTTTCACAGAACAGGAAAGACTACTCCCCGCTCAGTACAGAGAGACAAAGAGTTATTTAGGGAGAAAACCATTGAGGAGGAGGCTTTTTTTGCAGAAATGGCCATATGCTTCCAACTCCTACAACATTTGACAATAGAATATTTTGACAGAAGAGTGGCTACTGCTGTAAATCCCCTAATTATGGATCAAAAGTGCCACCAACTCATGATGCATAACATGTTACTGGCAGAAGCTCATGCAGCAGTTCATGAGAGTGGATAATTTTCTGATGGATTAACCTTTACATCAGTAGGTTCTATGCCAGGTTCAGTCCAACATAAAGCTGACTATACCTTGTATCATCTGCTCTAGGTAGATTTGACAGCTGTGCTATCATTTATAGCTACCTCAGTCTGACAAAATTAATATTTTAGTAACCTCGAGGAACCAGTGCAGAGCTCTGGCAGTGATGCTCACAGACCCACATTCTCAGTGGTTTGAGAACCACAAGCTTTGTGCACTGATGTGAGAGGCTTGTTCGTACTTGAGATATCAGCTGAGTTAGTCCTCCTGTGGGTGCAAAAGGTACTTATACACCCAGGCGCACATTTTGAACCCATCATTCTTCTTCTGCCCACCTGCTGAGGTAAATTATGCCATTATCACTGCAAGGGGAATCCACACTGGTAGATCCTCTATGGATTCACAAAAAATATGCTTTATGTTTCATTGTGGGTACTATTTAAACCTCATTATCTGTTAGAAAAGTGCAAATACTAAATAGTTCTTCCTACACACATTCCTGTAAAAGGACACTCCTGTAAGAACTACCATCCCTATTGGAGTGTTACCAGACCTTTTGTGGTAATAGTTTATTTTGAAAGTATGTCTCCTCTACAGTGGTATAAGAGCATGATTGTAAACAAGAATTGTCAAAAATTAAACCAGTATTATTTCCCATATTTAGGTTACAGATCATGGACTGAACATCAGTAGAGAGAAAAATAATTGTGGGGAATTTTTGTTGTAATTGTGCTGAAGTGTGAGGACTGGAATGTGTGTAAATTGTCTATCTTTGTTGGTGTAGTGATGATGTTATTTGGACAGAGGTGTGGAGAGTTCTTTTGTTTAAGTGACATTTGTGAAGATTGCAGATTATGTCATGAATGTGTATTTTAATGATTATGATAATTTAATGGAATCAATATAAGAAAATATCTTACATTCTCAGCATTATGTAATTAGAAGTCAGATCCTGTAAGATATTCAGACACCTCATTTTTAGTGATTTCACCTCTATGAAGATTCTGGGATAGTTTTAATAACACAGACATACTTCAAGAGGGTCAAAATAAATGGTTGTAAAGGTTAGATTGCTGTACTTTTCAATAGTCTGTTGTGCTGCAGTTTGTGATTAATCAGTTTCGTATTATTACTCTTTATGCTGCTTCTGGTTTTTTCTTTCCTGATTTAGCTGCTGCACTAGGTGTCTCTCTTTCTCTCTGCTAATCTTTGTTTTGGGGAGGGTACATGAAATTTCGTTTTGCTTTGCAGTGTGCAAAGCAGTACAACTTAAGGGCTGTATACACTTACTACTCTGTGTACTTGGTTACTGCTTCATTTTGAGAGATTCTGTGTACACCTATCACCCATTCAGCTGCTGGGGGAAGGAATGATCATTGCAGCAGTTAAGGACTGATCTATTCTCTTGTCAAGAAGAGGGGAATTTAAAGCAGTCAAAGTTATCAGATGTGCTCCTCAAATCTGCCTTCTGAAGGGGAATCTATGGTAGTGCAAAAAGGAAAACTGGCAGTGGTAGAAATCCAGTTTGAACTTTCAACTTCCATGTAGGCTAAAGTTGGGGTTGAAGGAGTCTTAAGCAAAAGTTTAAGGAAAAAATACAGAATATTCTGTCACTGGTACTGCTCCCTCCAAAGGCTGAAAAAAATCTGCAATAAACCTCTGGTTAGAAATGTAAAGCAGGACTTTAACTTCAAGAGTTGGATCATGCACCAGCCTTGTAAGTACCAGATATGCTGTTTTTCTTCTGTGCAGGTATCTAAGCCAGACTGTATCAGAAGAGACGATGTTAGCAGCCAACCCTCAAAACAGAGAAAAATTAACCATACTAAAACAAGCTCTAGGTGCGCTGGGATTCAACAGCCTGGTAAGTTACATGAGCTTTTGTTATTTCTGGTTAAAATAATCATATTAGTTGAAAGCAGGGCATATGTAACTCTCATGGATAACCTTTTGTGGGGGGGGAAAAAAANCTGTTAGTTAAGACCTTGAAACAAATACGGCACTGGTTCACTCTGGGGAAATTACTGTAATCACTTTTAATTAGACACAGAACCAACAATGTAAATCTTTTTCGTTCTTAAAGATTCACAAAACAGCTTCAAGGTATAATACTCTGAACAATTAAATTATGTAGATAAAAAGAAGCAATCAAATCCCATATGACACCTCATAAAAGCCATGAAAATTTTTTCCTCTTCCTGATTTTATCTCCATCTTTTTAATTTTGTGAAACACGCATATGCTAACAGCACCTGAAAAGAAGTAAATACCTATTTAGGCAAAGAAAATTAGAGCCAGGTAACTTGAAAGAACTGACTTAATTCCCCAAAAGCAACAAGAAGATAGACCTGCTGTTTGTCTTTAATCCTATGAAACTAATGTAGAAGATAATTTGGAAAATCAATCAAGAAGATGTTCTGGAGGACAGAGGTGTGACAGAAATCAGAAGAACTAGAACGATGAATATAAGAACTCATGTAAACTGTGTATCCCTACAGGATACTACAGTGCTTAACAAACTCCCCATATTTCATACATATGTGCATGCTACCTAGCACACTGTAGCTGGAACACTTCTGCAAGAAAAATACATAAGCAGCAGTGGTTTTAGAAGGAGGTAAGAACTTACTCCTGTACAATATCATTAGAAAGATGGGGAAAAAAAGTTAATGTAACTCCAAGTTAAAATATCATCAAAAATGACAGACAGGCAGCTGATGTAATAAAAAAGGATCGAGGGCTATCAGCAAGAAATTTGTGAATCTGCTGAAGCTGTTACGTAGATGGGAGATAGACTTCTGTGGTGGTAGTGGTGTATCATGGAGTTTTTTGGCATTCCCTAGTTAAGACAGTAAAAAATGTCACCTTTCAATCTAAGGAAGAGTAGGGTTTATTTTCATTAATGTTCATGTACAAAATTTAACAAATTTGCTATATTTGACAATATTATTTCTTAGTGGCTCAAGTTCTTTACTAGTAGATTTCAATAATAAAAGATCCAGATAGTTCTGGATTTACCCCACTGTTCACATTTAGGTGGATCTCTCTTGCTCTTTCATTAATGTTTCTGTTCTGTTGAGGAAGGGGTTCATCCCATAAATAAATAATTGAATGCTAAATTAGTCATGATTTATAAGCCTGCAGTAAATGTCTGAGAATGCTTCATATACAGTATTATTTTGAGTCCAGTGCTTCATTTCACTCAGAATTCTTAAAAATAAGTTATGTCTCTGGAAAGTGTCAACATCTTGAAGGCTGGTCTGCATTCAGGCAGCATTAGAGTAATATTTAGAGGGCAAGAAATCTCTGAAACTCTCAAGTACTGTAGGTTGATCTCTCATGCTGAATGTTAGAGGGCAATATGTAGATAAAACACATTCCTAACATTTCTACCCATTACTTCTGAGGTACATGAAGAGGTCTGCATGTGTCATTCCTTGACTACCTAGCCTCATTTAATGATAGAGTAGATAATCCTTTTGAAGAACTACATAAAAATTCCTTAGCAGTCATTAATGGTATCTTCCAAAGTATGTTAATGTTTATTGAAAACAGTTACTGTTTTAAAGGTGAGGGAACATGTCTTACACAACAAAAAAGTGTTTGAGAATCTCAAATGTGGAATATACCGAGACCTTACCAAAATCATCAGAATTAAAAGCTATCCCAGCCTACTGCCATTTAGTGCTGCCCAGTCCCCCCCAAACCCGTTTTGAATGAGTTAACCTACAAGCCAGGAGTGTGCAGTGCTAGTGTGCCATTTTATCCTGCCCGAGATACAATCCCAAGAAGCAGAGTATAGCACCCTAGTTTGAATACTATATTAGCATAGCTTCTTCTATTTTAAGAGTTATCGTGTTCAGACATTCTCTGTATATATTGGATTTTTCTGAATCTTGAGCTTTGGTGCTGTGTAATATTAAAATACATTGTTGCTCTATTGACATCTTTCTCACACAGTAAGATATTGATGTTCTTGTCTTAAAGTATAGTTTAGAGAAGCAAACTTGCTTAAACATCACTGGAGGTGCTATGGTCTATCCTAGAAAGACTGTAAGGTTTTCTAATGCCCTTTGATGACTGGCATATTTATCAGGGAAAGGAACAAGAAGAAGAAAACTTGAGAAAAAATCAGATGTATTAGCAAAGTATTTAATTAGTAGTGTATTTATATTCTTAGTCAGCAAATTCTGATAAGTGCAATTTCTCACTGTCACTTCTGCAGTTTCAGCAGAATCAGGTTCTAAATAATATTTTTCAAAAATATTTCAAGAATTATCAGTTAACTTTGCTGTACATAATGCCATGTAATGTTATAGTGGATATCAAGTTTCCTGTTTTACCATTTTAAAAAGCACCATTGTTATATAACTGATCTTAAAAAAAACAACTTCAAAAAACACACCACGCTTTCCATATTTTAAGAGTTAAAATTCATATTCCATGGATCATATTTTTCTTTGAGTTTAAAAGCATTTTAAATATAATTAACCAACCAAAACAACTGAAGAAAGTTAGTTTTCTTCTTGCTGTGATAAAAGTGAGGCCAGGAAAAATCCACCCCTAAAGATAACTGCTTCACAATTTGAGACATCACAGAAGAGTATGCACTCCTGGAGAGAAATGTGAGGGTAGGGAAAGTTGCTTTTGTTTCTTTCAGAGCTTAATTACAGCTTTTAATACCAGGAACCTATAGAACTAGATTGTTTGTGAATAGAGGTGGCTGAGGCAAAAAAAACCAAAACAACAAAACGTTACTGTTCCCAGATACAGAAATTGTCACAATGGAAATTCTCTATGGACAAGATATGTTTTATTTCTTGCAGAAACAATGCATCCATAAAAGATATTTCAGTATTTTTTATTACATTTGCAAGAACTTTCTTAACCTAGCATTAGTGTGACTTACATTAAAACAAAGGAAATAAAAAGTAATTTTGTTGGTTCATGTCCTAGCTAGGTTCCAGTTTGATTTCAAATTCCCTGTTAATAATTGACATGTGAATGCTTTTCAACTTACAAATGCTGATGATACAAACTAACTGAATTTGTATTTTCATAAAGCATTGCCTTTCACTGGTGTTTCCAACAGACCTTTTCTTTATCTTTAATTATAAAAAAATGTGTGCAGGAGGTGGAGAACCTGTTTGTGATTCTCTCAGCAATTCTGCATCTTGGAGACATTCGCTTTACGGCTCTGACAGATGCTGAGACAGCATTCGTGTCAGACCTGCAGCTACTGGAACAAGGTCAGTAGGACATGACCTTGGAGCCTCGCCTGCTCGCTCCCACAGCAGGGCAGTTGCGCTGTTCCACCGACAGATGGAAACACAATTCCAACGGTGACAAAAAAAATTACTTCTGAAAATTCATAAGTTACTGTGGGAAGGAAGTATCCAATTGACTTGGATGTTTTATAAATTACAGATTTTTATGGGATGAAATAAAATGCCACTATTGCAAATTAGCTAATTAAATGTCATATTTAATGCTATCGTTTGTCAAAAGAGATTGTACAGTGCACTTTGTGCAGTCTTGTTTTGAAATGCTTTTGCGCTGCTTGTCAACAGCTGAACAATTTGCCTTAAATTGAATTCCTTACATTCAAAATCCATGTCTTAAAAGGTGTCTTTTTCTATGCTTTGAAGTTTGCCCTCTTGGTCACTAATAAATCTCCTCTGAGTCGCTTATGGACACAGAATGTCAATAAGTAGCATACCTTCACTCTAATACCACAGAAAGTCTGCCAAACCCTGGGGAAAGTCCTGAGTAATCTCTGAAGGGGAAAGAAATCTGTACTGTAATTTACAGATACATTCAAACTTCACAAAGTACTGATTATAGTAATCTGATTTTACGTATTCGTTAATTTTGATGACTCCTGTGACAGCATCCTTTTCTTTAATATTTGAATTCTTTCACTATTCAAAATGAAATCTACAGAAGAAAACCTGTTGTAAAAAATTAAATATGCAGTATAGCATAAACCAGTCTTTCTTTACATTTTCTTTCAGTGGCAGGGATGCTGCAGGTTTCACCAGATGAGCTTGCTTCAGCCTTAACAACTGACGTTCAGTATTTTAAAGGTAATATTTTCCATGCTTACATTCTCATCGATCAGAGCTGGTCTGTGGAGCCTTCTGATTTAAAAAACAATTAAAAGCTGTTGATTTTTGTTTCTTATTTCTTCTATGGTCCTCTAAATATTTTCTCTGAGGAATATGTGGGTTTATCTGCCATGCAGTAAATCAGGCTGGATCACCAAATTAGAAATGCCTTTGTAATACGGAACAAAGCAGTTTCACACTGTGATGCTGATGGACTCCTAACTTGATTAATGTTACAAAAGTGTGTCAAGATAACAGATTAGATATTAATAGAGAATATTAGTAAAAACTGTAATCCACAGGAGTGTCTTGGGAAAAATTCTGAAAAAACATATTTTCAGTAAAGTATTAGTTCTGTGTAGTACTTATACACATTTCTTTTGAACAAAGTGTAAAAGCATGTTATATCCAAACTTAAAGTCTTTTGAGTGTTGACAGTCTTCTCATCTTGCACTGGAGGCTTCAGAAAAAAGCTAACACTATGTAAATGTTTGGCAAAGGAGAAGTAACTGTAGCTAAATTTACTGTAACTAAAATTACTTAAGGCGAAGTTTACAGCACACTTTCATCTCCGTTTTCTGCTTTTTCTCTTAGGAGACACGATTGTTCGGAGGCACACTATAGAGATTGCAGATTTTTACCGGGATCTCTTGGCAAAATCTCTGTATGGTCGTTTATTTAGCTTTTTAGTCAACACTATCAACTGCTATCTTCAAAATCAAGATGAGAGTGGCAGGTAGGAGTGCTGTTGGAAACTATTAGATGTTCCAATATCTGCTCAAATTCAGAACCATAAAAGAAACGTGATTCCGTTAAATGGTGGAAGTTAATGCACACTGAAAAAGCTTTAAAGAATAAATAATTTTTTTCTAATAGCACGACAGTGATGCTTGGATCTTGAAAGCATTGGCCATTCCTTCTAGTTGTTTCTTTTGTAACGTATTTATTTATTTGCTTATATAGGGGCCATGGTACTTCATGCAGTAATCTAGATTGGTGGTTACAATTAATAGCCTTTTAGGACTTGACAGTACAGAATGAGCTGCCTTTCAACATGCAAAATGCTGCTTGGTGCTTTTTAAATGCAGAACGTACTTGTTCTTTCTTCTCAAAACAGTGACCTTGGCACAGGGTATTAAAACCAGAATTTTATTCAAAGGCCTTCAAATGAATGTTTAAACTTAACTGATTTTAAATGGAATCTAGAATGGAATCTTCTAAATTTGATGCTGTTACTATCCAGCATGGTTTCTTGGAAAAATGAATGCTAATTAATGTGCACCAGTGGAGCAGTCAAGAAACAAATTAAAGGAACAAAAAAAATGAAATCTCAATAGAATCAAAGTAACAAACTAAGACAGTAGACCTAATTAGATGATCATATGCATGTGACTTAATCAAAGTTCAACAGCTCATATGCTCATATGAGCTTTCTTATGAACATAAAATACAAGTGGCTTGGAATTATTGATAAATGGTAATCCACTAATGCCAGATGTGGAACTTTCATAAGTGTGTTTTCTTTATATCGTATCTCTGTGGCTGCATAGGACAAATGTTTATAAGGTGCCCTCTTTTAGAGTTTGAGGACTTCACAATCTTATTTTTATGTCTATCATAGACCAATTAGTGACAAAGCTCTTCTCTTCTATGGGTGTAGCTAAGAGAAGAAGGTACCATGCCTGAGTAACTCAGCTTTCTGCACCCAAAATCAGTCTGTCATTATATATACACCCCCAAAGTGCCTCACTTCCTGCTAAAGGCAAACAGAGGTAACATGGACTGATTTTACTTGTCTGTTTGTGACACTAAGCTAGAGCAATTTTCCAATCCATGGCCTAATTTGACATACTCTGTGTATTATAAGGACGGGCAGTAGCATGAGGTCACAATTCTTCCTCATTCATTCCTGGGATTTATGGAACAGAGGCTTAACTCAGTGCATGTCTGTGACAGACAACAATCCAGCTCAGGCATTTTTAATTACAGTGAGGGTTTTTTTGTAGTGATTGTTGAGAAAGAAATTTATAACTGATATATTAAAAATCTATTAAAATTATTTGAAATAATTTTTTGGTGTGTAATTTTACAATTCAATACCTTACATTCCTTCAGAATAGGGTGTTCTATGCTTCTGTTGTTAATATAAACTTATAATTTTTGGATATCATAGGATCTTCAAATAATGAAAGTCAAAGTTGTTTGTATATTGTCTATCTTGTGGTCTCCTAGTGCAATCACAAAGTAGCAAAGGTGACCTCTACCTTGTGAAAATATTTCTCAGTGAAATTATTTCTGCCTGTGAGGTAACTTGAAGACTGTGAGGTTATAAATCTCAGCTAAAACAGGACAGCTGTTAGATGTATGAGAAATGAGGAATTTGCAATAATTTCCTCTGACCACATATTATACCTGTGCTTGAAAAGGGGCAGTTCCTCATTTAGGCTGGTTATAGAAAGCTAACCAGCTCAGGATTAATTGGCAGTACTGACAAGATGTACTGACAAGAAGTTTTATCAGGCCAAAACCAGCTTCATTCCCTTTCCAGACTTGAAGCTAAGTAGCTCATTTTAACTGGAAATAGGGTTGATCATCCTTCACTGATATTTTAATCTCAGTTGAAGAAGCCCAGGTACAGCTTTTTTTATTTATTTATTTTTTTTTTTTTAGTCCAGCCTAATCATATTGTTTTAACTGGAGGAATAAATCAAGGCATAGAATAGTTCCTGATGCAAGATGGATTACTGCAATGAATTAGTGATTAGTGGATCAGATTTACTTCAAAGACATCTGAGTAACTATCAGCAGCATTATATCTCCCGTTTGTTTCAGTTTTAATAAACCTCTGCTGAAAGATCCACCAAAAACATTAACTTATGTGGCTACATAAGTCTGATACATTCCAGGCCACACTTTATTCGCCAGTTGGAAACTGACAGAATTACTACTTATGATTTGGAATTAAGCCTTCAGCAGAAACCTGGAATAAGGTTTCTAAGTCAGTTCTCTTGTTCTGTTGGGAGGCAGCTTAGCTGTACTTCTATCACTCTTCAGCAAGAATTTATGAAGCAATAAAATTAGATTTCTTGGCTTAATAACTCTAAAAGAAGGGTTTCTTCTTGGCATTTTTGAGGAAACTTGTTATCCATGTTTAATTTTTATGGTGGAAATACTTGATTTTGGTCTTTAATACTGATTTATATTTACTAAGAGAAGGCTTGTGACAGGTTTCAGGCAAAATAAAAGGAATTATTATCGTAAGGTCTAATCAAAGGGGAGATGATTCTGTGAAAAGCTCAAAAACCAAGCTCTAAAAGTATGAAGTAAAGAGAATAAAAAGTGTTGCCACAATCCAGCAAATTCATTACTTTGGAATACTATTCAATAGGTTTAAAGCAAGAATCTCTAATGATGGTGTTAAGTGAGATAATGCACCTTTTAAAATGTTGTTCTCTTTTATAAAGACTTATAATTTTGTCTAGTTTTAACTAAATTATAACCGTACATGCTAGTTTAGACTGGTTGCAAGATCTGAAATTTGTTACTTTATTCATTCTAATATTATTTTAAAAAAATCGACTGTGGAGAAATTATTTTGCCATAATTGGCCCCTAGAGTGGGATTAAAAAAAGCTATTAACATTTCTCACAGGTGCCTTCTTTTTTTTTTAAATATTGATATATATTTTCACTCATCTATATAGTGATTTCCTATTCTACTTGTTTTCTTATTATCAAAATAGTCTCGGTGAATTTCTTCCTAAGACTCTTAACTCTTCAAAGTTTAATCTGTTTTACTTCTATTCAGATAAGTATGCTGATTTTCAGTTTTGTAGATTCATGGTTGCCTTAATGTGGCATTTCAATGTAGTTGACTGTATGTCAGCAAAGTTGGATCTGGTGATCCAAATGAGTAATGAAATGACTTAAAGTAATGTTTCAACAATTCCTGACTCATTCTGCAGGAGAGCCTTTTCTTTATGGAGATTTAAAAATGTCTGTGAATTTTTTGTCAAATACTGTTTTTCATTTTTCATGGAAAACAAGCTGATTAAGTATATGTGCTTGAGAAAATCTTATTGTGTTCCCTGCTTGCTAGTAAGTTGAAGGCATGTTGTTTAATCAGCTACTTAGAAAATATTTTCTTTATGTGTAGATAAAACCTGGTAAAAAGCTGATAAATATTTCATAGGTAAAGCATGGCTGAACAGCAGGTACCAGAGAGCCTGGGTCTAGCTGGAGGCTTCTCACCAGCAGTCACCCCCAGGGTCCATTACTGGGCCTAGTGTAGTTTACCTCATTCATACACGCCCTCTATGATGGGATAGATGTGAACCTCACCAGGTTCACTGAGGACACAAAGCTGTGAGGAGTGGCCAATACCCCAGAGTGCTGTGCAGCCCTTCCGAAGGACCTCAACAGGGTGGAGAGATGGGCGAAAAACTGTCAGGAATTCAGCAAAGGCAGCAAAGGCAAGGCCCTGCACCTGGAGAAGAGCAATTCTCTGTGCCAATCCTCTGTGTGAGGGTTGCCCTATAAAGCAGCTCTGTGGAGAAGGACCTCGGGGGTCCTGGTGTCCTGAACAGCAAGCTGTTCATGAGCCAGCAGTGTGTCCTTGTGACCAAGTGGTCTGATGTTGTCCTGGGGTGCATTGCCAGCAGTTCAAGGGAGATGGTTCTGCCCCTCTGCTCAGCCCTGCTGAGGGAACATCTGGAGTGCTCTATCTCAGGATTCCTGAGAGGGGAAGAGAAGGGAAGAGAGACGTGGAGCTCCTGGAGTGAGTTCAGTCAAGGGCTACAGAGATGATTCAGAGACTGGACGATCTCTCTTCTAAGGAGAGGCTGAGAGAGCTGAGCCTATTTTGTCTCAGGAAGAGACAAGTGAGAGGGGGCCTCATCTCAGTCTATAAAATATAAAGGGAGAGTGTCTAGAGGGTAGAGTTCCTGCCTGTTGCCTGTATTACAAGAGGCAACAGGCAGAAGTTGATGCACAGGGAGTTCCACATGAGCTGAGGAGCAACTTTTTACATGGTGGGTGACCATGCACTGGAACAGGCTGCCCAAAGAGGCTGTGGAATCTCCTTCAGTAGAGATATTCAAAAGCCATCTGAATGCAGTTCTGTGCTGTGTACTCTGGGATGACCCTGCTTGAGCAGGAAGGTTGGACCAGATTACCCATGGTGGTCACTTCCAACCTGACCCATTCTGAGATTGTTATGTGGCAGCATTACAGACAAAGAAAGAAAGATACCATTCAGTCATGCTTTCTGTATCACCAGGTTAGCCATAGATTTCTGTTGCACATAGAGCATACAGAATATTTCTAAAGAGGTGGCTTCTGAAAGCTTTTATATTCTGACTGTATACACATACCCATCAAAATTCAAATAGTGCCAAAGAGTAGCAGTAGGAACACTTACTTGGGCAAAGGAAGGCCCTCAGATGTCTCATTTACAAAATTCTTAGTACATTATCTGATTTATAGAACAAGATATTATGGAATAAAAGTCTTCCCAGCTTCAGAAAAAAAAACCAAAAAAACAACCAAAAAACAGAAAATTAACCCTAAAACATTTATTTATCTATTACTGAACTCAGTAGAAGACTGCTGGGAGTACAGGAAGGAGGGAAAGGAACTTCTTGTTCAGAACCTGAACCCACAGCATAATGAGAATTGTTTCTACATGTGGAGGTAGGGAAATCTTAAAAACAGACAACAGTACAAAACATCTACTATAATATGTTTCATAAAATCATAATTGGAAATCTGCTTAATTCTGGATAATTTCCAGTGCTTCATTTAACAAGATATGCCATTTTAAAAAGCATTTTACTTAAAAGAGCTGAGGAAGAGTATGTGCTACTAATGAAAGAGCTGTAGATCTTGAGTCCATTGGCAAATGTACTTCTTTCCTGCCATAACTGTCAAGCTACTCAAAAAAATGTTTGTCAAATATGGAGCCAATGTTTCTTTCTGATGTGTCCAGACACCATCTCTATATGCACCACTCACATCTGGGTAAGGTAATATTAAAAGAAAAATTACAGTTTTTGAGCAAGATACTGGAGAGACATGGCAATGACACAAACCTCAGCAAAAATCTCAGACTATAAGAAAAATCTCCCTCAAAAGTTTCAGAAACTAATTTTGTTTAGTAATTGTTTGAGATGAAGAACAACATATCCAACTGGAAGTATTTAGCCTGTTCTCTTTAAGAACTGTGTATGTGACAACAGGTATAATCTGTTCCCCTGGGAAAACCGAGGGCTTCGTAATTAGGATTCTGAAGGACCTAATTTGAAGGCTTGGCTAAATACTTCATCTAATCAGAGAAATATTTCCTAATTAATCAGTATCACTTCCAGTTTATCCAGATCAGACATAAGCCTTTCTTATTACTGGCAGAAGCTGGAGGAAGAGCAAGAACTGTTGTATCTTGGGCAGATGAAAAGGTACATTGGATCACAGATGCATCTCACTACTTTATGCTGGCAGATTGCAAAAGATAACAAAAGGAATGGACCCTATGGGTTTTGGACCTAGGAACCATCTGCAGTGCAATAAAAGTGAACAACAGCATTCTGTAGGTTTGTCTGAAGTGCTGGGTCAGATGTGCTGTAAAGGGAGTTCTGTTCACCTTGCCAGGAATGGCAAATGATTTGAGAGCATCTCTTGATGAATAGCAAGATGTCTGCCAAGACAGGATGTCTTCTGTATGTGTATTGTTTTAGGAGTTTCTGGGAAATTTTTATGTAGTTTCTGTATAATAGAATTGTTAAGTGTACAAGATTAAAAAGATATTTCTAATCTATAAGGATATCTTTACAGAGGAAAAAAAGGCAAAGCTGGAGTCACTGTAAAATATTTTAATCTGAAATGCTGTTTCGTGTATCAGAAAACCAAAATGACTTATAGTGAACATCCATGCTTTTTTTTTTAAAAGTATTTACACCTGTGTGCTGATATAAGAGATAAAAATGTTTTTCAAACATCAGCAAATTTTTTTCCTACTTTCAATTTTGGGAAATATTTTCAAACTTGAAATTGAAGTCTCAGTCCCCTTTAAAACTGTAGTTCTTTTAGTTATACCTAGTAAATATTAAATGTCTTAAACATAATGAAGAAATGTGTCAGTGACGATAGGTAACCATAAAATAAGAAAGTAAGGAAATATTTTAGAAAAAAAGTGCTTTTTTCTAATATTTGTTCTTTTAAACCCTGGTTACATGCCCTTTCATTTGTTAACATGGAATCATTCATGCTGTATTTTGCCTCCGGAATCTCTGCTATGATTATTTAAGGAAAGTAATTTTGCTGGAATTAATATGATTGACAGCTAGCCAGTAAAAACATATATGCACCCTCCTTCTGGCAAGAAAAATTATATGAAAAAGAGAGGCAAGAAGAAAGATTAAAAGAACAAAGTCATTTGAATCCACATATAAAGTAATGCTTTTATTTTGGATGTTGTGTTGTCAGTTGTTATTTAGTTTTCAAAATCTGAGCAATAATTTAATACAGAAAGTTGCTATCATGGTTGTAGAGATTTTGCACATAAATAGCACAATGTAGTAGTAAAATGTCACTGTTGTAGAGGATTCAGAGCCTAGTGCTGTTATATTTGCCCCGTAGGCAAGATATTAATTATGTAAAAGCTCCAGCTCTTTTAATGTGGTGTGTGCATCTCCTAATAATACTAGACCAAAATTATCAAGAGGAGTTCATAAAAACACGGCGACTGAATGTTTTTCTGTCAACAAATGCATCTCCAGTATATTTGCAAGCCAGTATATTTGTCACAAATTCCAGTTTTGATAAAGAATGTTGGTTGAGGTGGGCAGTAAGCTGGCTGCTAAGACTTTTACTCAGAGTTTTGGAAGGCAGGACCAGGTTCCTCTTTTGCCTGATTTTTAATAATTTATTAAGTCACTTTGTATTGGTCTTTTCCTAATGCAAATGTTTATATAGTCCTTGGGGGAAAGTAAGAGAGACTAATTTGACAAAATAACAGTCATGGACTCAACCAGGATGTAAAGAATCCAGTCTCAAATTATTAATTGAATCAGACAGAGAAGGGATACCTTTTTTGTCTGTATTAAGTGATTCTTAAAAATTGTGAAATAAAATCCATTATTTCAGCTGTTTTACAATGTTACACAGCAGTTCTTGTTTTGCTTTCCTATAAAGAAGGCTATGTATAAATAAAAAAAAAAAGAAAAAAAAAAGAAATAAATTTAAAAAAAAGAGTGAAAACCAAGTAAGTATTCTGAAATTTCAAGCTGCTTTTTTTTTTTTTTTTTCACAAAACTCCCCTAAATAATATTATAATTTTGGATTTTCCATTTCTCTGAGGTAGTTTGGTTTTAAGTGTTAATTTTTTTCTATAAATGGACAGATTTTGTGAAAAACTTGTTCTGACAAGGAATGTACACCCTCATCTCTAATCAGGAGCAGTTGTGAATGAGGCTTACATTTTAAAACCCAATTTAAATTGCATTCATTGCTAGAGATGGATGTGGTGATACAGCTTTATGCTTTTTCTTGTAGAAATTCCCTTGGAGGCTAATCGACCTCCCGATAACCTCCCCTGCCCAACAAAGCCATTCTGGACTAGATTTATTATGTAACAATCTATGTCTGACATTTACGCACACAGCTAGTCCTGTGACAATCAGTAGTGCATTGAACTAGTGTGCTTTTGAAATGAAGACAAACTTCTTGGGCATGATTTCTGAAAAAGTCTCTGCTTGCCCCTGAGGATTGTTTTTCCCAGATTGTTTTGTAATATGCAGGTTTTTTTCAAATTATTTTACTTTGTTTGTTTGCTATATAGGAATTTATTTTTAGGGCTCGATCATCATCTAATGACGTGGTGGGGGTTACAATGACTGCAATGGAACTATATTAATGTACTTCACCAGTGGTTCATCTTTTCTCCTTTACATCTATAGCCTGGTATGCACAGAGATGTAGGCATAGAGGAAACTTGGAATATGGAGGGGAAAAAAAAAAAGAAGTATCTCAGAACAAGCAGCCTGCAATATTATTGTTGCAAAATAGGCAACGGAATATCCCAAAGTATTCATTTTGCTCACTGCTGTGAATTTAGTTTCCTCTCCAGACCAGGCTTACAATAATTCAGTCCCAAGTACAGAACAGTAATACCCCTGTCCTCTTCCCATTTCTTCTCTCCAAATCCTAGGTGACTTCTACCCTGATCCTTCCACTCCTTCCACCTGGCCACAATAAAATCCCTTCCCTGAATGCATGCAGTGACACACGACAGATTAGATGCAACATCAACAACTACTCTCTTATTTATACAGAGAGGAAACATCTGCCTTCTTCAGGCCTGACCCCTGACTGTTCTTTCCCCTGGGACATTTAACCTCTTGGGCAGCCTGAGCCCAGAAATTCTACTTGATGCTGATACAGAGAGGACCTGTGCTTAACAGGTTTCCCTTGAAGTACATTCTGTAGAAGCAATTCTGTCTGCCAAAGAAATATAAATGGGAAAGGATAATGCAATCAGGCATTTTTGAATCTTCCCTGGAACGGCAATCTGTGATGTCAGAAAATGGGTACCTATATCCTTAGAAACTGGACTTTAGGAAGTTAAGATTTTTCCTTCTCTTACAAATTTAATTTTTAGCATGGCTGCTAAAGCAATCTTGAACCCTGCTTTTTTATTTCTATTCAGTGTAATAGGTTGGGAGAATTTTGATTCTGTTCTATACATGGTCTGCTTGTGTATTTCATCCGTGTTTTTGAAATACAGCCTACTTTTGTCCTAGAACAGAAATACTTCTGTCAGAAACAATGGATGTATTATTCACTTGCTTGAATTCTTACTATCTGTAATATCTTTTTTTTTCCCCAGTGACCAGGTGTTTGAAATTGGAGTATTAGATATTTTTGGATTTGAAGAATTTCAAAAGAATACTTTTGAACAGGCAAGTGTGGATACTTTGCTGAATTTACTGTACCTGTTGTTATTTCTCTAATTAACTAGTTCTGATCAGAATCCAGATATATATGAAGGTGAAAATTTTCTCTTAAAAGATTTTTTCCCGTTATACCTATACATGTATGAATTATAAGCTGGGTTTTGTATAGTTGTTGAAAATTTTAAAATAACATCGTAAATGTCTATCATAATTTTGAAGAGGAGTAGTATTAGCACTGAAAGACAGTCTGAGGGAAATGGTGTTGTTTGTTTTTATGCTTGTGGTATTTATACTTCAGCTAGATCAGTGAGTAGAAGGACAATATCCTGAATGGAAGAAAGATCAAAAGGTCTTCAGATGCCTTGGAGAAAAAAATAAAATGAAAAAGCTGCATTAGGCTAAGTGCCATTACTGACAGAGTCACCCCTGTGTGACTTTACAACATGAGACTTTTCAAAAAATTGAATTGCATCCATGGAAAATAAATTGAAATTTATGTCACTTAATGCTTTAAAATCCTTTTAATTATCAAACTTCCTTTAAGATGTTCGCCTACCTTCAACATTATTCACTGAATGCCAGAGCTCTTGTGAATTAGGTATTTCAGAAAGCATCAGTGACTCTACACAACTCAAAGAGGTGTTTAAGTTGTTGTTCAGTTGTTCATTCATCCTGTAATGCAGTGGAAGAAAATCAAAGCATTGAACAAAAAATAAAAGCTTAAAAAAAGAATCCAGAATGCATCAGCAGCAGCAAAGGACTTGTTATTGTTTGAAATTGGGATTTGCCTTTTTGTCCCAGTCAGTCCATTGTGTTATGGCTCAGCTTCCTCTTTCTAGTGAAACAGAAGTCTTAGAGCCACATAAATTCAGCTTGTATACTATGTTTATATTGCAACCCAATTTCCACATGTTTGAAAGCACAGGATAGTTTTACCTGTACCTTCAAAAGAGCAATATAAAAAGGCAATAAAATAAATTCCAGTTTCCCTCTTGCAAAATTCTTTTTGCTGTTACAGTTCTGCCCTGCTTGTACATTTGCTGGATTAAGTGTACCAATATTCCTAGTCATCTACTCGTTGTGAATGCCACCTTCAGGGTTAAATATAAAGTAAAAAATTAAAAACATTTTTAAAGACTGAGTATATGAAATAATAAAAAAATCCATAAGCCTCCAGACTAATAAGTATGAATTATTCTATGCAATTTAAATGCTTCTCAAAAAAGAGGGGTTTATCTTGGGACTTACTGGATGTTTTCCTTTGACCCTGTTCTGCACTGTTTTTTTTGTCATGAAACTCATAAAAGCTCTGTAAGTGACATCATGAAATAGCATGAAATCTATTTTCTGGGGTAAGTAATTCTCTGCTTAGTAACTGCAAATGATACTTGAAGAGAAAATACAAGATATAAGAAAAATGAGTAAAAAGGAATTTATTTTATTATTTCTGTGTAGCAGGCATGATAATTTCAAAGTCACATTTGCATTTCTATTTTATTTTTTCTAAATCAATATTTGTCAAGAGACACTTATTGTCCCTCCACCTGGACTGAATGTGTTTTATTGAATCATATTAAATAATAACTTGAGTCATTATCTCAGAATCTATTTAACTGCATTCCTGAAAAGACAAAGCAGAAGTGAGCGTTTTTTATATGAACTCCATAATGTAATTAACATATCTGATTCCTGAAGTGGTAGGTTGTAGTATCAGTGAAGAGAAACAGTTTGTATCTCTATGTGGTACATACTAATCATGCAGACTTACCCCAAACAGCCTGAACTTCAAAGCTGGAACTCTCTAGCAGTCCAGTCTAGTGCAGAGTTCTGCCTGGGCTCATTAACCCTAACAATAAACAGTCTTGTTAGCCCAGATAGGGATAGGGTCCTCATGCAAAACATTGCATCATGTCTGCAAACATGCTCAGTGTCAGGACCTGTGATTGCAGAATGCTAGCATTAAATGTTACAACCAGACAGTAGTAGGGCCATAAAAATTATTTTTTAATCACATTTAGATTAGCATATTTTAAAATGGCATTAGAAAAGTAATTTTGGGGAAAACAAACCTTTTTTTTTTTCCCTCAAATTACTGTATGATAAGGCATTCTTTGTGATATCTGTTTTCCCACTTTCTTGGCAAAAAAATTATGACTGTTTTCAATAAAAATTAAAACCTCATGATTGCCTAAAACTGTGGACGGTCAAAGTAGCTGTATGAATCTTTCTAGTGCTTTCTATGAGGCTGGTAGATAGACTGCTTAATATCATAATTAAGAGAGAAATAAGATAGTAAATCACATGTCAGTTTCAATAAACTGTGTTTGAAGATGGTTTAAGTAAGGAGAGATGGATAAATCAGGTAGAACAACTTGTTTACTCCAGTGTATGTTTTGGAATGACAATGCATTGGAGTATTGAAATATCGAAGTCAAACTAAGTATTGGTCTAGGAACAACTCATGAGCAATGCAAAGGAAGACAGCTGTCAAAGGACTAGAAAAGTATGATGAATTATGCCTACACTCAGAATCTGATAAATTCTGCAGGCAAAACAATGTGGTTGACAGCTTGTAGACAGAAAACTTTTATAGACTATTGTAAACAAGAAGGCATTAGAAGTTAAAAACCATTAATAGTTAAATGTTCAGTTTTCCTTGTACTTGGTGAGTATTGGTAAGATTTTATTGGACTTGTATTATAACTATATTCTATACTTTATTGTATAGAATGTGTGATTTGTTATAAGAGCAAAAATGGGACATGTAATTCTAAAATAAAAGTAAATAAGAGTGTGGAATAAGCAATAGTGAGAGGAGATATGATTTTTGGTATGAAATTTAAGAGCTGAAAGACAGAGAAGATTGTTTTTAGTAGCCACAGTCTGAAGGAGTCATTGCTCAATAAAGACTGAAAGCTTCTGAATTACCAGGACTCAGTGAGTTACTGCTTTTACTGCTCATCAGCTGAGCTATGGTAAATGACTACAGTACACTTTTAGCTCACTCTAATAACAATTTACAATCACTTCCTAGCAGTGATCATTAGCTTGGGAACAGCATTTCCCAGGAGTAGCTGCATATCTGCTGTGCCAGAAGAGCTTTGTATACAACCACACTGGAACGTGGTCAGAAGTGAGCACAATTTCCCTTTCCTATTCTATAGAGAAATGGCCTTAATTTTGTGGTCATTTCAGGAAATAGAAGTGATCTACCAAAAATATTAATGGCAGTTTCCAGTGTTAATTCAATGTTTTCTCAGTCTTCCGTATTTGAGAGGGACTGTACTTGCTTACAGTTATTCCGCACCCCTTTAAATCTATAATATGTCTGCTTCTCTTCTAGTAGAATTTAAAACTAATTTAGGTCTTGTTCATGGCTCCTTCACAGCACAACTCCAAATAGTGCAGTCAAGGAATGCTACAACCTTCATACTTATGATAGTGGTTTTTTGACCCCAAACTCATGACCAATGAATATAAAAAGCAATAAGCAGGATGGATAGTTGCCTGTACCATTTTCCCCCAGCTGTTTCTATGAAAACTGTATTATAGCAGAAGAACCAGATGTTAGAGGAGTAAAAGTAGCTTTTCCTTCCCCCGGAGAAAGTCAAGTCTTTCTGCAGAAATGGAAGTCTGTAGTTGTAAATTCATCATAGAGAACAATAATGCAATAAAGTTAAATGGAAAATGCTAGTAGTCTTTTTTGTCTGATATATAATTCAAATGAGAAACTGAATAAAGTATTTAGTTCTTGCTAAATTATGTGTTTAGCTCTTGCATGGTATTTTATGTCTGTAGGCCTCTTAGGTTTTGCAGAAGAATGTACATGTTATTATTTTTATAGAAAATACAAGTGATTTATCTACATTGGTACTGCAGGTCACTGGAACAGTCAAGTGTCTTGTGATTCCCATTCAGCTCCATACCCATGCACATTATCTGTGTGAGGTACATGCACGCAATCTGTGTGATGCAGTAGAGCTCTGGGAGAGGCACAACTTCCATGGCAGCTCTGTGCAGCACATCTCCTGCAACAGGAGCCAGCTGGCTCTGAAAGCACAGAGCATTGCCTGCCCCACTCAGGACTCTACTTCAGTCACTGTGGTGAAGCAGAAGAGGCCATAGAACCCAGCTGTGTTGGAATTGTCACCTGTGTTTGTTATTAGGTGTGGTAGACTTCTCGGCATGTTATTTCTATGGTTAACTCTGTGGACACTACATTTTTGTCACATAAAATTTCCTAGCCAAAACAACCATAGCGAATTATTTTACATTAAACTTTATTGTCTCAGGCATTAGACTGCTTCTAGCTTTCTAAATGTAAGGTCATGTTGCCTATTTTGAAGATAGATGGATATGAATAGACAGAAGTTACTTGATGTAACTTTTCTACAGTCATTGCAGTCTCGGTGATAGTAGATGGAAGGTTATACACGGGTTTTTACATTTGGACAGTTGAAAGAGTATTTCAAGATTTTTTTTTATACGGGAGAAATCAACCATCTTTGGTTTTGCCTGTGCAGATCATAGATGGAGGTTCCTGCATGCCTATGTGGAATAGGCAGCTGCTGGTGCACACTGAGCTCTGTTACTATGTAAGGACTTAGTGCAGACCCTTCCACTGCAGTTCCCAGTGCTGGAATATTCCTTATTCCCCATAGGATGATGGAAAATGCTGACCATGTTAATTCAGTCTTTAACAAGGAGATATGGTGTGGTATTTTTAAGTCAGAATTAGTTTGGCTTGTCTCCATGCACGGGAAGGTTTTAACAAACTTGTAGTGGAGCAGCGAGAACCAGGTGATCCTTGGCACCAGGGAGTCAGGCAACAGGAGTACCCAGAGGATGGCCATGCCCTCCCCGAGGGGCAGCATCCCTGGAGCATGCTGGACAGAGCCAGGGCCAGTAACAGCGCCCACCAGCAGCCCTGACATGGCAAGCAGCCAGAAGGGGCTAGCACCTTTTCGCAGGCAGTTGGAGAAAGACCTGGAAGCTGGCACTGCCATGGCATCACCTGGGACTGGGCCCATCAGCAAGGAGTGGGTGGGGGTCCAGGAAAAGCGTAGCTAGGCTGTAAAAGCCTACTCCTTTCCTCAGGGGCCTGGCGATCCTGTGTTTTACTTTCTTCCTCAGTCCAGCTTCTGAGGATCTTACACTCTTCAGGGTGTATGCTCTCTTCCCTCTTAGTCTCTTTGGGCTTCTTCCAAGCACACACATTTCTTTCCATTTATGCAGGGCACTATTGTTTGTCCAGTGTTCCAGTCAGCCACTGGAAACCCAGTGTTACTTGACTTTAAAGCTTTAAAGGCTTATCATGTACCTGACATTAAAATTTTTTTTTATTCTTTTACAGTAGACATTTTGTAGCCAAAATTTAAATAATTTTTCTCAAATTGAGATTCCAAGCTCAATTCAGTTTGTGATTGATTGGTGAAATACTGCACAACAGCATTTAATTGACAGCTTACTTTTCCACAGTAGCACCACATTTTATCCCATAGTACTTTCTGGCCAGCATTATGAGTGAAAAAATAATTTAGAATTATTTCAGTTTCAGAACAATTCCAAACTCTTTCAGGGAAAGATTGTTGTTACCATGGTTTTTTGTTAGCTTGTTTGTTTAATACTTGCATATGTACAAAACCTGAGGGGGGACTATTCCACTTTGTATTAAAATTGTCCCTATTTTGAGGGGTGTTTCAGACCCTCCTTTGTGGAAGGCTTCTCAGGTGACAGCGACCTGTAGCAAAGTTTTAATATAGCACCAGGCTCTCTTTTACATTATTTGAGGAACACAGATCAGCTTATGGCAACTGATCCCAGAGATGACATGGAGTCCCAATGAATTAAAGATCTTCTGACAGAGGTAGAAGGACTGTTTCTGAATTGGTGTTGGAGCTACATGGAGAACAAGAAATCTGTGTTAGATCTTATTAGCCCTAAAAGACAAAGGAAGATATGCAACGCTTCTGGTTTTGTTATCAATTCCTTAGAAATATTGTGATGGGTACTATATATAAAGAAAAGGATGTTGAAATGTTTGGGTAGCAGATACAAAGGAGAACAGCATTCAAGATACTTCTGAAAAATAAGTAAGTGTCAAGGTTAGGTTTTAAAATGTTTTCTGAGTCCAACCTCAGAAAAGAGATGATTCTGTGTTTCATTATCTGAGAAATTACATTTTTGAGAAATGCTGGGGCATTTCCATGCAGGTTAACTTTGACGTAACTTCATCATCTCAACCCATAAATTAGGGCCTAATAGATATGTTGAAGTGACAGCTACAAGCTTTACTCCATGCTCTGAATACACATTCCTTGGGAGAGTTAATCCTTCTGCATGATCAAAGGATGTAAATGAGCTTTCCAAAGAGTCTTTGCATCCATCTTTCCCTCACTGATTGGCAGTCACCAAGTTTGCTTTCCACAGATTTCCGTCTTTGGTAATGTCTTTTTCAAATGGGCATAAGAGCCTGAAAATTAAATAGAGTTAAGAGCAGGAAAATTTCATTAGCCATAGGTGTTTTTTGTCTTCAGAGCACAGTACAATTTTGTTATCCTACCCAAATTTTAATTTGGAGTATTCTTAGTGGTACTAACTGGTCAAATGTGGTAAAAGAAGGAAAATCAAGCTAATGCTGCCTAATGTGATGAATAATTACTGCTTTTACCAAATGCCACTATATTATTTTTCAAAATCTAGAATTTGGATGGTGCTGCAAGTTGTGGTTGGTTTTGGATTGTTTTTTTTAGATGCTTGAACAAAAATTCTTTTTTCATCTCATGATATCCTAAAATGACTTCTTTGAGATGTCTTGAACAGATATATGGTTTAATTAATTTCACTGAGACATAGTAGTGAGTTAAGGTAAAAAAGATTGGTACAAAGAGCAATACTTACAAGACATAATATGGAGCCCATGAGATGCAGATCAAGAATAGTTTAACAGTGTTTAATAACAAAAAGTACCTCAGGTAATGTTGAGTAATATTGCTAGGTAAAGCAAATATAGTCCTTAAAGATGTACCCAAATATTTGTTTTAGGTAAAAAATTGAGGCTTTTTGTTTTATAATTGCTGTCATATTTTCATCTAGTTTTCATGATTAAAATTAAATACATTTTTAAAAAACGCAGTTCTATGAACTTTTCAAATATTTGGACAGAAAGTACATCATTGTTTTATATAAAACTTAGAAGACATGAAGCAAAAGACTTTGGGTTTGCAAAGCTAGTTGAGTTCATATTCATTCCATTTCTACATTTCAGCTGCTTTTACCTATTATTTTTACCTCTGTCAAATAGTTAATTTGAAACATTCATTTTACTACCTTTTCCCAGCATGTTGTATAAAACACTGAAATGGAGAAAGATCTGATCAGAATGTGTTGCTTTCCAGCACTGCCTGGCTGGTCTCCTGGTTCTCGTTCTGCAGAGCTTTTCTCTTAGCCACTGCCCTAGAGAGCAGCTTTGGAGCAATTTGCAGTTTGTACAAGGACTTGAGCTGCTTTCTGCTCTGCTCTGCAGTACCTTGTTTGCCTTCTGGCAAGTGTGCTAGTCTGGGTGATGATGTTGTTTATGTTGCTAAGAAGCATCCCAGTGTATGCCATAATACACTGGTCAATAGGAGTTTAAAATTTGGTTTTTTCTTTACCATCTAAGCATGCTATGTCTGAATGTTCTAAGGAAATACCAATGCTGCTTATCAGATCTTTGTAAGAGGGATCTAAGACAATCTTTCCTTCGTCTCAAATTGTGTAGTTCAATAATTTTGCTGCACAGTTGGGCTCTCAAATACTTTTTTTTTTCTTTAAATGCATGTTAAGAGGTTGGCTTACAATAAAAAGTATGATTGAGTTTATAGGGATTTTGATAGCTTTTCTTATTGTAAAATACACCTTTGTAAATTTGAATGACCTGGTTTGCTAAATAAGTCATCTGCATCTAAATAAAGATGTATACAGCAGGCATCATTTTAAGGTTTTACCATATTCTGCAAAGTGTAAGCTTGTCTGCCTTATAAAATAATGTGAACAAGCTTCTGGAAAGATTTCGTAATTATAATTCCAGAAGTGATCAGTAAAGCACATTTTGCCTGCCACAAAGTTAAAAAAGGCTGTCTTTTCCATAAAATAAGTAGATACTGGAAGTCAGTTGTATACTTCTGCTGTTAATAAAATAACAGTCTGAATGTTTATCAATCCCAATTTAAAGAAATATTTGGTTTATTCAAGGCTGTCTTTTGTCTGCACTGTCATGCATTAGTAAAGACAGTTAATAGATGTTTGGTTGTAAAATGAGCTTTCTCTCATTTCTTCTTGCTTTTTTTCACACTAGTCTATTTTATTGTATACCAAGTACAAGTTGGCTATACTAACAGGAGGTGTTAATGGAAAATTCAGGCAACTCTTACACATTGCTTGGATTCTCTTCCCTCATCTGGATGTTAAGCCATGTAATTTTAGGATTGGTATAAATATTTCATACCTTTTAATGTGACTTGCTGGTAGAATTGCTTTTACACATTTTATTCATGGAAGATATAGTTAATGGCTGGCCAACACAAATATGTGAGTAGTTTAAACTGAAAAGAAAATGCATGCAGGCATTCCTTGTATCATTCCTCATACGAAGTCTTCTTTCACCCTTTTAGGAGTTTCTGTTTTCTTAATTTCTTAGTCATAGTTAATGTAACATTGAATGAGGTTTTCAAATTTTCAACTAAAATTTCCATTTTAATGTCAAAAAAACGGTTAAACTATTTATTCCACAATGTTATTAAATATTTACTTATTTTAGCAGGTGAGCTTCGAATAAAATAAAAAAGCACACAAATAAGCTGATACAGTCTCCACTGAAAATCAGATTTCTGTGAACCTGTTTAGTTTTGCATCCTATAAGGCAATCTAAAAAAGTATTTTAGAAGCTTCTACACTATTTCTCTCTACAAACTTTGGACTTTGCTATGGAACACAATTTTTTTCTAGCTTTCCCTTAGAATATGTATAAAATGGAAAGCTGCATCTAGTAAAATGTTCCTAAGTGTTTTATATGTTTTGGTAAAACACAATGAGCTTTTCAGAGACTGCTTTAGAACTCAGGGATATTATATGTAGAATTAGAGTTTTGTCTTTGTTAGCACTGAACTAACTACAGACTCAGGATCTTAAACAAAAAAAAAATAGGGGTTTTGTTTTTTTTCCAAAGGCACATTTTATTTGTATAACCTTCCTGAATATAAAATGCAGAAGAATAATAAATATAACAATTTATATGTAGAGTTACCCTTCTTCATTCAATGGCATTAGTTGAAATTGCTACTGTATTTGATAATGCTGATATTTGATAACTCTTTTTTAGAATTCACCATGAACTGTTCAGGCAGAAACTGTGAATTCCCAATTTAATAGTAATGGTTGTTCAAATCTAAATTCCCAAGAGTCTTCCTAAATCTGTGGTTTACCAAGAGATGCCATATTATGGATTGACGTTTCTTCAAATCTGACATTAGACATGCAGTAAAACCTACATTGATGAATTATCCAGTAAACATCTAATATTAATTTTTTCTTCATTTTGCAATAGCTGTGTGTCAACATGACCAATGAGAAGATACACCAGTACATCAATGAGGTGCTTTTCCTACAAGAGCAAGCAGAATGTGTACAAGAGGGAGTTGCCATGGAAACGATGTATTCTCCTGGTAACCATACTGCAGTCTTGGATTTTTTCTTTCAGGTAGTTTCCAGATCTATTTTACACCATGTATATTTATACACGGTCTGTGCATGTTAGGCTAATACAAACTTTTGCTTGCATTTTCCTATTTATGAATCTTTGGACAAGGATATGGGTCAAAGACGCCGCGGCTCAGTGGCTCACAGAGCCACTGGCAGAGCAGGGCTGAGGAGGATGCAGTAGAGTCTCCCTGCCTGTACCAATTAGTGTGTAGCATCTGTGTGTTGTGGCATGGCCAATGTGCTGCCGTAGGACTGCTGAGGCTCTGTCCCAAGCCTGACAGTTCCTTTAGTGCCTGAGGTTTCTGGACACCTTTGAAGAAGCAAATAACACAATCAGTTTCTAAGAGATTGTCAATAGTGACCATTTTTGGCAACTGAAATACTGTTCCCTACATTTCTTGTAGAACAACAAGCCTTGCACACTTACCAAAATACTTAAATCTTTTTTATTTTTCCTGTTTTTTGAGGTGATATATGTTTCTGCCTACTAAATTGCAAGCTGTCTTACTCTACAAGGAGCAACTGAAATTATATTGCTCCTATATAAAGAGAGAAAAATCTATTTTTCATTTCAGAAACCATCAGGTTTTTTGTCAATGCTGGATGAAGAAAGCCAATCTATTTGGTCAGTAGAACAGAATCTTTCTAAACGCATTCAGTCTTACCTGGATACATCAGATACAAATACAGTCTATTCCTCCACAAAAGATGGAAATGGTAACCTTGCCCCGAAGGATCTGGGCTCCACCTTCACTGTTATGCACTATGCTGGGAGGGTAAGTTGTTTCAATATCTTTTACGTGCAGTTAATGAAAAAAGTTAACAAAACAAAATTTTACATGGGATCTCCAACTCCTGCCTATAAATAGGATTTCACTGTCAAATGATAAATTTTCAGAGGACAACTTAGAATCTCAATGCCATATCTAGTGTACAAAATGTGTAGCTTACATCACAGAATGCAGGATATGAGCTACCTAGTTCTGGCTCCTAAATTTTGTCTTCCTAGTAAGCATTTAATGTAGAAGGGGATGATTTAGCTCCCTCAGCATAAATGTTTAATTTTAGCTGGCTTCACTTTGCATACAGATGTGGTTCCAGAACAGTACATGTTCCCTGTAGCTCCTCTGCTGTATATGCAGGTACCTGGGTTACCAACATGAATTTGGTAAAAAAATCAAAAATAAAACCCTCACTTTTTCTCTTAGTAGTCATATTTTTTTTCCTACAAAAACCCCAGAACATGCTATATGTCTTTCAGCATGGCTCTCAAATTAGATTAATACTTTTTTATTCCCCTGCCCTCAGTGTTCACAGCAATAGTGTAATCAGTTCTTTTAAATAGTCTTCTTACCCTTTCCTTTCCAGTATTTCATCTTCACATTGAAACCCTACAACCACGTACAGCTCAAAGCAAGTTAGATATGTGTTTAAAGGGACAGGATTTTTTTCTTTTTTTTTTTGACAATGTGACAGTAGTATAAATAGGGACAGATCTATTTCATGGCCCCCCATTTGGAAATGAAGCTGATGGAAGTCTTGAGTTGTGTTTTGATGCAAGCAAATTTGTTCCTGCCCAATGATAGAGATGTGGTTATCTACCTGAGTAGTGCTTAAATTCCTAACCCAAACACTCTGAATAACTCTTTGTAGGTTCTTCTTTCATCACAAGACCTTCTACTTGGAATCAAGTTATTTGCCAAACTTAAGCAGTTTGAATACCTCCACTATTGGGACTTGTCAGTAGGAATGTGGGCTCACAGTGGTTAGATAACAGTTCAACCAAGGTTTTGTGAAACTTACTAGTACTAAGGTGATGGAATAAGGAACTAAACATGAACTTCAGATGTCTTATTTAATTTATAAACTTTTTTTAATACTTGCTACATTATTTTCTAATGCTGTTCTTTTTATACAAATTTATCATAAGAGCTCAAAAATTTCCACACTCCAAATCTTGACATGAAATCAGCATCAAGGCATCTGCATTAAAATCACAACCAGAATAATATGCAGATTTCTTCAAAATGAAAGAAATTTTTATTTTATTGTCTGAAGAAGCACTCAGAAGATTTGTTAAAACCAGTATTTCAGGTGCCTAATTCTGAAAGTTAAACTGTGAGTGGAAAAGAGGACACTTCTCATTAACAAAAGTTTTAGCCTTACATGGTTGTTTAGATTATTGTTTTATAACATAGACACTTGGTTTGACCTTTTCCTAATAATAGCAATGACATTTAAAGACATGAACAAATAGACAGCTCTCCAAGTAATGTAAATCCACACATTCTTTTGAAGTCAGTGGAGATCCTTTGATTTACATTGGCCAAGGAATTATTCCAGTCAGGTTGTTTTTTGCATCCTTACAACAATAAAATGCTTAGCCCTGCCAAAACAGAAAAGTCCTCTTGCAGTGCTTAACTCTCCTTGCTTTAATAATAATTGAGCTAAATCCTTAAAGACACTTGCATTTTTGGTATCTTGTGGGACTGTTATCTAGCTATCATAGATTGAAGTTGCCAGTGTTTCATGATATGTATTTATATAAAACTTTGATGATAATGTGGCTTTACTAAATGAAAAAAATTGAGTTTATTCTGAGATTAGTATGTCTTCATATGTTGAGAGCATGAATATGAAAAACTCAGATTTTAGAACTGCTGATGCTGCTCTTTAGATTGCACTATTACTGCATTTAGTAACTTTTTGTAGAAGTCACTGGTGATTTATGCTTTATGGAAATAGTTAAAGGATGAGGCTTTTAAATATATCAGGATTTATTTGCACTCAAAAAGAAGAATTTAATATATAAAATATCAATGGGTTTTGAGACCCATTTTTATAGTCTGATATCATTTAAGTGGGTCTAACGTAAGTGAAGTATAAAGCAATCTTACCTTTGATTGTTGCCTTCAGAGATCTCCAAATTTAAAACTAAGGGGGCCTTAATTTTATTCTCACCACAGTTTTCTACTGATTTTTACTCCTTTAACTTGGCGAAGCTTCTCTGTATTTACATGAGTATAACTGAAAGATGAATCAGACCCAGAGGGTAGAGATAGAATTACCAGTAAATTGTGACAGGTAATCAAAAGTGAAAGTCTTAATTACTGGTATTAATCATTTATGTTCAGATGTTCAGATGTGTCTAGGCTGGCAGATGAGGAGGAAGTTACACTGAATGCAGCATGCTCTGTATTAGAACATGAAGGCAGACATCCTGAATTCTCTAGGTAACAGTTGTAACTGCAATGTATTTCACAGCCAGTGTTAAACAGCTACTCTGAGTCATATTAAAAAACAAAACAAAACAAACAAACAAACAAAAAAAAAAACCAAACTAAGACTTTGTGTTGGCCCTAGTATGGACCACTTATAACCCTTATAATTTGGGCTTTTTTTCATCAATAGTGTGTGGATGTAGGTCAAAGTCCAGAATGAATTAGGTTCCTTTTCTTACTCAGACACTTGTAGCAGCTATTTTAGCAAGTCAGAAGTGCAGTTAAAGTGGAAAATGCAGTTATTGAAAATAGAGTGAATGGGTCAGAAGTAAAAGAAAGAAAGCATGATGTTGAATTGAGACAAAGAACACAGAGGAGGCTCAAGCTAACACATAAGGGGGAAAAGAAATCCAAATAATTTGGAATCCATTTTCTGGCTGAATCAATACTTCAAGGAAGTCTGTGTGTATGAAACCATTCTGAGAAACCTTGGATTTTTTTCTTATTTTCTTGTCTGTTTTGGAGGGAAGGAAGAGGAACACTGTGCACAAGTTAACTTCTGCACAGACGAAATCAGCACAGGGGTCAGATATTTTAGTGGAATCTGAGAATAAATACTGTTTTACACACATGTGACAGAATGATCCAGTGGAAGAAAGAAAATTAATTTTGCCTCATTTCTTTTGAATTTTGCCATTATTCCTGAACAAGATTAAATCTTTTTCTGCATGGGCAGTATGATATATTGCTTGTGAACACACATGAACACAGGCTTAGCAAAGGCCACTGTGAGCATAAGTACTTTATCATATCAAGTATTTTACTTTATCTCCTAGTTTTAATTTTACAGCTGAGCAGAATCCTGCAATGCCTTGACACATTATGAGTCTTTTCTAAGAGCTGTTTAATGTCTTGGTATCTGAGTGCTGTAAGACAAAAAGCTTATCTGTTTTGTTCAGGCAGAAGGCAGTAGAGAATGATTATGGGGTTTTATGACTAAAAAAAAAAAAAAAAGTAATCGTAGTGAAAGGCTTTGTCTGAAGGTTGTTTAACATATTCTCTGAATAATGTCAGTCTGATTTCTTCCAGAAAATTTCTGATCATCTGGGGCATTGCTTTTTTTCTGATACCTGATACGACTGTGGGTATACTGAGATGCTTCTCACAGAGACTCTCTGTGGGGGAAGAAGCACATGCTACACCTTGCAAGCTTGCCTTGAGGTAGCACAGCGTTAGATGGGTGCATCTGACCATCTGAATCTCTAACACTGAATTTCTAGGTTCATTTATTGATAACATTAGTATTTACATTGCGGGCTCTCACTTAAGGAAGAGCTTCACATGAATTATTTCTTTGAACTGTCACGCATATCAATGGCCATGATTTTTGAAGAATAACATTACCATCACTGCACTTTCTCAAGGACTCAAAGTTCTTTATTTTTTTAAGTTTTGTGGAGGAATTAACTTATCAATAAGTAAGTCAGAAGTATATTGTTTTAGCACAGTGCCAAGAGAAACAGCTTTACTTAATAGTGGTATTTAGTATACTAGTATTTGAGATAATAAGTTATTTGCCCCATTCTTCATGTGATCTGAATAATACATTATCATAATTAAAGCTTTCTGCTGTTTAAATTAGACTTGAATTTAAAAATTAGATAAGCCCCTTGTCGCTGTTTGCCTTGCCACTGTTTTGACTTTTTGTACTGTAATAAACCGAGCAGACCTAAAGATCAATGTCTTTGCTCCATAAACCAGTGCATGTAATGTTCCTTTAAGTGCAGTCTTTCATTTCTCAGCTAGCTGAATATTAAAAATACCTCTCAGCTGTCAGCTCACCTTTACCAAGGCAGTCTTCTCTGAAATGCCTTGTATATCCCAGGCAGACTCTGAAACTGAACCTCTAAATCAAAAGACAAAAGGAGGTGGATTAATCAATAAGGATGCTTTAATTTTCACTATTTTTTCTCCGGGCTAAATCCCCAGACACAACAATCAAATCAATCTAATATGAACTGTACCAAGACCTTATAAAGGCTTCTTGACATAGATTCTGGTTTTCACACAGGCAAGATAGTCTTGCTTTTTCTCCCTTTCTCTCTCTCTTTCTTTAAGTAGTCTTAATTTGGGATTTTCACTTACTGGAGAAAATTATAAAACACTTTCCCCCACCCACCTATTTTGTTTCTAAATACTTCCTTCTTTCAAAATGCTATTGTACCACAGTATTACAATAAGACTTGACAGACTATAAAATTGTTTAGCTCACTCATTGTTTAACAAGACTTGTTTTGGGAGATTGATAAACCCGGCGATCCTTAAAAAAATGCTACATGGAAGCATATCACTCACATTCAAGTACTGGCAGAAAATTAGCAGCTACGAGTGTCACTGGCACGAAATTGTCCTTAGGTATGTTCTCAAAAATTACTCTTTTGCTACATGAAATAATTATTTTCTTATTAACTACAATTTACAATACAGGCAAAACTGAGTTTCTGAATTACATTTTACTATTAAAATCATAAAATTTTCATTTTTAATTGGGAATGCAGCCAAATTGTTCTTAATATTCCAGGTGGCATTTTCTTGGCTTGTTTTAGGGTTCCTGCGGAATCTGTCATTAACCATGAGCTTTCTTGCCCTATCACAAGATATGAAAATTATTTCCCAAAAAAACCAGTATTTTAAGGAATATATGAAAACTATGTGTAAAGGTGGCCCTGTTGATTAAGTATATTGGGATATCCAATAAACTTGGAGAAAATCCCTTAAGCTAGTCAGATATTATAAGAGAGTATACTTTCGTTCAGAAGAAAATATGTACAGTCTTCTGATTTTCTTGGGATTGACATGAAGATAATTAATGAAGCAAAGAGGCAAGAATATGTAAAAAGATAAGAGGAATATGCAGTTCCCAAAGTCAGCTCTGTGCATATCTGGCGATTCTCCTGTTTTCTGGGTGTTCTACCTCTTACTTTTATCTGCTACTTCTTATGGTATTAAAACTAGCTATGCTAACCTAAACAAGCAGTAAACAGGTTCAAAACAAATAAAATTAAGGCGGGTTTTGGTCTCATACTTAGTAATTAGTGAAACTCCTTGACACAGAGTCTTAAAAAATGCTGGAAATGTTAATGAGATCTGGAAACAGATATGAGGAGGAAATGTGAGTCAAGAGATACTAAAACAAAAGTGAGATACAGCCTGAAGGACAAGAGCACCTTCATGGGCAGAGCCCTGAGAGCTGAGAAGGAAACTGCTGGCTGTCAGAGTAGAAATACTCCTAATACTCCTCAATATTTTCCCAGAATACTCAGGACTAGATGTATATATGGCCATACCCATTACAACTTAGGCTGAGTTCTCCTCCTTTATGAACTTAAATTTAGAAGGAAAGCAAATCCAACTCCATTTTGTTTTAATATCTTATAATGAAAGAAAAGTCTTATAATGAAAGAAAATGTATTGTGGACTGGTACACTTTTTTTTTCTTTTATTTTTTTTTTAATAATAAAAGTAGTTCAGCTATTCAGGTACTATATAAAGGAGTCGTTTCCTTTGGCTAACACGGACATACAGGTTTGCATACTGTCTACCCCAAAAAGTCATCGTATAAAGCAAGATAAAACAAACTGCAGTAAATAGAAGTGACAATAAAGAGTATGTTTTATAATACTGGACCTATTATCTAAGTGGGTACACATTTCCTGTCTAAAGCATGCAATATTTGCTTTTTTTTTTGTCTCTCCAGAATGATTATCCACTGTGCTTGAGTGCCAGCCAGTGCAGTTCGGGCTGGGTTTATTTTACAAATATAATGGAAGAAATCTGAGAGCAATATACGTGCTTTAGGTGGCATTTAGTTTGCCATCCCTGATGAGGGCAAGATTAAATCAATAAAATTGGCAGCTGGAAGAGGACTTATTTCTTTTTCTATTTTTTGGGACTGGCAATGACTATGGAACCCTAGAGTGTAATTTCATTGAGTCAGTTTTCACTGACTCACTGTCTTTAGGTAGTGAATTAATTTATTGAGTCTATGGGAAAATTGTTTAAAGCCTTACCAATTTCTTCATAAGAGGGAATCCTCCTAACTTTTATCTATTTTATCTGATATGAAATATGTCTTATGAGTGTAATTCCAGAAGTTTGTGATTTATTATACCAGCATCAATACTGAAGCTTCTACCTGTTTCAATCTAGGCAGTTAATCATAATATAGTATCTCCCAGTGCTATACTTTCCTACTCTTCTCACCAATACTAATTCTCATCTTCTAATTTAGTCAAAGCCCAAGACACTCAATTAGGAACTGGCATTATGGATTTGTCGTATAAGTTCTGTTAATTACCTTTTATGGACCCATATGGCACAACATTTATGTTGAGTACACTAAAAGCATTTAATAGTATACTTAAAGTATTGTGATAGTTTGCTAACTGTGTTGTATGTTCTTAGGAAATGCAATTAGAAAATACATAACATTGCATCTGTCATGGGAAAGAACCATAATTCTCTTGTTACACCTTGTTCATGTCAGATGCCGTTGTAATTACATCATTTGACAATTACTCACTCTAACAGATTATACACTTCCAAGTCACATAATTTCTTTTGTGAGCAAGATAGCATTGCATAATTGTCAAATGACCCAATGGAAAATTAATGCACTGATTAGTGTTACTAATCTTAATTATATATTTATGGCTTTATTAAATGTTCAAGGATAAAATTTCCCCAAACACCCAAGGGGTTTAGGATATAGATCTAATACAAAAAACTAAAGAAGGGTTTAGATAGAAACATGGTCCCAAGGTAAATAAAACTGAACTGGATTCTAAATTCCCATTAATACCTGCCTAATCACGCAATACTGAAATCTATAATTTTCTCTTTTTTTAACATAAAAGTTCCCATTTGGGTTCTACTGCTGTGCAAGCCAGAGCTTCTTATATCTAAAGTCTTTAAATTAACTAGTTGGTTTTTTTTCCATCCTCATACAAAGTTGAAAAAAACCAAAAAAAACCCCTGCTTTCTTGTCTTAGTGCTACTTTTCTATATAGTGTCTTCAGGGATGGGCTCAGTATTAAAATAGACATTTGGCTGTATTTCTTCATTTTGGATGTACCCTCAGCACCTCTGGCTATAACTCAGATTTTTTTGCTCAATTTCTAGATTGTCTACCATATGTGTTAGAATTTATCTCACAGGCATCAAGATGACAGATGCAGGGACAATCCAGCTGTCTATTATTGAAATAACGACATCAGACAGCTCAGGTGATCTAAAGTCCTTATGGGCATAGTTGTTGGAAATGTAAATTGGATTTGCTCGTAAGCTATTGACTGAACTTACCTCCAAAATAGAAATCAATGGAACTTGTCCTGAGTGTGAGTTTGGACTCAGACTTCTTTGTCGTGGTTAGTGGGGACAGTTTCTCATTGACAAGGAGATCTGTGAGCTGGGATTGACTTGCTCATCTCACAAGGAAAGTGTTGTTTAGGTCACTGACTCCTGCTTTACAGTACATATTTGATTCAAAGTCCTGCACTGGGGAAATGTTCTAAAATCAGTCCAATGAAATTTCTGTATAGTTGCAGAGGCACATATTGTCCAACAGCCAGTTCTTCTGGTCAGCATTGTGGGTGCTTAGAAAATGCCAAAAGATACTACCTGGTGCCAGCCTTTACCTGTTGTGTGGAAAAAGCCATAGGTTCATTTCTACT
>VXBU01016256.1:389961-459736 GCA_013400315.1 Bombycilla garrulus
AATTCTCTCCTACCATGTGTCTTTTTACTGACAAATACAATATATATAATTTTCTAACTTATATTTTATCTTCATACATTTCTTTCTCTTTTATTTCCAGCTAGTGAAAATGTGGTCATCAATCAATTGTTCCAGTCCAAACTTACACAAACTGGATCACTTGTTCCTCCATATCATTCCCTTAAAATCAAAGGGTGTAAAGCAGCTTTGCTCAGCAAAAAATCATCTGTAACCTGTGCAAGTGGAGAAGCAAAGAAGTATATTGAACTCAGCAAAGTAAGAATTTCTTTCTGCTCTTGACTCGTTGAAGATTTTTTGTTATTCTGTCATTTCTGAAATCATCTTGTTCTCTGCTTCATTCTTTGTATTCTTTGCCCTATTAAAATAATTTTGTACTTAGTATCAACACTAAAGCAGCAAAAGTGAGAAAAGGTTCTAATTTACAAACGCTAATAATTCTGGTTCAAGAATCTCTTGGACTCTTTGAGCCGAAGGTCAAACAAGATGATGAACTCCTTCAAGCCTGAATCATTCCGTGATTACCTGGTTCCAGGGCTTCTTAGCAGTGAATGCAGTCTTACTAATTTTTGGCTGTATGGGATTGTTTTGTCTCCTTTAAAGACTTTATGATGAATAGTTGAGTAAATTAAGACATAAGAAGTGTAAAAATAAAATCTTAATGTCCTTATTATGTCAACATTAGAAGTTTTCTGCTTTGCTAAATACAGTTTTGTGTGGTTTGTATGAAGAAAAAAAATGTAAATTTTGGCCAACATCGTTATTTTAAATGGTCCCTTATATGTAAATTTTAACAGTCAGTTTGAAATCAAATGAATCATGCCTCATTTCTGAACTTATCTCTTTTCCTGTTAAGTCAGACAAAAAAGTTAAATGAAAAACCCAAACAAACGTGAACAAACCACAAACAAACAAACAAAAAAAAAAAAAAAAAAGAAAAAAGAAAAGGAGAGCAGGAGTTAAACTTTGAAGATTATCAGAAAATTAGTTGAAATTAGTTGTTCCTGTCACATGGAACATCTCTCTTGAAGAGAAATAATGTGATTTAATTGAGTTAATTCATGACAGAGCTTTGGAACTTACCTTTCTACAAAAGGAACATGCACTTCTCACAGTACATCAGCTGCCTCACCAGGCTTCTTGAATCTTACAACTCTAATTTTGTTTTACAGCTGCATAAAATTGATTCTGTCATGGGATTAAGGAGGCTGCTCTCATGTGTCATTGTGGAAAGCTTTGTACATCCATAGAATAGCAATGGGACTTTCCTTATAGTCCCCCTGCTGATATCAGCATAATTCCTGACTACTGTTCTTGTCAGTAATCTCAGCGGAAAAAATTAAGTCGAAGTGAATGGTGTTGGTTTAAGGCTATATTTAGCAAACAGCTGAGGCATTACAAGGTGTCTTTAGGTGCCTTTCCACTGTGGTAACAGCTTCCTAGAGGAAGCTTCCTAAGGATGTGAAAAAGGTCCTAGTGCCATATGCAGTATGAAAAGCGTATCTGAGTTAGGAGCCTAATCAAACCAGGGTAAAACTGCACAATTGAGATCTATGAAATTATGCTGGTTTTGAGATCTCCAGAACAGCATTTAACCTGTAGTTATGCTCTTGAGAGACAGAAGACATTCAATTCCTTTTGGAAGCATGATATCTGAAGTCAGAAATTTCAGATTCAGTGAAAATGCTGTAAACCTTTAGGCATTAGTTGGAAGGTGGGAAGAACTTCATCCTTCATCTGTCCACAGAGACGAGGATGGCTTTGCTCCTCAAACACAGGCTTTGAGAAGAGCTGTGCAGGTCAGACAGAACACTCTTGATACTAAGTTGGCCTAATTTGAGCAAGTTACTCTCCTGTCCTGCAGGACTAGAGCAGAACTTTAGGAATCAAAGCTGATACATTGGCAAAAAGCAACACTTGTTTTTTTTGGAATAGGCACTCAATTGAGGAGCTGGAAGTAGGTAAGTACTTAAATTCTGTTGTGGTTCAAGCCCATATCTGTAACTGTGCTGTCACAAATAATTCCTTTTCTTTTTCAGTATAGCCTTGAAAATCTGCTGTAATGAACTAAAATAATGTTGGGTTTGTTATTTTATTACTGTAATTGCAAATGCAATGTAAGAGGCTTTTTCTTATCAGCTTAAAATTAAAATTATTGTGAGTTGGAAAATCATAACCACTGTATTTTTATTGGAGTTTATGCAGAGGTTAAAGGCAAGAAAGAGAAGCAAAAAAAAAAAAATAGAAATGAGGAGGGGGAGAAGGAGGGACATTAAGGCAAGAATTATCAACCAGAGGTTGACATTCCTTTTATATCTTTAATCTGAGTCACAACATACATCATACTGTAGGCAGTGAGAAATATTAAATGGAAGGTACACATGATGCTGTGTATGGGAAGTCATCTAGATTCCACCTTATCCAGGGATGGGAGAATGTTAAAGTCAAATAGGAGTTTATTGTGAGTCCCCTCCTCTTTCATCTTGTCACTGCAATCCTAGCTAATTGCTAGGTTATACAATTATAAATGTCTCTAAGTATGGCCATGTATCTGTTTACCTTTCCATAAATGACTCTTTTCTTGGTGTTGAGCATGCTGGCACAATTAAGGATAGTCTACTTCTTTGAACTAATGCAGCATGGTGTGATCCAAGACAACAGTGCATCCATTCTAAGACAGACATGAACAGATCTGTTAACTGGCCAGAAGTTTGGAGCGCATAAGAAGTTGTAGGAATTTGGGGATGCCAGCTCAAGCCTCTGTGACTTATGAAGATCATGTCCCCTTGTCAAAGAAAAGATACCTTCATTGACACCCTCACAACTCTTGCTCACATCAACTCTTGCTCCCTTGTTTTGCTCTAATCTTTTCCTGGTGCATATTTTGTCTCTCTTGTCTCCCCCTCACTTACTTTGGAAGAATTGATACGTTTCAGAGTTTATACAGCAAAAGTCTTTAGAGATTTTTTAAGAAGAGATTTTTAGCTTCTTAACAGAGATTAAAAATGTATGTATATGTGGGTTTTTGCCTTTTTTTTTTTTCTNNNNTTTTTCATTTTTCATTTTTCATTTTTCATTTTTCATTTTTCATTTTCCTTTGTTTTCTCTCTCTTCTTCTGAAACAAATATTTTTTTCCCATGGGAAGCCATACGTAACATGGGAGAGCAGGCTGGAATTTTAGCATCTAAAGTGTTGTTCCTGGATCTCCCACTAAATCAGGAAATAATCTCGAATTTTTGATTTACATATTGAGAGGAAGGGGTGACAGCATTATCCCTAAGGTGGAGAAAATTCTATTTTGTTTATATTCCTCAGTTATTTTGTAAACTTTAATGAAAAGTGTCATTGGCATGAGAAAAACTGGCAGCACATCTCTTTTAATGTTTCATTTTGAAGTTGAGGGTGAATTTGCCTTTAAAATCTTATTGCCTCCTAGTAAGTGAAATAAAAAAGGGCTCAAAATTTTAGCAAGGTGAGTAGAAAATTGCTTGCACTACCATATTTTTAATGCTATTTGGCTTGCGTGATAAGAAGCTGAGAAGATGTACACTTTTTTGATAAAACTGGAAAAAGGAGTAGGCTAGGACATTCTTACTTAATATAAAGATATTTTTATGGGGTAAGTGGACTGGAGAAAGTGGAAAGTCAGAAGTGAAAAGTATGTCATTGACAAGGAGCTTTAAATCTCACAGCCTGCGAAATCCTGGAATGCAATAATTTTGCCAGCCTTTCTATAGAAAGTTTAACAAAAGACCCTAAATTCTGGGACTAATTTTAGTATGATTATTACCATTTTAGTCTCAAAGATAGGAAGCAGAGTAGTGAAAAATAAATGCATTCTCCACTCTCAGTTCTGATGCATGGGGTAACGTTGGTTCTAATGAGATATGAAGTTATAAATAATTTATGTCTCTTAACTGGTGAAAATTTGTTAAAAAATAAAAGTTTAACTGTGGCCACATGTGCAAGAAGAAATGAGAAGAGTTTTTGAGAATATTTGTATTATTGTTTTGCTGTCAAGATTTTTTAAGTGATCTGTACTTTACTGAATTAAACATCTGCCAAAGTCATAAGTCACCTTCTTACAGAGTTACAGAATTACGCTGCTTCTAGGCAGACTCTATGGGATACTGACTGCACAAGTCCTGCTTCTGCAACAGAGTTCCAAAATATATTGATTTGCCCAGTTATTTGTAAAAGGTTTATTATCTTTGTAATGTACATAGCTGCTTTTGAAATCAAAATTTACCCACCAGTCAAGGCTCTGCAAATACCTGAGAATATTTATCCACTTCCTTTTTCTTGCTGAAAATCAAACCTTTTCCATGGCAAGAGTTTGTATAGATTTTTTGCCTTCATTAGTGCATTGCAACAATGACAATAAAGGTGTACTGCCCATCTTGAGACAAAAATTGTTGTGTGTGCTTTTCTATTCTACAGCTGTTGAAAAAGAAAGGAACATCCTCATTTCTTCAGAGACTGGAACGAGGGGGCCCAACAACTGTGGCAATACAGCTCAGGGTCAGTGAACATCTTACGGACAGAAATTTGCAAAAGAATCTCCAGATGTTTTAAAGGCAGGATTACCCTCTGCAGATTGCAATGGAAGAAAGAAAAATATTATGTTTGAGAAACCCACTTGCATGACCTGGTCAACTGTTTTGAGAAATTATATCAAAATGTTAGGAATAGTATGTGTATTGAACACTAATCTTAGCTGCACAAGAATGATTGATAATTGTTTGTTTATTTTTTCCTCAGAAATCACTTGCAGATATTATTGGGAAGCTGCAGAATTGCACACCACATTCTGTTCATTGTATAAAACCTAATAACTCCAAGTTACCAGATACCTTTGATAATTTTTATGTGTCAGCTCAACTGCAATATATTGGTGTCCTAGACATGGTCAAAATTATACGACATGGGTATCCAGTACGTCTCTCTTTCACAGACTTCTTGTCAAGGTAAATTTTTTCAAGTTTCATAAAACCTATTTTCTTACCTACAGTACAAAGCCTTCTGTTGTGTTCTGGTAGTGCTTGCAATGTTGTTCTGCTTATGACTCTTTCAGACCTTTTTCAGAGAATGTCTTGTGTGCCTGCAAGGGTTGTAGGCCTGTTACTTTTAATTGAATGAATCATGAACTATGCATAAATATATAAAATGTATAATTGTAATGAATGTATAAATTTATAAGATTTATATTGATACGTAGAAATATATTTATAAAAATAATCTGAAAAATTAAGTTTTAAAAGTATGACATCATAAAAGAGCTCTTTTTTACCATTTATGCTGTTTGAATGATTTAAAAAATATAAAATATTGTATATTGTCTGCAGGTAATTAAAAAGGAGAGGGAGAAATAGTCTAATTTTTCAGCTTTTTAGATGTAGATGTCATGGGTTCATTATTTGTATTTCATAGGCTAGGATTTTTTTTATGCATGGTCATTAGGTTCTAATGCTCATACCACAACTCGCTTTTTATTATTGTTGTTAGAAATCAGTGACACGTTGAATAATGTGGAAAGACAAAAAGGTCTGCTTGTGTCTGAAGGCAAACTTGTTCCCCATTCCCAGTTCACTGTTGGGGTTTTGGGTCACTTACATTCTCAAAAGTTTCAGGAAAGAAAGACTGTCTTGCCCAAGACATATTTGTTTAGCAGCCTCATGCACCCAAGGCGAGTTCCTTCTCTCTGCATGTTCTACTTCTTGATTGGTGTATATCAGCCACTCATGATCTGGCCTTTGTTTTGTTTTACTTCCGAAAAACAGCATGGGAATATCATCTGCTTACACACAACTTTCAGTTGTCTTCTCAGAAAGAGTTGTGGATGTTAAATTACTGCTTGCGCAGAAAGTTTTTTTCTCTCTGTAAATATTCAAACAGGGAGGAGTATAGGAGTTTATAATTCCATAATTCTCTTTCATAAATAAACCATCTGTGTCCTACCCCAGTATTCATCCAACAGTGTGAGGTTGAGGGGTAGATGCACATAATGGGAGATTTTTGGGAAGGCTTTCATGTTCTGAAGTTGGATGGGCAATCTCTATATAGCCGTTTCTGTATAACTGAGCTGCACCTTCAAGGTACTATAACATGAGCACAGTGCCACAACTTTCCTACTTATAGATCCTTACTGTGATTTCTGGCAGATATTTGCTTCCTTGCTACCCAGCCTTTTTCACTGCAATTCCCAGTTACAGGCTGGGAATTACCACAGGCCTAGGCTCAGTCCTGCTAGGCAATCTCTAGGTTGCTGCTGTCTTTTGGAGGGTAAAGGAGATTAACTATGTGTACAAAGGTAATCTTCAGTGCCACAGAATACCCCTCTTAACAGTATAGGCACAAGTCTGGAATATTTTCTTAATTTTGAGAGGTTTTTGTTAAAAATGTAAATTCAATCTTTTTCATCCACACCTTCAAGTACCTCCCAAAGACAATTTTTTCTATAAAAGTCTAGAGGACATCTGGTGTCTCACAATAAATATTTATTTGCAGTAACAAGAGTAATACAAATACGGCAAAAATCCCCAATAATATGATGCCAGCAACATTTATGATGTTAAAGTGTTCTGATTTTGTTACTCTATAATCTTCATCCCTTTTCCTCCACAATAAATTATCTTCACAGGTTTTTTGCAGCTGAGCCCCTGCCATTTTTACATATTTCCCATAATAATTTTATTGTTATAAGTAAAATGAATTAAACATTGATGGGGAAAGCATGATGTCACCAAAAACAAAGCTCATTTTATAATATTCCCTGTGACTGTATGGTGAACCTGCTCAGAAGCTAGCAATAATCACTCTGTATGCAGTCTCTCAATACTACTGAACTTTTAGTTTTGTGTGCAAATAGAAACACAGAGCTCTTGGTCCAGAGGTATTGAAAAAGACCTTCAGCATTGTGAGGCTTTTTGTAGTAGCCATCCATGCCACACAGGCCAGAGCTTATCTTCCTTCGCAGAGGAGTGAATTTTTCACTTTACTCACCATGACAAGTTAATCTTCATGTTCATATTCAGTGTATTTGGATAATTCTTTCCATTTAATAGTTTAAGAATGTGGCTATTTGATCTTTTATTGCCTGAAAATATGAAATTTTTAGGAAGAAAATATACTATTAGACTCCATTTCAAAAGTAATGTAAATTCTTAGTGCTGTATGTTTTTTCAGCCAATAGACTACAGGTAGGAAAGAAATACTGAATTCAGAGATTATAAATTACCTTTTTAAAACATTTCCTAAAAAAATCTTCACTTGTGCTACATCTCTTTATTGCCTTGGTAACTGGACAGGATAGTTTTAGAAACCAGATAATCAGCTTTGGTGATTTTTCGTTAACTGTGTTAGTTTTGTTGTCTGTTCAGCCAAACTCTGATCTTATCTTACTGTTCATTGATTGGAATGAGAAATTATTTTGTCATTTTTCCATATAGGCTTAGAGACTTGAAGCTGATAGAGTTTTTCTAGATTCAAATTTTTATTTCCTTTGCTGTCAAACTGGTGTATCTAGCATTCTAAAGAGAATTTGTGGCCCTAATCTCAACGTGAATTCCCAAAAGATAGGGAATTACTGTCCTCCCTCACCATCCCTGATTTTTTTGTGCATTTGCTTTTTGGGTCTTCCTTGTCTCCTTATCTTACTGGTAATGTAGTCAGAATTCAAAACAGTTATTAATTAAAAATTATAACACTTTTTTTTTTTTTTTTTNAGAAGGCAAGATGTTTGAATTAGTGGACTTTGTGGCAAAGGAATGGAATACTGGAAAACCTATATTCTGTCAGCAATCTGACAGTAGCAGTTCATTCTTAATTGGATTAATTTGAATAAATTTCTATTGCTATCTAATTAGGGATTAATATGACTAGTTTTTAACCTATTTATGAGTTGGATTTGAGCTCCTACAAGGCTTAAGAGAGAGTAGCTAAAGAAATGTCATATTTTGCAAGAGAAAGTTGCTAAAGGAATGTGATATTTTGCAAGAGCATATCTTCCTGGGCTTCAAAGCTTAATCATTATTTCTGTTCCTATCCTGGTTCTGGTTCTGTCTTATCAGAGTAAAAGCTGTGAGGTAAACCCCTCAACCACTAATTTGCTGATCAGAAGAGAAATCTTGTGGAAAGTCTTGTTATTAAATGGAAGCTGTGACACTTCTTCTCAATGAATATATAATAAAATGAGAATTCATAAGGTCAGATGCCATTAAATCCTGTAAAAATAAGATAATTAAGGAATCATATATGTGATTTCAGTAGATTTGCCAGCTCTGGACGCAGTGTTTCTGCTGAATCTACCTGCAGTGTTGGCTCAATTTCTAAAGCTCTGAGCAGAGAGACAGGGATCAGTTTTTACCTAATCTTAAAACCAGAAAACCTTGAGTAACATGCATTTTACACTCCTAGAAAAGTTTACCTATATCTTTTGCTTAATACCTTCAGAATGGTTCTCAGTGGACTATATTTTTACAATCTAGCTTTGCTTTTAATGTCAAGGCAGTGGCACAAACAAATTTTTAAAATGTTTAAAGTTTCCAATTTGCAGCCCAAATTGTACACATTGGTGAAGTATCCTCTTTTTTTCTTGGAAGAAAGAAAGCAGTAAAATAGCCATGGAATTAGCAACTGTCTGCAGATGGCTATTTCTTTCCAGTATGTAGTGTTTTGATACCTTATTTAAAAATATATCTATTTTTAAATACTTCTAATTTAAAATATATCTTATTTAGAATAAGATATAAAAAGCCCATTAGTATAAACAGTAATTTATCATGGTTTTGGAAGTTGGTGCCATGGAATAGGAAAAGTAAGTATCAAGTGTCTGCTCTGTTTCCAGTGTAGAACAATAGGGCTCAGAAGCTCTCTGGGGCACAAACAGAGCCTCATTGTACAGGCTTAATATCTAGAATCTAATCTCTTTGCATTGGTTAATAAAATGGATCCTGGCTGACTTTTGTGTCATTCACCTCAGGTGGTGCTCAAGGAAGACATGTAAAAGCCATTTGGAATATAAATTTTTAAAAGTAATTATAGTGATCAAAGACCTATGAGATGACCTCAAGTACACGAACACAGCTGTTTCAGGGATGTTCAAGTAAAAATGAGGCAGTAAGATGCTCTGTTTCACTTCCTCTGAAAAATTTTATTGTGGTACCATCCTCCTCTAGAAATACTCAATGTTCTCTAAATTGAAGTAGAAGTTAAAATAATTCCTTCTTTCTCTTTCTTCTTTATCGTTGTTCACCAAGTCACTGAACTGTACATAGTTCTTTGTCTGTATTTCAGTTTCCCTGTCCAAGGCAGAATTTGTGAAGTACTAATTAGAAACTGAGGTTTACATGTTCCACGTTTCTTGTGTCTGGGACACTGCTTAGCAGCGGAGACTGCAAGGTCCAGTTACACAGGTCCTTAAATAAGGCATCTGTGTCAGCCTTCCCTGCCAGTTTACAGGAAACATCAGAGCTGTTGAAGCTCAGGATAACCTCTGTGGACTATTGGATTGATCAGTAATTTGAGTCTTTCACTTAGCAGATGAGAATGGCAGGATTTCTTTGGCACAAAACATGTTGTTCAGAGAGCCCAAATTCTGGTGTGCTGTTCCTTGCATTTATTTCTGCACTTTTTGAGTGTTTCTTGGAATTTCATTACTGTCTCTCAGGTTTCTAGATGGTCTTTCCTGGGTTTAATTCTATGAACTTACCCTTGTGTTTTCCATCATGGAGATCCCATTCTGCCTTCTGTTGCTGCTCAAGGAAGAGCAAAGAAAATTTTGTAGTCTGAAGGAGAACATGAAGGCAGTATGTAGAGAAATTCTTTAGAATATTGTTGCAAGAAGAGATGAGTTACTAGAATGTTATGATTTACTATTTCTAATCATCTTTTTAAATTGCTTACATTGCACCAATCTAATAGTTGGTTTTACTTAGGCTAATGAAGTCATGAAGCTTTATTAGTTATTTATCCTGTTAAGACAGTGTCAGATGTTTGGGGGTACAAGATCATGCCTTCTTCCGTCTCATCCTCCTCCTCCTTGTCCTCTTTCCCTTCCCTCTTCTTCCCATCTTCCCCTCTTTTTCTCCTTCTTCTCCCACCTCTCATAACCTAACCTTATCTCCTTTATGAATAAGGTAAAAAATCTAAATCACCTACTGTAAGATTTATTTTAAAAAAAGGGACATAAAGAGTTAACATTCTGATGATTTTTTGTTTTAAAGTAACTTCAAAGGATGGCAAAACATCCATTTTAATAGGAAATATTAGGAAGGAAGAATATGGAACACAATGATAATAGATTCTTATGGTAATAATACTAGTGAGGTGAAACAAGTATGTTCGAAGACTGTTCTAATTACAGGTTTTCCCCTGATTTTAGTATGAAGTTCTTAATTTATTCTTCAAGCTAAACTGAACTGCAGATCCTGACTTCCATACTTCTAGTCAGGTCAGCATTCATTGATAATGAAATGCTCTAATAGTGGTCTTTACATCAAAACTTTAGTGCTTCAGAATATTTAATTATTATTAATGCCTTCAAATAATTGTCTTTGCTTAGAGATCATTCTGAAGAGGTATATTTTTTCTCAGGTAAGATTATGTTAATACTGATATCATTGCTTTTTCAAGTGTTAGCTTTTCTTATAAAGCCCTTTTTAATAGTTACTGTAATATTTTTACCAAAGTCATACTTTTAGCTGATGATGTATTGCACAGATGTGTCGTTTACATTTATAAATCATGTGTGTGAGTCATTGTATATCTAAACTCCCTTCGTCCAGAAGCATTTTGTTGTTCATTTTTTTTTCTTTTCCCCCCTCTACCTTTTTTCCCTTCTCAAAGCAGAGAAGTTATAATGTTTTACAGTATATAAATTTTGAATTTAAAAAGTCAGCAGAATATTTCAGTGTCTCATGAGCAAGTTCGGGCATTAGAATGATGTGCAGAGCAGATTGCAGAGTAATGGGTCATCATCACACTGGACCTTTCAGCTTTATTGTCTGCTACCCAGTATCAGTAATCTCATAGAGCACTACATTTGATATGTGCCGTGATACCTTAAATGTTTGCAAGGAGAGCAAGAAGTAATCTGGTTGGTGCTACAAAAGCAATATTTCATGAAGTTGATGTAATGTTGTCAATTTATATCAAATGGCAGTCTTGCCATTGTGGAGTTTGTTGCTTCAGATTTAGAGCTGGAAGTGACATTTCTGATTGAGGGTAATTGTTTTTGTTTGTCGTTCTTTCAGAATGCGAGCAAAGGTACTTAAAATCATCAGTTTTGAGGGCACTTTAAATGCAAATTCATAAACCTGGTAATGACTAACTTCCTCTGAGAAATGAAGGTCATCCTTGAAGTTTAAAACTATGATTTTTAAAATGTCTGTGTCATTGGTAATTACTATGTAATCATAGAATGGTTTGGTTTGTAAGGAACTACATATCATGCTGTTCCAAACAACCTGCCATGGGCTCCTTAGACTACACAAGGTTACTCAGAGCTGCATCCAACCTGGCCTTGGACACTTTCAGGTATAAAGCATCCACAGCTTCTCTGGGCAATGTGTTCCAGTGCCTTTCCAACCCCACAGCAAGGAATTTCATCCTAATATCTAATTTAAACCTGCCTTATTTCAGTTTTAAGCTGTTCTCCCTTGTGCTAGCATTTCCTGCCCTTGTCAAAAGTCCCTCTCTAGCTTTCCTGTAGGCCACCTTTAGGTACTGGGAGGCCACAGTAAGGTCACTCCAGAACCTTTTCCTCTCCAGGGTGAACTACCCCAGCTCCCTCAGCCTGTTTTCATAGAATAGGTGTCTCTGACTGTCTTCATGGCTCTCCGTGGGACTTGCCCCACCAGGTCAATGTCCATCTTGTTCTGAGGACCCCAGAGCTGGATACGGCACTCCAGATGGGGAATCACAGGGGCAGAGTAGAGAGGCAGGATCACCTCCCTTGACCTGCTGGTGACATTTTTTTATTCAGCCCAGGATCCTACAGGCTTTCTGGACTACAAATGCACATTGCTGGCTCATGTCCAGCCTCTCATCCACCAGCACCCCGAATAAAGCACTTGGATTAAGAAATGTCATTGGTTAACCCCAGCAGGCAGCCCAACCCCACATGGCTGCTAGCTCATTCCTTCCTCAGTGGGGTGGGGGAGAGAATTAGGAGAGATGTCAGAAAACTCACAGGTTGAAATAAATACAATTGAGTAGAGAAAACAAGAAATGAAAAATAAAGAATTAATTCTCTACTTCCCGTTGGCAGACAGCTGTTCAGCCACCTCCAGGAAAATGTTTCATCATGCATTCTGGTGACTTGGGAAGACAAACACCAGCACTCTGAAAGTCCCCTATTCCTTTTTCTACCCTCAGCTTTTATTTCTTCTTTTCCTTTTGCCAACTTTTCGGATAGGGGAACCCAGTTTAGGATAATTTATAGTACTCAGAGTTACTCTAAATTTTTAATTCCTCATGAAACCTTACTGATAGGGGTTTATTATACTATAGGAGATGACCAGAACCCAGAATGCTCTGACATTCTCCCTGCCAAGCCTAGAATTGGAGTAAACCACCCTGGGGAATTTCTGAGATGTAACTAGGTATTTGGGACTGTCTTAGAGGTTACAGACTCTTTCAAATCTACTTGGACAGTGTGATACTGTAGTGATAGTTACCAGGCTACTCATATTATGGAAAAATTAAATACATTCTACGCAGTCTGACTGTAGATGGATGATTCTGTTTTACCCCCTTTGGAGTTGTTTCTTTGTATCCATTTAGCTTGTTTGCCCTATTATCCCCAGTAGGTCCTTTTTGGTATTTTAGAAACAAGAAATGCACAAGATAACTTTATATGTCCGTGGTGGTTTGCCTAATTAATCAGGACTTAATCTGTAGGGTGTAAAGAAAAGTGATCACTTATAGGATGGAATTTAACTGACTTGTCTCAGGCTTATCCATTTTTGGAGGTATTTCCCAGACTCAGTGTCACTCCATTCTATGGCAAGGAAAAGAATTAATGCTTTGTAACAGGCTCTAGAAAATGCAGAGAACAACACTTTGGAGTCAAGAGAGATGCAGTTTTGGAAGCTATGTCATGGCATCATCAGTTCTCTAGCCCACAGAATTAGTATTGTAAATACAAAGTATCAGTCCTTGTGTTCTGTGTCACAGAGTTTGGACTGTGAGGATGGTAAAGCTGCTGGTGTTTCTGGGACTTACTGAGAGTGCACAAATGAGTGACTCTTAGAGAAAAGTTTCTCTTTTGACTGGAGTTGTCGGTGGAAGGCCAGACACCTGACTTTATTTAGAAGGCATCTAGCTGTATTTTGAAGGCAAAAATAAACGTCATCATTGTTTGCTGGGCATCTTCAGAATCTTGAAATGGAACCCTCATTTGCTAAAGCAATTACTAATGTGTAAATGATTGTAAACTATTGAAGTCAGTTGAATTATTCATGTCTGTCATGCACTTAACAGTTCTACGAGATTGACAAGAAAAGGGGTCCCTTGAGCAGCAGGAGGATGTAATTAGGTCATTAAATAGCCAGATACAGGGAAATAAAGATGGCATGGTCAGTTAAGTCTGATGGTTCCTAACTTTCAAATGTTTGGTGTGCAGTCTGAATAATCTTCCAGCATTGTATATATTACATTTAGTATAGAATGCATAAAACTTAGTGAAGCTTCTTGCGGAGTGTATTGTTTGGTGCAATAGAGAATGTCCCAGTTTTTAGGCTGTTTCAGTGAGAATCTCAAAGTATTTTTCTCCCTCCACTATTAGATGCATACAATTACATTAATTTCCTTAGGCAATTATAAATCTGTTGGGCACACACAAACATAATTCTGGCTGAACTGTTTCAGCAGTTCTTGTGGTTTTCTTTATTTTAACTTCAAGATCTGTGAAATTTTAAAATGTTTATTTAATTTCTAGATTTAAGTGCCACCCTTAGTACCTCTGCTTTCCACAAGCACTTGACATTTCTTATCCCTCAGATTTAACAAAATGTCTATTAGATCACTAAACAACTCTTACAATCGTTATTAAAATCTATGCATGTTTTATGTCTGTGAATTTCAAAGCTTGTGTTATTTCTAAACATGGAGAAATGTTGTCACAAAATACCTACCACAGCACTGGAACTCATTTAAAAGCATGGATTAAAAAATTAATTGAATTATATTTGTATACAAATAAGGTAATGAAACTTTTTGACCCATATCTCAGAAACTGACTGAGTTCCATGTGCCTATAACAAGCATCCAGTGACTTTATTTCAGAACCTTAAGATTCCAATAAAAATCGTTCTTGAGTACTTCATAATTTGCTGACATCACATAATAGCAAAGATAATGGACATAGATTTATTTGTGGTATTAAGAAATACAGTTAAACGCCTGCTGTACAAAAATATTTAAAATATTATTAACTACTAATATGTTCACTAATCCTTATACATTGAAACTCTTCTAAGGAAATGCTTGCTAGAATTACTGACCTCTTAAATTAATACAAATAGCATATATTTAAATAAATGTTTTAAAGAAGTAAGTATGCAACATATTAGTTTATGCCAGTGGCACTATGCAGGAACTTTGAATTATCAGATTAAGGTGCAAATTGTCACATAGATTAATTTTACTCTATAATTTTAAAATAATTCCTTGTTATTTATTGCTCAATTAAATATGTCTGTGTAGTTTCAGTGCTTAGAAAAATATTAGTTAGTCTTGAGTGTTGCTTTTTTATGATCATCGTACTTGTATAGGTCATAGGATTTGTATAGATGCAGTCCAGCTGCCTCACACTCAAAAACAACTGTGACCCTCCTGCTGTTTCTTCTTTCCGTGGTTCTGCAGCTGTTAAATTTTTTCCACTCAACTCAGATATTCATGGCACCCTTTTTCTCCTTATCCACATCTTGATAGCTTTTACAACCATTTAATCTTCAGCAGAAGACACTTCCTAAAGCTAGATTTCCTAGTCAGGCTGAATAATAGTGGGCAGTTTATACTGGTGAGATCTGAGAGCAAACACAAAATCCTATGCAAGCTTGCACTTAAAATCCTTTTATGCATCTTAATCACTGGATCTTACTTTGCCTTCTTGTTTAGACCAACGTGGCATTAATTTGACATCATCTGTTTTAGCAGAATTACTCCAGCTGTATTCCACTCTAAATGAGAGCAGAATCTGGTCCACTCTTGGCGCACAGCCTTAACATATTTTGAAAAATTATGCTTTTGTACAGTTTGTCTAACCATTATACAATCCAGAGCCAAGAGAATCCATGTTACCCAGACTGATAGTTCTCACAGGGTTCAGGGGCACAAGGGAAGCTCCCACAGAAGAAAGCAGAAGTAGAGATGATCTCACAGAGAAGTTATTTTGCCATATGGTTTAAAAGGTCAAAAAATCCTTCCCCATAATCCAAATAAATGTTGTCTAAGCTACTAGTGAGTATTGTGGGAAGGGTTTTATATGTTCCCATTCCTCTTTGGCTGAGTACTGGTTGCACAGGAGACAAAACACCAAAACGAATGAACAAATAAAGCATTATCTAGGTGGAACAGCAAATCTAATCCTATGACTCTTTAATATCACAATTTCCATTTGACTCTGGTTTTACTTCCTGCTTCTGCAATATACATCTGTCTCAGTATATTTCCCAGTAAGCTGGGCAGTGCCTTCTTGGCAAACAGTGAGTCACTGAAGTAGCAATGGCACCAGGAGATCAAGGGGGAAGGTTGTACAAGCCCACTTCAGTCTTTCAACTGAAAGATTTTAGATTTTGGTGCCCTCTTATCACATGGCTGTGTCTGTATAGAAAGGAGAGGAGCTTCACTGGACACCGGTCCTACAACACCTTTTTTTTAAACAGAATCAAATTGGCAGGTTAACAAAGAAATATAAATTTATTCTACAGCCCATACATTCTGTGTACAGTGAAGCATTTTATGGCCCTGTGGGCATGGTGGTGGGATGCCCAAGCATGAAGAGGTAGTTAGCTGTGGAAAAGACCTACCTAGCAAGAGCTAAATGTAAATATTTGCTGAGGTAGAGTCAGATGTATATATTTGTAGATGTAATAGAGCTGCTCGTAAGCTCACTGTTAGTGTATTTCTGAGACAATGTGTGATTTTTGCCAATTTTTAAAGTAAATATGTTTTACATTGCTTTATCAAGATGAAATGGGGATGTCAGCTTTAAGTAAGTGGTTCAAAAGTATTGTAAATCTTTAGCAAATCTTTAACAGATGTTGTGAATTAATATTTTTTTATTTGCATAGTTGAATCCACTAATCCCAAGAGCTGAACTATAATTTATATTCTACTCACTATTCTGCTGCCACATTGTCTGAGATGAGGAAGCCTCTGCTTCATTACTGGAAACATATGAATAAATAATCCAGGACTAAGACATACATATCTTCATTACTTCTTTTCTTCAGAAACTGAAATTCAGATGTCTAGGAAAGATTAAGGGTCCCAAAGCCTAATGCAAAAAAAACCCCATAAAACTCCAGAAAAAATAATTCTTCCAATTCATTTCTTTATTATCTGTCAAAAGGTAGTATCTTTATCTGAGAAAGTTGCCTTACTTTTTATTCAGTCTAAATTAAAACATCCCAAATGGCCACTTCTGCAAAGGTGTTTTGATCCAGTGGATTTTGTAGTCATGACCCTCCCTCAAAAGTCTGTACTGAGCTCTACATTGGCCCAGTGGCTGACTCACGTCTGAGTCACTGTAATATTTTGTTCTGGGGATTTTCTGAGTATTCTCTCAGTACTTTTTCTCAGTCCTAAATTTTGATCTTTTGTCTCAGTTACATGTTATTTATTGTCACTCTGAATATATTTTCCTATTTCCACAGACACATTAAATCATACTGCATATTTCCCTATGACCCCTTGTATAGGAAGTGAATTTTTAATTGTTGAAGTAAAAATTTGGTATATTTAACCAGAAAAAAATACAAAGGCATATATTAAAAACACGAAAAAAATACAATAACTGGTCGGTTTGTTGTAAGATCACTTTTAGCATTATTCGTTTTCCAAGATTGCTGTACTTTTATTTTTTCCCTTAATTCTTATTAGGCAGCATAATTAGTCACTTAAGACTAGTGCTGACTTAAGCTTGATAACAATTAGGATATTAAAAAATACTGGTATGGCAGGCAGGTACTTTGAAGTTTTGGTTCACTGCCATATATACTTACTAATTGTTACAGGTACATTGCACTTCATGTTCACATTTACAACATTCTGAATTATTTCTGTAGGTCTCTATGAAGCAGCCTTGATGCAAATTTTTTCATAAAAAGGTGAACCTTATAGTCTTATACTGAATTTTTGTAGTCCTATATGCAGGCCTGAAGACCCAAATGCAGGCTCTCTGTCTGATGTAATCTGTTATTTCTGAAAGCATCTTTTTCTTCTTCATATACAAAAATTTATTCTCTTAAAAACTTTGAATACATGCCTTGGTTCTTAATATTTATGCTTTATAATAAGATATTTATGTAATTAATTTATTGTATAGAGACTGACAGAATCATTTTTGCATTCTTGGAAACATTAATAATCTGTTTCCTCTTTTCTAATTATCTGGAATTTCCCATGTTCCTCACACTTCAAAAATAATTAGGTTATTCCTTCAAGAAAAAAAAGAATATAACAGAGGGAAGAGGAATTAATGCATATGTATCCTTTATATAAAGTTAACATGAATTAAAATTCCCTCCTATTCTTTGCTGCTCACTGATTTTAAAAGTTTTCTACTGAAAATTTTTCAATCTCTCTTCAGTAGACAGGCTCTCTAGAAGTTTCAGCTTTTACTTGGTAGACTTTTCAAATACAAACCTTACCTAACCGACTCTTCTTATCCTACCCAAATCGAAACAAACAAAACTAAAAATCCTGAGTTATAAGCAAAGTCCATTTCTTTCACATACCTCAGATACCAACAATTAGTGATTTTCAGAAAAAAAGAAATATAGAAAGGGGAAAAAAAAGAATTTACAGAGACAGCACCCTTTGAACATTTATGATGGTAATTTTTGCATTTCTTCTATCAGAAATATGGGCCACCATTTAATTTTGATTTCTGCCTTTTCTTCATTACCTTTTGCATAGATCTTATTAAGTCACACCAGTTTATCTTGGTAAAGAGAGTACATTGTAGAAAGCGAAATAAAAAGTTAAACTACAACATAATGAATCGTGCCACTCATATTTCCTTACATAAGTTGTGTTTGGATATTTAAAATTTAAAAGTACATAACTTATCACTTTTTTAACACAGTTACCTGCTAGCTATATGTGATTTTTATTTTTTTAAGCAACAAGACAAAGACATGGAAAGAAGGAGTTTCCTTCAGGAAAGATCTGACTTGTGGTGTTAGAAACTATCCTCTTACTGAGGACATTGGATTGCAGTCAGTAGCTGCTTCTAACTTTATTATTTTTGGTGTTTCTTTCTTAATTAGGCAAGAGAGAGACCTGAGAATAAGAACAGCAAAACAACCAACCAACAAAAGTAGTTCTGTGGCTTCAGTTCAAAGACATCTTTTATTAAGCTATTGATTTGGAGCTGCTTGTTTTTCTGCCCTTTGTACTTGACGTGTTTTTTCTTTTAGTGTCTTCTATCATGTTGTGCTATTGAAATTGAGTGAGTCGTGTTTATTCCAATGCTTAAAGATTTGCTGTGCATACAGAACTGGGAGTACAGCCCTACAGCCCATTTGTGCACATTCTGTGTAAATCAAATAGCTTGCTGAGCCTTAGAATATCGCTGTGGGTTACTGTGCCATAACCTGAACTGCAGAATATTCTGTCTTGGGGAAAAACAGCCTGCTGGATCTTGTCAGCTGTGCACTTAGGGCAGTGAGGGAGAAAATTATTAGATAACATCCTTATCCGTGAAGACCCAAGAGAACTGAGTTTTCCCTATTCACAAGCTATTGGCAGCAGTATCTACTCCAAACAAACAAAAAATTTCCCTGATAGAGCACATCATTCAGAAGCAAAGGAAGAGGTCACAGCACATTTCTGCAACACCAGAGAATCCTGGCCAGTCTGTACATGCTCACAGTGTGAGCCTGTCTAGCCAGAATGTGTTTCTTCTATTTATGCCTCTGAAAACGACAAGTTAGGACAAGGAGGATGCTAAAGGAAAAAGCTGGGAAAATCAATCTTCTCTCACACTGATGTCATGTGGATGGGCACTGGGGAGACCCCCCTTCACCCCGATAGTAGTGTTCACTGTCTCAGCTTGTAACTAGAAGGGGTTTTACATTTACTTCCTAATCAACAGTACATTAGTATTGACGTGGCAGTGGAGTGGTGTTGATTCAAATTAATCCTTTAGATCTCCCTGTTTTGTATTTTATTTCGTATCCCTTAGTGAATGAGTTGTTGTGGCTAGCCATGAAATATTGCCGTTTTTTAGCTTCCTGGCTATGAAGGAGATTCACTTTGTCTAATATTAGATATCTAGGCTAGAGGCAAGGGCATCTTCGTACTCAGTGGACAGACATGATGGTCTTACAGTGCACAGTTCATCTGACCTATTGTAAACATCAATATTACAGTAAGGAATATGACACCAGAATACTCTGTTCTACTGAACTTTAAGAAAGTCTAGACAAAAGTTTAGCTGAAATGTATTTCACAGGATTAAAGACCTTTTTTTAGCAAGATAGACTGAGTATGTGTTCTGGATTCTCTAGGATCCCCTCTAAAGCCTTAAAAATACATCTGCATTATCTACTGGTGACAAAATGTGTGACCTGTCAGTGGGAAGAAGCCTGGTACTTAAATGGGTTTGTTAATTCACTTCATAGTAAACTGGAGTGCTAGGGGAAGAATTCTATGTAAGGGAAAGTTTTGAAGGCTCCCAAGATTGCATTTCTCCAGAAGCAAGCCCTGTTGTTGCAAATAATTCAAATTTATCTATACAAGCCTGCACCATAATTTAAGTATTCTTTTTACTAATTTCTGTGTTAGAATAAATTCTGAAAAAAATGAGTTATTTTACTATTCCTGAGAATGATTAAATTTAAGATGATATTGAAATTATTGTGTCTACATGGAAACACAAGGTTAATCCACAGTAAAAAGTATCTGATACCCAAAAGATATTTTGCATTTTGATAATAATGTAACATAATAACTTTTTTATTTATTTCTTTATTATCTTAATTAATTGTCAATTTAAAGAAAAAAAAATTAGTTTTTTCACTTGTTTAAAACTAAGTACAGAAGAAATTATGTAAGCTTATGGTTAGACCAAAACTTCTCTCCAGGACAAACTTGGGCTGTCACCAACCGGTGTAGTCCTCTTATTCCCATTCATTCAGCAACTTCCATTAATTCCCTGGCATTGACACAGGTATATGCACAACTGGACTGAGAGTCAAACTGGGGAACTATTGTGGCTAAAAAACTGCTGTGAACTTTGTGTTTTTCTTATCTTTATACAATATGAAAATGGTTGATAACAGATGATAACACAAGGCATAAAGGTACTTTTTCATTCTGGGTGCTTAGCCAGCAGTTTTGAACCAGTGATAGGGCAAATAAGGAAGCTCTTTTAGACTCTGTTAGTTACTCTGCAGGATGAGTAGCTCAGTCAGATAAGTAGGCATAAAGGTGAGCTTCCTTTCAGTCACCCAGAATGAAAGTCTGGACTTCTCTGAGTCCATCTGTGGCCAGTGGAGAATGGCACCTCCAGAGGGCAATGTCTTCTTATTTTACCAAAAAAATACCTAGAATGCTTAGAACAAGTCACCCTGTGGAAACACCTGCCTTCACAGACTGTTTTGAGAACAAGGTGACTAACTCAGGCTAGGAGCACAGCTTTTTAGGGTCTAACACAGGGAAAGTAGGTCATCTTCCAAATGTCCTGCTGTATTCACAGAGGAAGTTTATGGCAGAGTTAAATTTCCACAGCTTCCTCTTTCTCTACTACCATAACCCATCTTCATTTTCTAAGATAGAGCTTGCTTTAACAGATAGAGGGGGATTGTGAACTCTGATTAGACTTCCAGGATAATGCGGTGGAATTTCAGAGACTTTAAAAGCCAAAGGAAAATGGTGGATTTTTGTTTGGCATCCTATATTATAGATTGGAAGGACTGTTTGGCTACTATCATTTGCATGTCTTTAAAGAAAACCTGAGCCAAACTTAGAACTTCAACCTTTTAAATTTTAATTTGGCTTTCTTTCAGGAGAGAAATATGGTTTTTTGGGTTTCTGCTGTAAGGGAGTTTCAGGCTGACCACTTTTGCAGTTACTTCTTCATGCATTGTGAGTCAATGCTTAGTCATCTTTGCTTCAGTCAGCAGTTGCTAAACTTTCCAGCAGTTGTTTCTCTAACACCTCTGATTTCCCATGATTTCTAAGATAAACCTGTTGATAAAGTAGGGAAACAAGGTGACCCTGGCCTTAATAGAATAAAATAAATGTCTTTTATTTATGACCATACAAATGGTGGAATATTGGGAAAGTGCTATCTGCAGTTTTCTAATGCTAATCTGGAGTGTGAGGCTAAATACGAAGATCTGTGACGAAGCTTTGGACCCTTCTTACCAGCATTCCGCCAAACAGTTCCTGGGCACAATTTGGGAACTGGGACAGTCTAATGACCAGTCAAAGAAGGCAGCTTAGACATGGTTACACTCTGTTGGAAGGGGACAGAGTTTAATAGAACATAGCAGATTACGTAATATTAAATGCATAAACAAATCATCAGGCTAGGGTTTTGCCGGATGGTTTCTATGCCAGAGAAACAGTCCCTCTCACTTTTCATTTACTAGTATAGTCTTAGCCGTGAGACTGCTACCAGGAAATGGAATATTTCCAGAGCTGAGGTATCCAAGGGTCTGTGCAGCTACACAAAACTAGAAGGCTAGTTGAAATTTGGTCCTATAGAAGTTTACATGCAGATATTGCTCCAGACTTGCCACAGCTTCTGGAAATGTAATTAGCACACAAACTTCAAAACTTAGCAATTTCGGTGGGAGTTTAATCAAAAGTGACATGTTTGTAAAGTGTATATCCTGAAAAGCCTAGGTTTTTGTAAGCAAAAAGCATTCTGACTTATTACATGAAGTCAGAGTTAGACAGAGGAATATTTCCAAGAAAGTATAGTAGTATTATGTAGCATTAAGAAGTATAAAATTCATCCATTTCTTTAATAATAAGTTACAATAAATTTAATAAGTCCACTGTTGAAATTTGAATTTTGTACTTTATTGGACTTTGTATAATTTAAGTTTCCTTTCTTGATATTTTTATCTGGTACATCAAAGATCCTTGAATATTCAGCATTTTCAATCTTTGAAGATGCTCAATGCTATAGTCAAGTCTCCTCTTGAACTTCTTTCCAGTAGTGTAAACTGATCAAGTTTCTGGAAGTCTCTTTGCTACATGATTTTCTGTTCAGAATGAAAATTTATTTCAGACTGATGAAAATAATTTTTGTCAATGTCACTTTCTTATTAATTACTCCTTAAGAAGCATAAGTTGCATAACACATACTGAAGACATATTTTCCTCCTTTCACTCACCCAATTCAGTCGCAATGATCTTGACTGGGGAGGCTTTCCTTCCTCTGGCATTGATTTTCAGTGAGGCATCCAAAGAACTGACACGAAGCAAATTTGGGGTTTAGGCGTCACTTGTTATTAAACAAGGTCATGTCTGATAATGTAAAGATTTAGAGTGATTTCCTTCAGAGTGGTTTCTTCACCCTCATCCAAATCCCAAGCTTCCAGTTAGGATATCAAAAATTTGAGAGTCAAAGGAAAAAATGACAGTTTCTACAAAGATGTCAACTAGGCCAACATTAGAATAACTATTTCTGCTGATTTTTCTAGGTATAAAGATTTGGCTGATACAGCAGCAGGAGAGAAGAAGAAGTTGAGTGCCAAGGAGAGATGTCATCTTGTTCTTCAGCAGTGTAAATTACAAGGCTGGCAGGTTTGTGATCTACAAAGCAATTAAAATATCATTCTTTAAACAAGCTAGCTGAGTCATTTCCATTGGTGGCAAGTCACCAGATCCTTTGCAGCAGTGTATTCTTTTGGCATTTAATATATGCTTAGGTAAATTATCAAACTGATTTTTAGAGTTTTATGAATAGCTGTGATCATTGTGTCAAAAAATCAGTGTATTCTTGTGGGAAGAAAAAGATTCAATTAACCATGCACACTATGTAAATTTTTAATCCAGATTTTTGAAGGTATTTGGTATATACATTTTAGAGGTTGAATGGTTCCTGAATAACCTACATATTTTATTTCTTTAAAATCCTATGCTAAATGCTCTACTGCCATAACAAGGCAGACTCAAAACAGCTAATTAGGATTTCCCAGGTAGTCAGTGCATTTATAGATAGCAGCATGCTGATCCACAGATACACCAGAGAGCCTGAGGTTGCCATACATCAAGTGAAGTTTAAAAAAAAACAAACCAAACACTAAACAGGAAACTATCAACTCTCTATCCTGTCTCCTTATTCTATTTATATCCTTGTTAATTCTCACTAGTATGAAGACTGCAAGGTGGATGTCTCCATTTGTCCGGAGTACTCAGTTATCTGCTTTGGATAGCTTTGTAATTGAGTAGGAATGATTTCTTTAATATGTGCATTTTAAAAAGAAAAATGTGTTTCCTTGCATAGCATAGAAGCTATTGAATAAAAATGAAGCTCTCTGCGGCTTCACATACAGAGCATTCCTGCCGGCAGTGTGAGCTTCAGATTCAGGCCTTTATCCAGCCTAGCAGGACTGAAATCTAATACACAAGAGAGCATCCAGACAAATTTCAGGAACAGCTGTGAAGTTAAGGGATTGGACAGTGGTTAGGGCACTCCTATAGGCTTCTTCAGTTTAAAGGATGGGGTCTTCTAATTAATGTATGACCTCTGAGTATTAAGATGCCCAGAAAAGTTTCTGCAAGCTGTTCATGAAGACCAAGGACTAAGTCAGAATGTGTGCTATGGGTATTTCTCAGTGGCCCAGATTTCTTAGTAACAACAGGAACAAAAGTAGGTCCCCACTAGGCTGGGAGCACACATACATGTTCATCTGCACTCAGATACGTAAGAAAAAAATTATTTCATCAAAATATTTTTTAAAGCAAAGTAGACAGCACATATAACCCCTCTCCCTCAGTTAAAAGACCAAAAGACTGAAAAAGATAAGGATATTAAACTAGACTTGCTTTTGCTACCCAGGTTTTATAAGTTTGCTCTGATCTATGTTCTGCATCATTGCCACAAGGTTTCCTATTAAAAAACCCAATCATTAACGGTACCTTCACTTACAAGTACTTGGAGATGAGACAACCTCTCACCTTTAGAACTTATGTTGACACTGGACAAAAGCTGTGTAACAGTAATTGCATAGTGTGCTCCAGTCACGAAACACAGAGCAGAATGCCTGTCAAGTTCCCCGGAGAAGAACCATTGTTACAGCACAGAAAAAAAGAGGTTGGTCATCAGTGAAAGCCTAGAGCTCAAGACTAGTGATTTTGTAATGATAGGCATTTGAAAACAAGTCTGAAACCTTGGAAGAAAAAATATTAAAAGGAAATCACAAAACAGAATCCTTCCATCATGCAGAGGACCAAAGCTATTGATCTCAAACAGATTTTAGAAATTCTGACTCCAGAATCTCATTAACTCTAGGACAAGTCAGGTGTGCAAAACTACAGCAGTGCATAATGCATTATCTCTCAGACCAAAAGGCACAAAAGTCTGCAGAGACCCTGATAAGTTAAATGAACAGTAGAGTTTGGGGGGGGAGAGTTATCCCACTGTCACTCAGTGACTAAGAAGCACATGGTGACAGACTAAGCTGCAAGGAACAAGGTTTGAAAAAATAAATGACCTTCTCCAAACACCTTTTCAAGCAACAGAGAGGTATAAAAAGCAAATGGAAAGATGAAAAGTGTAGAAGAAAATTTAAGAAGAAAACTCACTCTAAGTCCAGTTTCGTAAATATCCACTGAATACCAGCTTGGTACCAACCTATCTTGTGTAAGTGATACAAAGCCACATACCTGGCTATCAGCAGTAGTGACTAATGTCTGTGTCACATAATCTCTCTCTCAATTATCTTTTTGATTCATTTGACTAATCATGAAAGTTGAACTTTAAATAACAATCTAAATGAAGAAGCTTACACAATCTGCATTTGTCATGGGTGTTTTCTGTGCTTTTACAGCAGAGGACTGTAAATAAAACATTTAAAAGGTAGAAAAGGGAGGAGGAAAGGAAAGAAAAAGGAAAGAAAAAAAGGAATTAGAAAGCAAGGATGATGTCAGCTAGCAGAGTCAGAAGAAAGGAGTCATCTGTAGTGCATTACTAAAAATCAACCAAAAAGCAGGGGGTTACACATATAAGCAGGTTTTTCATCCACTGTTGCCAGCGTTAACTACTTCAAATGAGTCACTGCTGGAACTGAAAATCTATTTGTTGCAGGAGTTCATGAATAAATCAAAAATTGTCTTCCCCAACACTGTTACATGCACTTCCCTGAAGAGCTGTTGCAAATACCAGTAAGAAAATTAACAAAAAAGGTAGCTAAAATACCCTCATCAAAGATGATGATATTTAGGAGAAAGCAACACAGATCTCAAATCAACCTCCTGCTTATATGTCATCATTAGAATATGAACTTGCCAATAAGCCCAAGAGTAGAGGGGGAAAAAGAAAGATCTGGACTTCTTAGCTGAGTGAATCTGGATGATACTTTATTTAACTTTCTTCTGATAATGTCCCTCACCATCCCATTTTGAGAAAGGTGATATTAACCAGGGAAGGGAAGAGTGTTCTGAATTAAAATCCCTGAAAATTAATAAAGAAAATGGTATCTTTGTATTTATTTCCTAATTCACAATTAATCTTTTCCTTCTCACATAAACTATCTTTGAAGAGTGTTTTATTAACCTTGAAAACAACAAAGCTCAGACCCTACTCACAGAACATGTTATTTCTTCTCTTGTAAATACCACAGTCTGTTTTTAAATAGAATGCACTTCAAAAATGCAGAAGATCCAATACCAGGGTCCAATTTTGGTTTATTTTATACTGTTAAGCAGAGCATAAGAGCAAAGAGTACTAGTTGGCCAATGTCTTGTGCTTGCTTCACCAGCTTATGTGTTAGAAGGAAGTATTTATTATCATAGAATAATGAGGGTTGGAAAAGATCCCCGAGATCACTGAATTCAACCTTTGACTGAACACCACCACATCAACCAGACCATAGCACTAAGTGGCATGTGAAGTTGTTCCTTGAACACTGCCAGGAATGGTGACTACACCATCTCCCTAGGCAACCTCTTCCAACACTTCATCACCCTTACAGTGAAAAAATTCTTCCTAATGTCCAATCTGAATCTACTCTACCACAGCTTGAGGCCATTTTCTCTTGTCCTGTCACCAGCTGTGTGGGGGAGAGGCAGAGCCCCACCTTGCTACAACCTCCTGTCCTTGTAGCTGTAGAGCAATAAGGCCCTCCCTGAGCCTCCTTTTTTCCAGGCTAAACAATGGAAGCTCCCTTAGCTGCTCCTCACAGGAGCACTCCAAATGCTTTACCAGCTCCATTGCCATTCTTTGGACATGATCCAGAACCTCAGTTTCCCTGTTGGAGTAAGGGGCCCAGAACTGGAAACAGAATTTGAGGTGTGGCTTCACCAGTGCTGAGTACAGAGGAACAATCACTTCACTGGCCTTGCTGGCCACATTATTCCTGATACAGGCCAGGCTGCCATTGGCCTTCTTGGCCATCTGGGGACATGCTGGCTTAGGTTCAACCAGCTATCAACCAGCATTCCCAGGTCCTTTTCTGCTGGGCCGCTTTCCAGCCATTCTGACCCAAAAGATCAGAATCTTCATTCTGAAAGGCTGTCTGGGGTTGTTGTGGGCCAAGCGTGGCCTGACACTTAGCTATATTGAATGTCATACCATTGGTCTTGGCCCATTGATCCAGCCTGTTCAGATCCCTCTGCAGAGCCTTCCTGCCTCTTAGCAGATCAACCCACTTTGGTTTTATCTGCAAACTTACTGGTGGAATTCAATCCAAACCGTTGATAAGGATATTAAACAGGACTGGACCCAGTGCTGAGCCTTGGGGAACCCCACTAGTGACTGGGCACCAATTGGATGTGGAACCAGCCATATTCACCATCACTCTTTGGACCCAGCTGTCCAGCCAGTTTTTAACCAAGCAAAAAGTGAACCTATCCAAGTCATGACCTGACAGCTTTTCCTGGAGCATGTTGTGGGAGACGGTATCAAAGGTTTTACTGAAGTCCAGGAAGAAAAACAGCCTTTCCCTCATCCACTAGAGAGGTCATCTGGTCATGAAAGGAGATCAAGTTGGTCAGGCAGGACCTGCCTTTTCTAAATCACTGCTGGCTGCTGATCCCCTGATTGTCCTGTAAGTGCTGCATGGTGGCACACAAGATGATCAATTCCATAATCTTCCCTGGCACGGAGGTCAGGCTGACAGGCCTGTAGTATCCCAAATCTTCCTTCAGGCCCTTGTTGTAGATGGGTATCACATTGGCCAAGCTGCCATTGTATGGGACCTCCCTGTGGTTAGCCAGGACTGGTGATAAAAGATGGAGAACGCCTTAGCAAACTCTTCCAGCAGCTCCTTCAGTACCCCAGATGGACCCATCCAGTGGGCTCTGAGTGTCTGAGTGGGACAACAGGTCACTAACTACTTCCTCTTGAGTTACAAGGAGTCTGTTCTGTTCCCCGACCCAGGAGGCTGTCTACCAGCTCAGGAGGCTGGTTGCCTTGAAAATACCTAGTCTTTCTGTTGAAGACTGAGGCAAGGAGGGTATTAAATACCTCTACCTTTTACTTTTTTCATCCAAAAAAGGACAGAGATGTTCCTTGTTCCTGCTTTCTTCATTAATGTATTTATAGAAATTATTTTTATTACCTTTCCCAGTGTTACCAGACTGAATTCTAGCTGAGCTTTTGCCTTTCTAGACCTATTTTCTACAAGATCTAGTGACATCCTTGTACTGTTCCTAAGTTGCCTGGCCTTCTTCCAAAGGTTGTAAACTTTCCCTGAGTTTCAGTGAAAGCTCCCTATTCAGACAGGCCGGTCTTTTTCCCTGCCGACTAGTCTTTCGTCACATAGGGATGAAAGTGTTGATAGCTTTATGAAATGTTGCTGTTCCTTGGGTAAGCTGAGCTGGAGATAACTAAACTAGGACAATAAAATAGTGGTTTCATTGAAGCTGACATACCATGCAGTTTCAGTCATGCACTTAACTTAAGTACTGGAATTATGGAAGTGCAGAGCTACTAATGAAAGGCAATTTTTGCATCTTGACTCTGTGTGCAGTCCTGATAAGGTATTCTTTCAGCTTAAATATATACATGATCACTACAGGCTTAGCTACTTGCTGTGACTTTTAAGCACATCTGATATAAGAGAAAATCAGATTTCTAAATCAAAACAAACCATTTCTACTCCAGGCAGAGAGAAAGTAATAGACTTGTTTAACCCCTGGAGAAGTCAGTGAGGTGATATTTAGTAAGTTTAGAGTTAAACTGAGCAGAAGTACTGACTGGTCCATGTAAAGCAGAAGAGTCTCCTGTCTCCCAGAATATGTGAAGGTCTTTATACTAGGAAATCCCCATTTTCAGTGTTGTGTTCCTTTATTGTCACACTGTGATGCATTAGCTAAGCAAAACCTACCGTCCCAATGGCATGACTTCATTTTCAAACATTATCATGCTTTGGGAGAAGTATGGGCACAAACAGTCCTTGGCTCTTTTTACTGACATAAGGAAACTTTCATTTGTTTGGATTATCATTCCTCACACTGCTAAGCTTGCAAATATAAATTCAATAAAAAAAGAGTTAGCTCATAGCTTACTGAGCTTTCTCATCAAAATTTGGAGCTCTACATTTTGTTTATCTAAGGTCAGTAGTCTGCAATTAACCCTTCTGAGTTACTTCAGATGGAGCTTGCTGAAATGCAAACAACTAGTACTATACCAGAAGAAAAAGAAAACATCAGTGTAATTTGCTTTTACAATAAAGTGCATCTGTTAAATAGAAGCCCTGCAAAGGTCAGACTTCGCTGAAAGTGAATATTTCAACCTGTGACTGCTAGAAATCCTTGTCTGGTTCAAAGATGGCAATCCTTAAAAACTTCTAATAAAAGCTTTGTCTTAGTTTATCTTTCAAATATTTAGCCTGCTTCCTCTAACCCACAATGATTCCTTCTTATCAGTAGCTTTGAATTCTGAGCACGAGCGATCAGTCATTTGTCAAAGAATAAGACAAGACTTAAGTTTCAAATGGGATGATCCAAAGACTCATCAGGTATGAAATAAGCAATTCAGGAGAGTCAGTTGGAATGCTTTAATGAGGCTTCAAATGAGGGCATTGCTTGAGATAGATGCTGTGTTGGTGCCAGTTCACACTTTCACGACTACAAATATTGCTGAAGCTGTTTCAGGAGCCAGCAGTGTTTGTGGAGAAATTTTCTTTGCCAGTGTGGATCTGTATTATCAAGCTTGCAGTCATGAGTGTTAAAGCAGAGAATAAGTCCTCAATATAGAGAAATCTCAGAAGTCCATTTAGGGATTTTAAATTATTCTACACTTCTAAAACTGCAAAGGGAAAACGAAGTCTGATCCACAGTTTTTACCAGTCAGAGACTAAAGCATATATTATGACTGTTCCGTGAGTGTTTCATTTATTGGATTTGATAGAGCTATCTTTAAGTATTTTTAAATTTCAATGTATCAGTATATAATATTAGCATACTATGATATTTTTTGGGAAAAAATATATTTATGATTAAATAGCAGAATGTAGAACATAAGTGGCATATGATTAAATCAGAGGAATGAGCAGAAGTGTATGAAATCATACATATGTAAATTTTATGCTTAATTCAGAGAATCTTTTAAGTTATTTTTTAAACAGAACTGTTTATTTTGGCTTAAAGTGATCTTGCTGTATGAACTGCTTTGTACCTGATATGCTGAAGTATTGGAGTACTTTGCAAGCAATCTAATATATAAGGGATTCTTAAATTTTTTTCTTTCCCTCAGACAGGAAAACTTTAAAGCTCATAAATTGTACACCAGTTCATTCATTTGTTACTTAGTAATTTTAACTGAAGACAATTTCCTGTTTGTTTTTAATATATTACTTTAAAAGTCGATTTTCTTTCGGGCAACTAAAAACAAAATTGCAGGGGGAGGATTAATTACAACAGAAATTATTGAAGTACAAGCATCTATTTATGCCCTCATATTTTGGATTATATCAGTAAAATTATATTGTCCCATTATATTTTTGTTTTATCTTGTCACTCCATTACATATTGGAAATAATTTGCTAGTTGCAGAAGCCACCAGAGAGTGACTTTCGACCTCACCAGTACTACCAAAAGACTGGTAGTCTTTTGGGCCAAACACTGCCCAGAGGTTTACTCAGTGATTTTGTGCCACACTAGACAAATCCATGCTTCCCTTCAGCCAGAGAATAGGATGGATGGTTTACTTTGACCTCAGAATGCTCACAAGCTCTCACTCTTTCAACACAAAGCTCTATTTTTAGTTCGTATTTCTGGGAAAAAAAATATTATTTTTCCTCTAGAATATATTCCTCTCTCTCTCCATCCATCTTTCAGGTTTTGCTTAGGATTACTAGTCTTGCTAGCTCAGTTCTTCTTATGATATCTTCTGCATCTCAGATCTGGATTCCATGTCGATCTTTTCTTGTCTCCCACCTCTCCCACCTTTTGACAGTTTTCTAGATACTTTTCTTCATATTTGGTCCCAGTCTTCATTCCTTATTTGTCTGTGATTAGTTTTCCAGGCTCCTGCCTTAGGGCTTCCTCTCTGCCATCACTCTCCCTGTCGCCTGTTGCCTGTATTTCTATTCATGCCAAGAGACCCTTTCCTGTTGTTCTTCTGTGTTGTGAATAAGTGGTTTGGCTCAGGTTAGGAATGAGATCATAGAGCAGGCCTGGGAAGGAGGTAGGGAGGAGACTATACCACCACTTTTTGGTGCTGTGTCTGTTTCTGGAATTCTGAAAACTAGAATGATAGATCCTGTAAATAACAAGATCCCATGAGATAAAACTGAGACAGGGTTTCCTCTACTGAGTGTTTCTTACATGCATCTTATATTTCCTGATCACTTTCCTTCCTCTCCTGCAAGGCAGTTCTTCATGTTGCCTCACAAGTATGAAGAGCTGTGAGGTCTGTGCAGTTTAAGGAAAAGAAGTGACCATTATTCTGCCCTTTCTCAGAGACCTGAATGATAGCTTTTCTCCCCAAAGTCCAGCTCCTGAAAAGAACATATATAAATGCTTGGTGTCACTCGCTTGAATATCAGACTACTCACATACTTTGTATTAAGGCCATAAATAAACTATGCTAAAATGTAGGTTTATTCAGTATGTATTACAGTGAAATGTCACTAGTTTGTGAGGACAAAGGACTTTTAAAATGTATTTAGCAAAGCAGAGAGAGAGCAAACCTTTAAAAATGAAATTTCAGTCCTTAAAAATCAGTGCCCTGTATTTGTCACTATATCTTTGTAGACATGTACATTGCAAGAAGACAGATTTTACAATAGTATTAAGGCTTTTTTTCTAAATTTCATTAATGTTCTGTGAAAATGTGTGTCATTGTGTAAAATATCACTAGACTGTAATTCTCTGTCTTTTGTAGGTAGCTATTTTGAAAGTACTGCCAGAAACACACAGCACTCCCACAAATTGCCTTTTTTAAACTAAAGAACAGCTTTACAGATTCCCTTGACACCTATTAAGTATGAGCTAATACTGCCTCCATGCCACCTACACACCATCTCAGCATCCATTCCATAGTTTTGAATGTCTGTACTTCTACATCCTACACCTTTTCTGTAAAATAAAAAAAAAATATTAAAAAAAAAAAAGTAGAAGAAAGAGAAAGAACAGCACCCTCCCATTCTTTGTCTTTCCTTCCAGGAAAAAAAATAAAAAAGCTAGCCTCTAGCAGCAATTGAAGCTTTGGTAGTCATCAATGATAATTTTACTTAGTCTTTAAAAATGTGTCATTTTGAAAAATGGCATTTTAAACCTTAATGCTTTCCTAATTAAAATAACTATGATTGTAATTCACAGATGGTTTACTTCTACAGGAATCTGAGTGACATTAAAATTTCAGACTCAGGTGAGAGCACTTTGTAGTCCAGAAAAAATATTGAAAAGTGAGTGTTTCAGTGGAAGAACATTTGAACTTTTTTTCCCCTAGGCAAGCAGGAAACATTTTGTAGTTAAAGAGACCAGAATGAAGACAGGTGGCAGCCTCAAAAACTGTTTTGATATGAGAAGTGAAATTCCAACATTTTTCAGCTTTATTGCTTTCACTGAACACCAGAACTGTAAAGAGGGCAGTGAGACCATCTTGTTCTCTTGGTCAGTGTTAGAGGCTATCAGATTTAATTCAAAGACTAAGCAACAGAGATTTCTATCTGTACTAACATAATCAAACATGTAATAGCAGTTTCTGCTATAAATCCTTCTGTCTAGAGCTCTGCTCTCTGTAGACCTGCCGTATGATTTAAAAATCTACAAATAGCTTTTATCTGAATGTAAAAACGGATTTGTATTGGCATTTTGTATTTCTTCATTCACTTAAAAATTGTAGCAGGCTCCTACTAATGAAGTCCATAGCATAAGTGATGCCACAAAAACTCCATTTATATTGTTCCTAGGCTGTAGGATGAGATAAAAGAGCAGTAAGGCTTTGCATGTCCCCTAGAGAGCTTTGTGACTGCTGTGCCAGACACTTGTACCTAAACCAACATAAGTTTCAGCAATTTCCTTGAGTGTGATTTTGTGACTGCATACAGCACAATAAGTTGGAACTCATTATTTGGTTAAGTTACACATTTGAAATATAGCCTAAATGTGACCGATGTGTCAATAATGAGACTGATTGAGAATGGGGTTGTTAATTTTGCCATGGACATTACTAGTAATAAGAGCTTTTTTAAGGTTTGGAAGTGCAACTTTTCATCCCCTTTAGTACTGTCAAAGTATCAGTATTGTTTTAGTAAGGAGAGAAGCCAGAACTCTAAGTAATTAAGGACAAAGGACAAAAATAAGGAAAAATTGGATGATTTTGCATAGGCCTAATACAGGAGGAAAAAAAGTGTGTGATGTAGAGGATTTGTGGAAAGGAAGGGTGGAGTATGAAGAGAAAATTTAATCAGAGTAGAGGAATATAATTTTATTAAGTATTTGTTCTCAGGCTTTGTCTGAGAGCTGCTCAGATGAAATGGTAATTATAATAACCACATGATAATTTAATTACAGTTAACTATATGAATAATAATTCAGTTATTTTTTACAGAAGAATTCTGTATTTAAGGCAATGTAAGGAAGACAATAAAGATATTTGTAGCCAAAACTACCAGTAATGCAGGTTCAGTATGTGGTTTGACAAGGTGGAGGGGAAAAAAAAAACTGTTCAATGAGCAGGGGGTTAAGATAACCAGGTGAATAGAGAATTTTGAAAGCCGAGGAAGAAAAGTAAAAATGTTGTTAGAAGTCATCAGTCAAGAAAATGAAGATGGGAGTATGTCCCTAAGAGCGCTATGTGACTGCGCAATTGGATCTCAGAGAGATTGCTTCAGATTAACCATCTTGCAAAGAAAGCCTCTTCCCTATTTCTGAGTTTCTACAATGATGAGACAAATAAAATGTCTTTTTTATCACCTACTTCCACACACTTTGCTATAATTCAAAAGGAACTATTTTATTGGGAAAAGAGATACTAACAGAAAAAAAAATAGAAAGCATTCCAGTTTTGCCATTAGAATGCATCTGATTTTAACTAAAAGACTAACAATTGCACCATCATTGTTAGGTCAAACATCAGGGTTACAGACTTTTTAAAATATTTGATTCAAAATAGTTGCTCTTTACAGTAGAGAGAAGGGAAGCCAAGGGACAAAACTTCACCACAATCGTTTCTGAATTTAGTCAATGGAGTTTAGCCATGAAATGTATGTCCTGCCTTTCTATCGTCCAACACTACCAGGATGTACATCTGACAGCATTTGGATTAAAAACAATTTGGAAGGGTGTGCAATTAACCCTTCATATACCCATTTCCCAGATCTAAAGTAAAAAACACCAGAAGAGCGGGATGGTTCAGTGAGAAGAGAATGGGCTTGAAAGCTGGAGACAAACAAGAGTTGGAATGAATTTCTGCAATTTTAGCCAGGCTTGTACTAATTAATCAGTATGCCTATTAGCCATAAAAAGAATAAGTTAAACAAAAGCTAGAATCTTCTTGGGTAGCACAGTTTTCTGGCACTGTTCCTTTTATTTCTGTGAAGTGAAGAAAGTCCTACAAAATTGCTGAGAAAAATGATTGCCTTTGTGTTTGTTTTTGTTTTTCCAGTTACTTGCTGGTTTTAGGGTTGTTAAATTGCATGTGGGTTTTAGAGTTGATAGGTTGCGTGTAGTTTTTAAAGTTTATTAGAAAGGAATGCGTTTGAAGATGATACAGAAAAGAATTTTATAGGACTGTTTCAGCTTGTTCAGAAGGTATGAAAAGAAAGGTGTTTTCTTTTGGTCTAACTAGCTAAATTTGTCTCTAAAGGAGTGAGAGCATCTAATGATTGCTACTTCAAGAACTAGATGAATTAAAGCAAGATACTAAACAACACCAGAATCAATACTTAAGAGATTATTTTTCACAAATGAGTCCCTCTGTCTCTGATCCTGAAAGGAGATCCACAGCACAGCTTCAGTAAGCAAGGCTGGGAACTAGGATTCATAATTTTACTGGATATTAGGAATCATTGTCACTAATGACAGTGAGTTTCTCCCATCCTCCAACTTCAGTAAAGTTCTTTTTGCTCCACAGATGGCAGCTATCTCACCATTTTCTGTTCCACATGGGTTAGTCTTGTCACCTTTCTCTATGCACATACCCTTTGGCTTTATAAGAGCTAAACCTTATTTTCTATTATGTTGTCTAACACATTAGAGTAATTAAATTCAGAATGCTTTTTTTCCCCAGCTTGTATTTCATTTGAAGATTGTACTATTTGTTCTGGATATTTTTGGAACTGAAGTGGAACTATCTGTCTGACAGCTTGTTCATCTTTTACAAATACATCTTTTATTCAACCAAGTGATAACTGCCTTTCTGTTAATGAATTGGCATTGTTCCGTTTCTAAATTGCAGATATTATTTCAACCCTTTGCTGGATTGTTAACATGCTGTTTCTATTTACCTGTCATTGTTTTGGCCTCATTTGTTGATGATTTCTCTGCTGTTTGTATTCTAGATAGGAGTCCGAAAAGTGTTTCTTAAGTACTGGCAAGCTGACCATCTCAACGATTTATGCCTTCAGCTTCAGAAGAAAATTATAACTTGCCAAAAAGGTAACAGTTACAGAAGAAGTATTCCTGAGCTGTTGCTTTGTACGTGGAGCAGAATATTACATAGCAAAGAGATTTTCCCACCTTGAATAGTTGCTGCGTTTTATCCATTTCCCTACAGATATACACAGATTCTTGAGATGATATTAGCATTGGTGATTCTTGCACTTTCTGTCTGTCAAACATAATTTTATTACAAACTCTTGAATATAATTAAAACTTAGGGGATCTTGAATGTTTTCTTTTTAGAGTAAGTATAGTGATTTTTCAAGGCATTAATAACACCTTTACTTTCTTTTTGTGTATGAAACATCATAACAGTGATACAAATTTGGAATATTTTCAAATATATAGACACTAAAACCAAAGCTAATAAGTTAGTGTGTTTCGTTGTCCTTTTTTTTTAACCTTTTCTTACTACTTTCTTATTTGGCTGCTATTTTTTTATGTTTAGGTACTTTTCCCCATTTTACGCCTGCATTTTTCCTAAGGTCACAGGCATTTTTTGGCATGTTTTTAAAAGGATTCTATCCACTGCCTCCTGATTTCTTGTTACTTATTCTCCATTTCCTATCAAAGTCTCAAATAACTGCTGAAAATATGAATATTGCTTTGTTTGAAGAAGCTTCCTTCACACCATTCATTATTTACCTAATTGGCTGATGTCTGCAACAATTCCCATTTTAACCTATTCAAAGGAAATGAAAAAGACAAAAATCTTACCTTTTTTTGTCAGACACATAATATTGCATACTTAAGAAATATAAACCCCTTTCATTTTAATTATCTGTTCCTCACTGTAAGCATGTAGTGAAAAAGAGGAAGTCAAGAGACAGCCTGAAGCAAGTGAAATCGAAATGGTATCAGTTCAAAAATGAACATGAAGAAAGACTGGTAACAGACAGTGCAGTTTAGCTGAGTTTATAAGTTGGGAGTGTTTTTTTTAATGCAAATTACCCTTTTGTATTTATGTATTTTGAAAAGCAGTAACGGTTTATCCTCTCCCTTCTTATGTTGATTTATCAAAGAAAGGAAATATTTTGCTTTCAGAATCCAATTTGCCAACAGAATATTTCAATATAACCCTACACCAAAATTTAAAACATCCTCAGATATGTCCATGTATTGCAGAAGAGAACAGATTGCCAAAGCCTGCCTGAAAAATGAAGATAATATGGCTTCCTGGTTCCTTACAAAATATTTTTTCGTGGTTTGGCTGCTATCATCCTTAATTAGGCTAACTTGAAAAGTAATTTTTTGCTGAAAGAGTGTGTTTAAAGCTATGGCTTATTTACATGCTTTTTATGATCTGGGAAACCTGAGAAAATCAGGAACTTGGATGGGTAAGCATTAGTTAGACATCAGCCTCATGTCATTAGTTCATGAAAGAAGCTGCCTTTTGCAAAGAGGTGTAAACTTGTGGAATGAGCATGCCAAAGAGCTCTGGCAGATTTGGAATAGAATAGGGTTGATTGTTCTTATGTTATCCTAAAATTATCCTAAAATCACATAGTGATGCTTAGTGAGTAATGGTTTCAGTTCCAATGCACTTTTATCCCCTCACCCTTTACATACAGCGGACTTTGGAAGCTAGATCTCCCCTGAAGCATATTGAACAATAGCCAAACTAGTCAATAATCACAATATAACAAAAAACTAAAGCTGCTAGAAAACAACCAAAGGAGGGTTATGAAAATGGTGAAGGTCCTTGAGGGAAAGCTGTACATGAAGCAGTTGAAGTCACTTGCCCTGTTTAGTCTGGAGAAGAGGAGACTGAGGGAAGACCTCACTGCAGCCTGCAACTTTCTCATGAAGGGAAGTGCAGGCGCAGACACTGATCTCTTCTCATTGGTGAGCAGTGACAGGACCCAAGGGATCATCAAGAAACTTTAAGGCTTGTTGGGCACTGGAACAGGCTCTCCAGGAAAGTGGTCACAGCACTAAGCCTGACAGTGCTCAAGAACAGTTCAGACAATGCTCTCAGGCACATGTTGTAATTCTTGGGGTGTCCCATGTGGGGCCAAGAGTTGGACTTTGATGATCCTTGTGGGTGCCTTCCATTCAGGATATTCTGATTCTATGTTTCTAATTTCTGTATCAGGCTTTAAATGTAGCATCATATACCTAGATAAGAGTTTAGCTTTAAGGGGAAACATTCCAATTTCGGTCATCAAATTTTTGCAAATGTTGGTCTTGCCCAAAATTACTATCAACTCTTTTTGCTTCAAATCTAACTATCAATCCCTTCTAGATTTGGGGGGAAAAAAACACACAAAGCAAACCAGATAAGTCCTTTCTGGTGTCCTGAAACTTATCTTACACAAACAAAGAAAGGGGTCAAACTAAAGTGAGCATCTGTAGAAACACTTTTATTTAAAAATGTATCTGTGAGTTTAGAGACTTCATCATATATTTTTTTCGGTGCTGGTATGAGAACTACATATGATACTTTCTGACCTGAATCACTGTGAAAATTGTTTGTACCCATAGGAAGGGTAATCATGCTGAAGTTCTTCCATCGGAGTTCATGTAGATGAGGAATTAACTTGAATACATTGTATACATAATAGTTAATAAATTTCTCACATAACCCAGATCCATGATCTACTGGAATTTTGATTATTCTAATCCTCATCCTCAGATGAACTCTAAAGTACTAGATATTTTTCTGCCCTGTGGGTGCTAACCTCAATTATTTTAATTTCCATGAGGGAGAATTATTTTAGATCTACATAAATGAGGAGCAAATTCACAAGGCAATCGTAGTACCCAGTACCCAACAGTAGCAGAGGAAGCTGAGCAGTAAAAGTCTAGGAGCTCACAGTTCCATTTTGCAGCAGTTTTTTAAGTTATGAAATTGTTCTATGTTTAATCAAAACCAAAATCTTCCAAATGTTCTCACAGAGAAGGAAGTGTGGAGAAATGTCTATCATTTAATGAAAAACCTGAACTACTCAGTTCATGAACATGTGTGTAACAGAGGGATATCTATCTGCCAACTCTTCGTAATAAAGCTTTGTTGAATGTTTCTTCTTCATTTTGGTGAAAGTGCATAATTCAGAGTAGCTGTAAAGTCTCTAAATGTTACAATTAGCTCTACTGATCTCATTTTACCTGTTCCATTCTAGCAAGCTATTCTAAGCTGCTCATTCATGCCTGCTAGCAATCCTATCAGAGAATTGATCTCTTAATTTCTTTATTTTAACCAACCTTGGTGGTGTTACCATTCTTTTTAATTGTTTTTTTTTTGTTTGTTTTTGTTTTTGTTTTTGTTTTTGTTTTTGTTTTGTCAAATTCAAAGCACACATAGACACACAGACTCTTGAAAAAATATTACTTCAAAATACAGATTTTTTTCCAAAGTTACGCAGGATTTGATGCTTAACTATTTTTGTCCTGCAGAAGATAGGTTTAAAGAAAATATTTTAGGAAAAAGCATTTTTTTATTATTAAGCTCTTTCAAAATTTTTATATTTGTGAGCAGTGAATTCTGATAATATTCTATGCATGTATTCATTCTTTTTCCAATGGTAACCCTTAGATTCAGACTCAGTAATGTTTTTATTATGAATACTCTCATAAAATTGTCAACAATAACTGTACTATTAATTTCCTTTTCAGGTAAATTGGTTAAGTTTCAGGGTTTAAAGGAGTCAGATTTTTATGGAAGTAATTAAAGGCATTGATTCATTTGGATTATAAAAGTATAAACCTTCAAAGCTGTTTATCATAAATTATTATTAGAAATTATTTCAAGGTATCTGAATTTGAAGGTGTTCAGACCCAGTGAATTTTGGATAGAAGCAGTATTTGTTGTTAACATTAGCCTTTCTTATATCTTGTCAGCTAAGGGCACTGAGCATCTCTGAAATAAATCTTTTTTTTTTAGTGTCTAAACAAGGTAATAGAAGATGATTGAAAGTACCTTACATTATCCTATGCTTTAGCTGTTTATTTTATTCAATAACATTTTATATTCGTAGAAGACTAATTGTATCTTTCTCTGTTGACATTTTTCCTTTCGATTATTTCAGCTTGACTCTCCATCATTTAATGTTGTTCTGCAGTGATCATAAATCTGAAATTTGACTAGGTTGTTCTAAATATCCAATGCATTTTAACTTTTTTATCCTGCTATCAGCATTCTTGGTGTTTCCCCCAATCTCAAACATCTTACACAGGCTTTTGTCAGCTGACTTCACTGATGAGAAAGTTTCAATTGACCAGAAAGAGAGCAACCATAAGAAGCAATGCTGAAGTTTGACCTGGTTTTGATTCATGTAAAGTGAGGAAAACCAAGATATTTAAGACAACAGAGAAATAATTTTGAAGCAGGTTCTTCCGTGTGAGATACACAGCAGTAGTTCTAGATCAGGAAAGAAACATGATCTTGTGGAACTTAAAAAAAATCCAAAACCAAACACCCACACAAACACAGTATATTCACTTAGCATATTTCTTCCTTCTGGGAATATTGACACCACCTGTTGCGGGCACTGGGATTAAAATGGTGCCAAATTTATTATGACCACAGAGGCCCTGTGCCTTGTGTTTCTGATCAACTGTACTTCAGAAAATCCAGGGCACTGGGTGGTATTTGGGAAGGATTTGTTGTAATGAATGAACATACATAGGAAACTGATACAGGACGCTATTATAGGAGATGCACTAAAATCTTTTCCCAGCATAAAGCTGACAAAGTGTAAGAAAAAAAGTCTAATAGATACACAAAGCTGATGCAATGTAGATGAAAACTTTTAACTGAAAAATGCAGATATGATGTGAAAGATACATTTGAGCAATTTGCATTAAATTAATCTGTTTTAGCTGAAAGGAAATGAGCAGTGAAAGGTCTTTAAGTCAAACAAAAAGAATCTTGTAGGTTTTAATTTTGATGAGGTATTAGGTACATTGAAACAATTAAAGCATTTTAAAGCTGACCAACAGCAATCATTTAGTTTCGTCTGCATTCACTGCAGGTAATTTATCCAGGCTTTTATTTTGAAACAAACTATCTTCCGACCTTTGCATGTAAATGTATGTTTTCACAATCTGTAGTATACATCTATGTATACATCTTACTTTATGTATATGTAAGATGTATACATTTTACTAATAAAAAATACATTCAGTAAAAATAAAAATTTTGAGTTCTGATAGCTCAAATTTATGAATTTAGAGTCACTACTTTGCTTAAAGCACTGGCAGTATAAAACTGAAAGAGTTACTATGTTACTTATATGACATCATATTTCTTTCCTAATTTGTAGAAGATATTGACTGAATTTGGCTTGCTTATGTTTACAGCAGAACAGACAGTGATATTAAGTTAATTCCCCAATTAGTTGTCTTTCATTGGTCCATATTTTCTCCTTCCACTGTGGTAGTTGTAAGAGGATTTCTAGCTCGCCAGCGCTTGCTACAGAAGATGAGCATCAAACAGCAAGAGGTCACCTCAATCAAAAGCTTCTTGCAGAATGCTGAGGATATGGGACTGAAAACATATGATGACTTGGTGATTCAAAATGCCTCTGACATTGCTCGGGAAAACGACCGGCTCCGCAACGAGATGAATGCTGCTCACCACAGGGAAAAGGGAGAGGCTAGAAACAGGCCAGAAGAAGGCCACAAAAGGTAGGATGAAAAACACCCGTTGTGAAGAATTGATAAGGCTCTTCGGTTTTTGTGAATTCCTTCCCTCCTTAGAAAACCATAGAAATGACTGAGGGATTGCCAGAGGATTCTCTAGTATATGCTCATCCCAAATCAATATTAGGTCGTATTTTTTCCCTGTCTATCAGGTAATTAAGTCTAGAAACCTCAGGAGACTACCGTAGCCTACTCAGGGGGCACTGAGCTTAGAGGAACTTATTCAAGTCTCTGAGACACTTGTTTTTTACAGAAATACTTCTAATTCTATGATAAATAGATTATAGTTTAACTCCACCAAACCAGACAAGCAAAATTCCTCTGACTTAAAATGCCAAGGTAACGAAGAACAGCTAAGAAAGTGTTAGAATACAGTACAGTCCAGACTAAGAAACCCTGATTCCTCACTGAAACAAGTAGATTGATTGTGAGGAGAATGCTTTCATTGAAAAATGGGCAAATGTTGTTTGTTTTTAGCTCACATCAGAGTTTTCAGGAGTACCTATTTTTACAAATCTAGTAAATGCTGGAGAGCCATTCTCTAGGAATGGAGTTCCTGATTTCTCTCTTAGGCAGCTGAATGGGCAGAGTTAGCACTTGCAGTTAATCGGTATGTGTCCATAGAAAGAATGTGTCTATAACTTGCTGGACATATAAATGTTTATTTTTCCATAGGAACTTAATTTTCATCCAGAACAGCTCCCTTTGCTATCATTGCTTTTGTCAGTGACTTTTATTAAAGTGAAAATGGCAGTGCATCTGCTTAATTAGCTTCAAATATCCCAGTGATTACATATTGGAGGAAATGCCTTTGTAGGAAAGACTGTAATTAAACATTACAGTGAAAACAAATTATCCACTGAGCACCATGCTTTCATCTTTTGCTATTTCATTTACTACATGGGCAGCTGGCTGTATCCTGTGCATGAATTTCAGCTCTGCTAGTGATTTGCCATGCAGAAATACAATTTAAAAAGACAAATGCTTAGGGATTTGTTTGAAAAATGGCAGTATAGATATCTTCTATCTAATACATTACTACTCTAAGTTAAAAGGGTCTCAGTGTTTTGATTCTTGGAGGAATAAAATGTTAGAATTTTTGTTAAAAATCAATTTGTCAGAAGCAGCTGGAAGGTTATTTCTCAATATGTATTCAAATAGCAAAAAATAAAAGGGAAAAAATTGAAAAACTAAATTGTAATTGAAATAACTAAACATAACATCATAATAATAAAAATTTTTATTAAAAATAATAACTAATAATGAAGTTTGAACTGGAAGACATATGGATATCTGGGTGGAATTGCTCAAGCAGCCAATGTAGCTGGTTAAAAAGGTCATCTAATATTTTAAAGATTTGCATTATCTAAATAGAATTTATAGTTGTCTGTTTAGAAAATAATGATAAACGCTGAGCATTTGCTGCCTCAGTAACTTTCTATTAAAATGGATTTCCCAGAAATTATCATTCAGATTAAAAACCCAGCTTTTGATTGTGTGTAGCAATCAAAGTGTGAACAATTCATTCAGTGAATGTCTGGTCAACAATATGAGACTGCTTAAGCAAGGCTGCATTTGTGTGAAAAAGGGCCGGTGTCCTGATTTATCATGAAACAGGAAATGGAAGAAAGCTAGCAGCTTGATCTGGATTTGTTTGTCAGAAGATTACTACACACATCCCCTCGACACAGCAGGGGAGTTGTGAGATTGTTTACCAAAAAGCTGTTGTTACATTTGCATGAACAGGTTCATTGTTATTGCTTGAATAATGCATCTGGGCCTCTTTTCTGTGTTTTCAGAGCTGAAGACAAGGGTGGGAAGGTCTCTGAGGACAGCTTTGCCGGCTGTCGAATGTCTAAGCACTTTCACTCCAGCTCCGTTCCTGTCCCCATGGCAGTGGATGGCTTGGTACATTCTGCGGCGGGGTCATCCATCAGATCCCCCTCCCTGCACTCTGTTTTCAGCATGGATGAGAGCAATAGCCTGCCATCACCAAGGAAACAGCCTCCTCCCAAACCAAAGAGGGACCCCAACACACGACTGAGTGCCTCGTACGAGGCTGTTAGTGCTTGCTTGTCGGCAGCTTCTAAGGAAACCGCTAATGAAGGTTAGACATAAAGGCAGAGACAGTCACAAATGTTGCTCTGAGTTATTGATTTATTCTTCTCACTTTGATCCTTTTAAACACAGTGAAATGCCTTTGAGAGGTTCTGCTTCCTTGAAATATTTCAGTGGCAGTAAATAAAATTAGCCGATTCGTCATTTGTTCCCAAATCAGCAAATAATATTCATGTGTTCTAGTTGCCCAGTTTGTCAACAACCAAAACCTATTTGTAGAAATCTCTCTAGAAACAAGTAATCTGTCAACACGAGCTATTCTACCCCTCTGATAATTTCATTTCACCTTTTAAACTGTTAGAATATCTTGCATCACTAAAACAGAATGCTCAGATCTTGAATTTCACTGACTTAAACATTAAACTTGCTCCTACTTTTTCTCTTGTTCACATGAATAACTTATACATTCAGTGTTTGTTTGTTTGGGCTTTTTTTTGCCATAATTTGCTTACAGTGATTTTTGTTTAAAAGGAAAGTGCTGCAAGTGTCCCAAAGTGTCTTAGTGCATTATGGTGCACATAGCATGGCTTTGAGTTCACTTGTTCTATTCACCTTTAGCCTTGAAATGAATGGGTAGAAGATGAAGGAAAGGAATGCATTCTGCTTTCGTTGATAAGCCTGACTTGTCATGTTTTGTGTAAATGATCCTCAAGGTTTATCAAGGAAGATCCTTCAGGTTGAGTTTAAAGTTATCTATAACTCCTTAGACCTGCATACAATGGATAGAAATCTTTGCAGCTCCCTCTCTTAAAATAATCACTGTTCTCATGTCCAGTTCATTAGGTGAAAGTCAATTTTTCTCAAGCTCTTCCTTGCTCATTCAAACTCTGTGTAAGGAGACATGAACTATGGCAAACATACTTTTGAACTAGCATAGTTTAAGGAGGTCTGTAGTAATTTAATCTTTCTGTGTCCAAATCTGCAAGAGATTATTGATTTAACCAAGATGTTCTAGCAGACGTGTTTTGAAAGAACAAGTTAGGTTTGTGTGTGTGTGGTCGGAACAATAATGCTTACATTTACTCACAAAACAACTTTAGAGTTCTTACATGTATGAAACGACAGGGCAAGTTTCTCTGACATATACTCATTTTCCAAGAATTATGTCTGTTTCCTGAGTCTTTGTCCAAAACCAGCCCTGATTTTTGCCATCTAATTTTGATCTTAAAAGACCTATCGTCTAGGTATCTAGTCTCTTCACTCTATACATGCCTGGAGGCTATGAAGAGACATCTAGTTTAGTTAAATGTATACTCACTTGGGGATTTGCCCTTAGGCTATGGGATTCCCTAAAGTTATAAATTATTTCCACACCTGCAGTACAAAAGAAGAGAAGGGGCATAATATCATCCTATAATTATAGTTCTATAGATATTGCATAAAAGAGGGGTATTTCAGTCACTGGCAATCAAATATGTGTCCAAGTAGCACTGTGCTGACTCCTAGTTGAAAGCATGACCCTCTCCCTTGGAGCAAAAGGACAAACAAGCACATCTTTCCATGTGGTACAGATCTTGCAGTGCACATTTGGATTCAAAATATACTTCCTCAGGTGTGAGTTCTCAGCTTTTAGTGGCAGTAGAGATTACCAAAGCAGATTATATGCCCAGGTAGCAAAGGCCCATGGTAGGGTAGCTGAAAATTCTGCATTTAATTCCTAGAAGTATTTATGCTTTTGCTTAAAGTCCTGTGTTTGTGGCTGGTGTTTATTGTAGAACTAAATGGGTAACATCTGAGGGCTTAAAGTACTACACTAGTGTAAGAAAAAACTGACTTTAACTTGTTAATAACACAGAGCTTTTTCACTTTTTCCTAGTACTGACCCGTCCAAGACCACACAGTGATGACTATAGTACCATGAAAAAAATACCTCCCCGAAAACCAAAGCGCAGTCCAAATACAAAGCTTAGTGGCTCTTATGAAGAAATACCTGGCCAAAAGCCTGGGGATGTAAAAAAAGCAAGCACAGTAGTTAAACCAGGTGTCTATGACACTGTGACAGTACAGAGAGGAGCTTCTACTGATGGACCACAACACGGTGTGTTGAATCTCTTTATGTCACAAGAAGAGGAGGAAAATGAGCCTGTCTATATTGAAATGGTAGGGAATGCAGTGAAAAGCAGTTCTGCTGAAGCTGAGAGTCCAGAACAAGGAGAGTCTGTATATGAAGAAATGAAGTATTTTCTACCAGAAGAAGGAAGCAATGGTAACGGAATAATTCCGGCAGTGACTGGATCTCCTCCTCTGTTTTTTGAAAGCAAAAAAAGTGTTAACATTGAAGATGGGACATTGGATGGAAACAGTCAAGCAGCTTTGATCTATAAAGACTCATGTGACATTCCAGCCCCTTTCCCTAACTTGCTCCCCCACAGACCACCACTTCTTGTATTCCCTCCAACCCCTGTCACATGTTCACCTGCTTCTGATGAATCACCTTTAACACCACTAGAGGTCAAAAAGCTTCCTGTTCTGGAAACCAACCTAAAATACCCTGTGCAGTCAGAAGGCTCAAGTCCCTTATCACCCCAGTACTCCAAAGGCCAGAAAGGGGAGAATGAAAGACCAGTATCTCCAGGCTTGATTGTGTTCAGTGTGTCCACCAAAGTGACTCCTCCTTCCACACCACCTCCTCCACTGCCACCTCCCCCTCCTCCTGTACCACCTTCTGCCTCCTACCGGGCTTCCACACATTTTGCATCTCCTCCAGAGACTTCTGCTAGTTTCCTGATTAATGCAGGGAAGACAGGTACAAATTCAGATCTGTCAAAAGTACCTCAGAGACCCAATCCTGCTCAGCTTGGATGCTCGTCTTCTCCATTCTCCAAACTGCCTTACTCCCCAAAGGTGGCAAGAGCAGATCACAGGAAACTGAACTCAAATTCATCATCTGCATTTCCATACAGTCCTACAAACTCAAGGTCATTAACCAGTCCCCTTGATGAGTTAACTAGCTTGTTCAACTCAGGAAGGAGTGTGCTACGAAAATCTGCAGCAGGACGTAAGATCAGGGAGCCAGAAGGTAAGACAGTTCTCTGTGCTTCTGTATTGCATATTTTTTTCTGCATCAAAACTTTCTTACCTTTGGTACTGATAAAGTGGGCAAAAATGGAGAATGAAAACCTTGATTGGTTTGAGGTTTTTTAAAGGTCTGTTGTAGTCATAAGAAATACATATAGAATATAAATTACACATAAAAATTATATAGCTTCATGTTTTGTCTGAGATATCAACTTTTCTTTTACCAAAATGTTTGTATGACACAAGTTTAAATGTTCTTTTAACGTTCCAGCCATCTCAGTAAAATAAACACGGATGTTACATTGTGTGAAAAATTAGTTTATGTTATCAAACTCTAAAAATACTTTGAATTAAATATATGGATAGGTGGCTGGTAGATGTGCTTTACTTTGAAGACTGTCTTTTAAAGTTTGATCATTTCAATTCCATGAAAAATAATGCTTGGATAGGGAGTCATGCAGTGAAAAATATTAAAAAAGTTAAACTAAATCCTGGTTCTGCATCTCAATAACAACACTGACTCCAGTCTTCACATTACTTTTCTGATTTAAAAACAAAGTTTCCTATTTAAAATATTCATTACATTCAATTTATATAGAAATGTCTTCCCATAGTAGCATCTCCTAAACACAAAATTTTGTAAATTTAAAATTTAGAGTGAGAAATTCTCTAGACTGTTTTCTTTGCTTTTTCACTTTTATCTGTCCAAAATGCTTGTCTTAATCAAGCTGTGTGCAGCATATTCAAAATAGGTAGTACAAATAGACAATAGAATTACTTAGGTTTGAAAAGAACATTAAGATCATTGAGTCCAGCTGCAAAACTACCACTTTCTGTGATTTCACTATATCCTAGTTTTCCAGCTGCACAGTGCCTTCCAGCTCCTCCTGTTTGTTGCCCGTGCTACATGCCTTGGTGTAGATGTATTTCCATTGGCCCATTGATGTGGCACCTCTTTGGGAAGAAGCCCGTCATACTTTTGAAAGACAAAACAATCCTGTAGAGAAAAGAATGGATTATCTTATTATTCATTGTCCATTTTCTTAAATACCTCCCGCTCCATTGATTTTTGTATCATATCCTAATTTACACATCTATACTATAACAGAAGCAAGTGTTTGCTCTTGCTCTGTATACGTGTATGCCTGTTTGCCACCCTGCATCTCTACTCTGAAGAACCTTGGTAGCCTTCAGCCAAAATTGCTTTCAACCAACTACAACAAGGAGATAAAGGTCTCAAAATTAACTGAGTTTCTACAAGCTTTGTGAAAGTTAGTGTCTATGTGGAGACAAGACATTCAGCTGTCAGAGAAACTATGGTGCACAGAAAAATTATGAGTCCTCCAGACCCTGAAAAAACTTTAGTTGGACCATGCTTGTTCTAGTATGCCAAATTCAATCCTGTATGTTGAATGAGCATTGAACTGAGACTCCATCAGTTATCAACATCAAGAGAATGTTTGTTTTCTTATGCTAAATATTCGAATTGATGAAATCGGTAAAGGAGTTATTGCAGTAGTTTTGCTGCTTTGACAAAATTACTCCATAACGTTCACTGCCTATAAATATATGTAGAATGTTTTCTGTGGGTTTTTGATGGTTTTTTGGTTGATTTTTTTTGTTTAAATTGGGAGTGTTGGTTCATCATATAGTTTATTCATTTTTGTCTGCTGGGAAGTAACTATTAAAGTGAGTTCTTTGGAAGTATCTTCTCAAGTCTCCCTTGATGTACCTGGTGAGAAAGTGTAAACCACTCCAAGCAGGTCAGAAAAAATAACCTTTACCTTAAAATAAAAGTTGCTTTGGAATGGAAGATTTTTGCAAATGCAATGATCAACTAAATGTGACCAAGACAAGAGTTCAGCTTGGGTCTCATGTGGGTTGAAGCTAGTGCATTAACAGAGGGTACAATAAAAAACCTTTAAATTTACCTTTCACATGGAAAATGTACTTCTAAATATTTCATCAAGGGAGCACTAAGTATGAAAGATCAAAGTTCAAGAAAGATATACGATAAAAAACCTGAATCAATATTTTATGAGCTAGGAAGCTACTGTATACTAAGTGCAGTTACATATGAATAGTTCAATGGTAAGTAGATGAATTGAAAGTAAATAAAAAATAAAAGTGAATATATGTGTGTGTTTGTACAATTTACCTTTTTTATGTACTTCATGTGTTCATCTATTTTTAGGGTAACAGCTGGAAAAAAATTAATTTAACCTTTCTTGCACAGTTATAAGACGGCAGTCATCAGAACTGACTTCTTACAAGTTGTGTAAAACTAGTATTTGTCATGTGCGACCTTCTGATGTTTTTGTCACTTCTTGCCTAATGCATATTAAGTTCCTAGAAGACTCCACCTTCTCTTTTTATCTTTTTTTTTTTAATCTTTATTTTAGTATTTTATTTATCGGTGATGATATAGAAAAAAATAAATCTCTGTAGAATTTCCTTTAAGTTGAAGACATGGCCTAGAACAGCACTCTATATTGTGCAATTTCCTTTATTTTCAGAGTTATAACCTATTGACAATCCTAACTAAAACTAGAAAGTAAAATTGTTGGCTGTGTTGAAGTCATGGAGAGTTACCTATGGGAATCAGGGAGTTTCTGTATGGGATCATCAACCTTTGAGATGAAAGCCTCCTTGGCAATATAAGAGCAATACCGACAGATCCCTCAGCATGGCTCCCTCTTGCCTGGAGGAGTAATTTCAAGGCCTGAGAACACTTACGTCCTTTTGGCTCCTGACCTCTTTGTGAGAAAAGCTCATCCAGAATTACAGTAGAACACAGTTGTGGTTTTCTGATGCGCTGAAGAGTTATTGTGAACTGAACTGAGAGCATTGTTTTTCAGAAGGGCAACAAGAAAAAAAATCAAATGGCAGCAACTTTCTTTTCTTGGTGGTTGAGCCTGGCTTCTTTTTTGGTACAACACTAGCCCGTGCTGGTTCCAACAATGATCAGGATCATATAGTATGCAATTCCATGCAAAATACTTCACATGTAACAAGTTTTCTGCTCTGCAAAGCTTATAGTTCAAATAAACAAAGCTGTAACAGGTGAGAACCTAGATAAGTTGATTTCTCTAAGACTGGAAAGAGTAATTGAAACTGCAGCTGTATTAAAACACAGGGATTTGTTTTTACTCCATGTAAATTGAGACTTGAGTACAGACGAGTGACAATACACAAACCCACACAAATCTTTTCTATTCTCTGTGATTTCTGGAAATGAAAACTTTAGTTTGCAAGACAGATAGAAACTGAATGGTCATGTGCAGAGCCCCTACTCAAATAGACAGGACATGAGATTTGAGACTAGACTTCATGAAACTGAATTCAATCCATTAATCACAAAACGGCATTCCTTATATAAGGAAGGGACAATCACATGTTTAAGCATTTCATATTAAATATTTATGACCAAGGACAGAATTTTTTCTCTTCCTCAGTGTGGAGGAATGATTCTCAGATTTTGCTAGGTCGTGATGTTATTTCTCTTAATTACTATAGTTGATATTAAATTATTCCCTGCAAAGGGGAATCATTTCACCTTCAGAACAAAAGGTAGAATAAGTCCTAACCAGTCACGCATGCTTATATTGGCAGAGTGAGTATTCATGTGGATTCAAGGGGAAGGAGCAAAAAGGAGCTGTGATTTTACCTCAGCCTGGGTGAATTTCTTACCATTAGTCTATTGAGATGAAGGCACAATGTTTTCTCTTCTTCCTACCTGTTGAGAAAAAAATTATATAAAGCCTTAATTTCTGTATCTGAGCAAAAGAAAATACACAAGTTTGCAACCCCACATCTAGGAGCCTAAGAAGTAAAATTAGGAAGACATTTCCTTTTTATTTGTCACCAATGTATAGGCATGAAGTTTTGTGAAGTATTGTTAGGATTTCAGTACAAGTAAATCTGTATATTCAAGTGTACCCATTCTTCAGTGACCTAGTCCTTTCCAAACAGTTTGGTAACAACAGTAAAGGTGTGCAAACTTCAGATTGTTAACAGTTTATTGTTATCAATGCTCTTATTGTTTGTCCAGTATCCTTGACAATCATTCAGTATGTGAATCCTTTCTTCACTTACTTCCAAAGTGACATATTTTCAATATGATATGTGAAGCAAGTAGCTTCACATATCAGTGTCTTATTCCACATTCTCCAGTTTAAGGACTGAAAGTCACAGGAAGACAGTTACAACTGGCAAATAATACAGATATTTTAATGTACCTTGGGACTAAAGCTTGACAAATACCCTCTATTGAGATTGACTTTAACTTGGAGAGCAGCAAAATGTAATGTACATATATATATAAAAAGTAATGCCTTGTTAAATGCAGGTATCCCTTTGATAGCTAGTAAATAATTTTCCCTTGCAATAGCTTGCTCTGTCTATTGTGCAGCTAACATCCCAACAGTGGATTGCAAATTAAATCTCCACTTGTGTTTCTGTGGTGAAATTCCAGGCTTTTACCCTCTAAGCCACTCAGCTTTTTGTCTTAAGCAACTTAATAAAGATAATAAACATATTATTATCTCCTTCATCTCCTTCCTATTTGTGCAATGAAATAGATATACTTTCTTTGTGGCAAAAGCTAACTTACAAACCATGAGTAATACAAAAAGCTGTGTTTTCAACTTTTATCTTTTACCTGTAAATGCTGGAGGAGTGACTGTATAAGGCATCTAACTTCTACATCTTTAAAGTAAAATTCTCAAATCATTAAAACTTTAGTCAATTAGGCTTCAGCACACTTCTCAGAAAGAGATTAATATATTTTTACATAATTGCCTTAATTAACAGGGAGTGAGGGTGACTTTCTGTGACTAATTTTCAGATCAGATCTCTAAACACAGGAGAGTCATCAACCTCTGATAGAATATGTGGAGTTGGAAGGGACCTATCAGGACCATCAAGTCCAATTCCAGGCCCTGTGCAGGACACTCCAAGAATCACACCATGTACCTGAGACTGTTGTCTAAACACTTAAAGTGAAACAGGCTTGGTGCTGTGACCACTTCCCTGGGGAGCCTGTTCCAGTGCCCAACCACCCCCTGGGTAAAAAAAATCTTTCCCTGATACACAATCCCCTCCCTTGCCCAGCTGGCCATGCTGGGCCTGATGCCCCCAGGACAGGGTTGGCCCTCCTGGCTGCCAGGGCACTGCTGGCTCATGTTCAACTTGCCATTGACCAGGATCTCCAGGTCCCTTTCTGTAGCACTGCTCTCCAGCCACACATCCAGGGCTGCACCATCTCAGGTGCAGAATACAACACTTGTTAAACTTCACAGAGTTGTTGATTGTCCATCTCTCTGCAGGGCCTCTGTCCTCAAGGGAGTCAACAGCTCTTCCCAGTTAAGTGTCACTGGCAAACTTTCACTACAGACTACTTGCAACTCTCAGTCTGAATCTCTTGCTGTAGGTGCAGAAAAGTGGGAGGAAGCACTGCTAGTAAGAATTCAATGCAATTCATTACAAAATGCCCTTTCTTGGCTAGCCACAGATGCCCTATGCAGAAAATTACACAGGAGAAGACAGAACTGCTGGCAATATGGTTGCCATTCAGCCCATGCTGGGTAATTTTTCTGAGGAATTAATTGTAGTTTCTATTATTGCAGCAGAAAAAGGTTAGAGGAGTCTAGAGAAAATACACTCAATTCCTATTTTTAGAATATCTATGGACTGTACAGTCTGAAAGATGCCACCTTGATCTGCAGTCTTCTGATCTGTAGGTCTGCCATTACCTGGATAATGTATCACAGACAAGACCTGTTTCTGGATAAACACAATGTAGCGAGAATAATTTCCCATTTCAGAATGTCTGAAAACTAGTATATTTTACTGCTGAAGACTGTTCTGGCTTTCTATTATGACTTTTTTTTTCAGTAAAGCATTTCAATTTCTGATTGACTTCACTGTTTGCTGTTACAGCCTAAAACCACATAATATGGAATTTGCTTTTGTTATCTGTTCCAGCATGTGAAAGAGGCTTTTTGTGTGATTACCATTAATAATTTTAACTCAAAGATTATTAGAAGAACAAATCAAGTCTATTTTTAGGTGAAAAACAAAAAGGTATTGTCATAAAAATTCATATTTATTTTGCATTTAAAATGCTTGTATTGAAAATAAAATCACATCTTTATCACTCCTCCTTACATTTCCAAAAGCTATATCAATGAAATAGAGGTTGAAGGATACTATGCAGCCCCAGAATCACAGAGGAAAATATCACTGCATTTTTGATTTCCACCAACTTTGCACTGTAGCTATCCGTGGCACTGGAAAGGGATCCTAGAGTAGGGAGCACCTTGGTCTGACCCACTGCAGGCTCTCTCATATTCATATCAAGTCACTGCTGAAGAGAAGGAGCTCTGAGGAAAAGTAATTGCACTAGCTTTTCTGTTCCTTTTATATGGTCAATTTCTGAGAACTCCTGGCATTTCTTTTAAATTAATGACTCTGTTTTGCATCCTTTCCACTGAGCTAGATTTACTTTGTGTCCCTTTGATCCTGTCTGACACTTGAGTACAATAACTGCACCATAGTGGTTCAGCTTAGTACATTTCAAACCTGAAGTTTTTAATAATATCCCACATTTAATTGCAGCTTGGATCATTCAGGTGGACATTTACAAGATTCTTATTTTCATAGCAATGTCTTCAACATCTGATGTGACGTCATGATCTTAAATTCAGTAACTGTTCAGAAAGCTGTCTCTTTACTAACAGTGTTATGGGCTTCTTTAAATAGTAAGAATTTTATTTGTAATTCACAATGCAGAACCACAAATTACTTTGTTTAGGAACCACAGTATCTTTAATTGTAAACCAGTTGTGAGCAATTAGCCATATCTAAGAGGAAAAAATTTATTTGTAGCACACTTATGTTCCTGATTCCAAAGAAGGATATGGGCATTTGGCAGTAAATGTCATGTCACTTCATTTTACAGGAATTCCAGCATTTGAAACATAATGAAGAATGAAATACGGACTCACATTATAGTGAAGGTCTCTAATTAAATTCTCAGCTTGAGTGAGAAATCTCTTCAGAAGTTTTTAACTTCTTTATGTCCATCTCAGCATTAAATTATCTTTTGTGAAGAACCTCAGTAGAGAACAGTAATCCCATTTCACAGAAAATGTCAAGATTGTGACATTTCTATTTGTTTTAGGCTGAAATGAAAATCAAGCATTCTAAAATTCTGTGCAGAAGTAAATATTCTTTTATGTCCAGTCTTTCAGAAATGTTTGTAAAGTACTGAAATGGTCTGCCTCGAATACAGTAAAATGCTTCTTATGGAAAATGTTAACAACTAAATGTGTTGATCTTTTTTTGGACCTAGATGAGTTCAAGAGTAGTCACTTCAACATTGGTTGGGTTGGCATTTAGGGGTTTAAATGTCTTATAAACAAGCCAAGCTGCTTCTGAACTCCTTGGCTAAGGTATCCAAGAGCTGTGCAAACTCCAGCCCCTCAGTGATGACCCAAAGTTATTGGCAAGACTCATGCAGCTCATCATGAAACTCTGAAACTCCATAGACCTGGATGTGAAGATTATGATCCAGTTCCAGCATTGGAATTTTGTGGGGCTGGATGGAAAAACAAGAGAAGGAAATTTAGAAGAAGTGATAAAGAGGCTTGATCATAAACGTGAGGGTACCCTGGCCCTCATGCTCTCTCCATGCTCTACACTCTGCTGTGAGAAAATAGTCAAGTGCTTAGAAGTGGAGTACTGGAGGTAGGAGTAGCATTTGAAGCAGTCAGGGATATCTGCCTTCCTTGTGGCACCACTAATGAATGGGAAAATATGGAAGCCTTCAGGTTCAGTGCTCTTTTGGTTTGAGTTTTCATTCACTTTTAAAACACAAATCATGAAAGTTAGTTTTATTCTTCATGTGGTGAGATTTGTTAAACAAAAAAACAGATTAAAAGAGGCCTGAAGTTTTATATTTCATTATTTCTCTTAGATCTTTCCTTAGGGGCAGGTTGCAGAGCAATTCTGACATACTAGTAGCATTTAGTGACAGTTATTAGCCACTGATTATCTGTATTTGTGCACAGCATAAATGTTTATCTCACTGCATCTGCGATAGCTATATGTTCTTGCTTTGAGGGTAATGACAGTGTCATTGACCATCACTCTATCCTTTCAAGATGAACTTAAAAACAAGCTAAATAGATATCTAAGGTTTTGGGGGTTTTTNGGGGGGGTTTTTTTTTTTTTTTTTTTTTTTTTTTTTTTTTTTTTTTTTTTTGTTTTGTTTTTGTTGGTTTTTTTTTTTTTTTCCTTAGAACCTCACTTGGAAAGCAAAATATGAATGTTATCTGAGAATTTTTCCAGAACAGCTGTCCCTATTTGGTGGGCAGGATTACAGTAGAGGTGAACCAAAAATATTCCTTGGATTGCTTCTCAGGATCTGCTCAATGCAGGCCCTTATACCAAGCCTTCTGCGTGCAGTCACTGCCAGAGTTGATATGAGATATCCTGAAAAATAACTGTAGATGCATTCTGGGAGAAGTAACTAGAACTGATCTGATGCTTCTGGAAGTAGCAAATCCCCATTGGTTGGTTGGTTGGTTGGTTGGTTGGTTGGTTGGTTGGTTTCACAGTATTTGAAACTGTTTGAGGAGAAGAAAGTTTGAGGCAGGGTCTCTTCAAATAGTTTCTTTCAACAGCAGCTAAAGCCCAGCAGTAAAGACTGTTCTGTAACTGAGATACCACACAGAAACATAAACAGACTAAAACATCTGCCTTCAAGAAGAACTGCTTCCACACAAACCTGAAGAAAACAGTTTAAAAAAGGGAAGCTGTGTTTCTTAGCAAATTGCCTCCCCCTTTTCCAGCGCACCAGCAGATTTTTAAGCACACAAATACAAAAAGAAGACTCTTTGATCAGCCAATCAACACACCTAACAGTAAATAACAGAGTAAAATTAACTACTTATTTTCCATATTAGACTTGAAAAGGTGAGGAATACAGGGACATAGAGGGAATGAATGGTTCTTCTAAGGCAAAATATTGTTCTCATTGTTCTTGTGCTCCCCTCCTTCTTGCCCTTTGTGGTTTCCTATGGACCTCAGAAAGGCCTGCAGAGATCGGTTCCTGGAGAAGATGGGATGAATGAAACCCCAGTCTCTGAAACACATACACCAACTGGAGTCACTGAAAAGGTGTTCCAAGTTCTTGCTCAGATACTATTAGGCAGGAGAAATGGCAGCCTGTCCAGATAGTCTTCATCCTTTACCACTGTTTGAGAAGGCTGTTTCCTCCAATTCAGAATGGTATTCTTAGTCTCATGTTGGGGAAAAAAACTAATTCAAAGAATCCAGAGTCCTCCAGACAGGAAAAAAAAAGCACTTGTGTTATCTCTCCCCCACCAAGTCTGTGAGTTTACCTGATCCAGGGGTGTCCCTAACATTGCTTCTATGAAAGAGGGATAGGTTTGTAGCTTACAATGATTGACAGTCAAATAAATGTAAAATGACAGCACTATCTTTCTATCAGCACGAATTCATCAGAGAAGAAAGCAGAAGAAACCATTTTGTTCTAGGTGTGTACTTTCCAGAGTTGTGATTTACAAAATTATAATAGAGCTGATGGCTCTTAAGGGCTAAACCAGACCTAGCAGTTCCTGCAGCTGCTTCTGCAACCTCCTTCTTACTACCAGCCTCATTCTCTGAAATTCAGCTGATTGGTAGTACACTAACATATAATTCTCCAGAGGAGCTCTTTCCTCAAGCAGAGTGAGCTCTGTCACTTGATATTCTTCATGATCTGTGTTTCCTCTCTTTGCTTCCCAGTGTTTACGCAAAGCTTCCACAAATGCAGCTTCCCAGACAAAATAAGTGGCCTGCTTCTGTATTTGCCTGCTCCATCAAAGAGTGTGGCTTTTGGAGTAGCTTATATAACACCATCTGAAAACTCCACTTACACAGCTTAGACATAAAGGATGCTGGAAGTGACAGTACAAATTCATTGCTACCATCCTAGGAGCATCACTGGTGGGGGAGAATCCTACACAATTGCTGCTGTGAGGGTGGCTTTGTGAGGTGAAATAAACCAATGAATAATTATTGCCTCTGATGGCAGTGGCAGCCAGCAGCACAGCTAAAAGGGTGAGACAGGCAGCACATTCTAATAAGCTGGGGGAATCCTGTCTTGACAGTTTTCAGCCTGCTCCATTTCTTTCAGCAAATACGATGCAGCTGTTTGCCTCCAGCTCTCAGCAGACAAAGTAAACAGTCATGTTACAGAGGGTCACGGTGTGCCTTCGTATGAGTAAACTGAATTACTCTGAAGCATTATGCATTTATCCAGCAAAAGGACACCCAAGACAACCTGTGCTGAGGGTAGCTAGCAAATGCCACAGACAAAGAATGTCTCAACAGTAAGTCAGTGTAATTGAGAAGGTACAACAAAACACAGGGGTAAACATTTGAGCCAAAATAAAATGACCACTTCTTATTTAAACTTCCCCTCCCTTTCATTTATCAAAAAAAAAAAAAAAATCTGCAAATTTTCTGAAATCACCATATTTTTTTTTCCCCTCACTTCACAACATCCACTTATCACAGTAAATGTAAAAAAATATCCAGGGTCAGCCATTAGGATTCAGTATATTCCTGACTTTCTCAAGAAAGAGTGAGAGCACAGATCAGAAATCCCTTCTGTTTGTAACGTCTTGACTTTCAGATGCTGGTTAATAGGGCCCATCAGTTCTCTCTTATTAACGTAAGTTTAGTAACAAGCTGCTTCATTTGAAATTTACATTTTACTGGGTACCAGCTGGAGGTTGTAAGGAAATTGAGCTATTTAGCTTTTACATTCCATGGTAGCACAGGTACAGAAAGCTTCTCTCCTGTACTACATTAATTTATCTGCCAGAATTTATTTGTTTTTCTGTTTTCATAGTTGCTGATACAGAATATATAACTGTGGATCTTGATACCTAAAACTGTGTATTGATCATTAGTTACAGAAAGTTATGTTTTCCATGAATGAAGAAATAATGTTTGATTTTATACTGAGATCATTTCAGCTTTAGCACTGAGATACATCCCATCTAGCTTGTGACACTGAATTTTCTCAGCTGGAAACTCATCCTTAGCTCTCTTTTAATTAAGGAAAAGAAATGTGTGCCTTGAAAGAATGGTCGTGTCAAATCATACTGAGAGGAATGCATGACTTCCATTTATACCAGAGCAGAACGAGGGAGAATCTGCTCTCTCTGTATAGTCACAATGAAACATTTAGATGTGGCTTTAGTAGAAGCTGTGCAACAGTTCAGTGCTCCATCAGCCCCATACGATTTTGAGGTAGCTTTTCTTCCATATTTTTTCTTTATTTTTCCTAAGATAGAATAATATTGACCACTGATTTTTTATTTTGGTAACTAGTGCTGTCACCGTCAAAGCGCAGAGCAATCCCAGCCTGTTTGGGACCTGTCAGGCTGGCTCCCTTCCAGACAGATCTGGGCATGGTTCAGGAAAAGACATAGCCCAGGGACAATGCCCAGGAGATGACTTGGATTCCTCTCTGCTGTTGAGGACAAGGAAAGTGTAGTAGTATTGATATGGGTTTCTTACTATTTGCCTCAGGGCCAGAGAACAGTTGTGATGACATTTGAATAACCAGGATAGACAAAGCAAGAGTTCTTATCCTGCATTATGAGTCCCTTGGTGCTTTGGCAGTGCTGCACAAAGCATCCAAGGTAAAGTTGAATGGGATCCAAAACCTGCTGAAAGCAGTGGAGCCTTCTGTTGTTATTAATGAGTTTTCGGTTAGACTGTAAATGAGCACTAAATGTTAAAAGCAGAAGTATTAGAAAAAGAACGTATGGGGGCATATTTATCCACATAAATGATGGATATACCTACATCAAAAGAAAGGAGACAAAACAAGGGATTTGACAAAAAAGTAAAATACAACCCTATCAGATGAGTTACTGCTGGGCCTTTAATAACATACTGGTTTTCCATATCTTGCTGTACAAAATATCTATGATGATTCCACCTAAATGCTGATATTAGTCATTGATTTGTATTTTGTCTTTAGATTTTATAAAATAGGCTAAGTATATGATTTCCTTAGAAAACTAATTCTCTCAAAATGTTTCAGTTTTATGCTTTGATCTGCCATATGAATAGAGCTAATACTGACTCATTTTCTAATTTGGTGATAAAGCATTAGTTCAGCCTAAATACTAATTATGAAATAACTACAATGCTTAGGATCATACATTTCATGTTTGAGAAAAGAAATAGTTTTATTATAGGATGTTTGGAAGTCATAGCTCAATTAAAAGAGTTTAAGTCAATCTTTTGACAAAAAAGTTCTAGCATGTAGATTTACAGTATATTGGTTTCTTTTAAAAGTGAGATAGTGACGTAAAAATGGGGGGCAAAGAGTAAGTACATTAATTTTCATCATTGCCATACTCTGAAATTTTTTTGCAAAATAAGTGGAATTCTCTCCATCCTGTGCCTTATGACTTTATCTTGAGTTTTAAATTCAGTCTCTTCCAAGAACAGTAATAACAAGCAACTATGGGTTTCATGAGCTGTTTCTTTTGCATACTGTTCCTCTTGCACTTTTCAAGTAATGCTGATGTAATTAATTGTGGATTTTTTTGAATATAGAGCTTGCTTGTAAGGAAATAACTATTACACTTTGGTTTGTCATCCTCTGATTAAAAGCACAGTACATGTGATTGCTCCCAGCTAGTAACTATGCTACAGCTGAGGGACAAATGATGCCCTCAATCCAAACATGCATACATCATTTTAGTCCAAACATCCTCATTAACTGCAAGATTAGTCAGAGTAGGACTTTACTGAGTCAGAGATATCTTTTTGGCAAAGTCAGTTTACTGAAATAATAATCCAAATACTGTTTACTTTTCCAGACTCTAGGTTTTCACTTAAGGCTTGTATTCTTCTTATAATCATGAACTTCCACCATGCTCCTACAGCTGATACCTTTGTGTAGCTAGTCTCTTGCAAGCAGGCATGGGTGACTCTTCAAATAACATTTATTACCAGCTGAAAACTGTTAAAGATGTTGTTACTTAAAAAAAAAAAAATTGAAATCTGGTATGTAATCCATCTATCTAGTGATAACAGCAGAGCACAAAGCTGAACAAAAAGCTAAGATTCATCATGTTGGTGAAGATATTCAAATGTAGGAACAATAAGGGTTTTTCTTCCTGTCTCCTAAAATATTTCTGACAGTTTCAGAAAGTTGATAAGGGATGAGAGAGCACTGCATACTTTTATCTGCAAGGTTTAATTACAGCAGGAGCATGTCGACATTAATGTGGAGAAAAGTCCAAACTTCTATGTTAGGTGACTAAGAGAACATAAGGGGAAAGTGCATTTTAAACCAATACTTGACAGGTAAAATAGGAATAAGTAGGAATTTTAAATAGAAATATTTTTATAAAATGTCAAGAGACACCTTTGTTATGCTCAGGGATATTTTGAATAGTATGGAGGCAGGACAGAGAGGGGTACCCCTGCACAGAAGATAAAATCAGGACTTTCTGGCATGTTTAATGAAAAAGCAAATGCAAAGCGCTGCACCTTTGAAAGTATTACCTCGTACAATGATATAGGGATCAGGCTGTCTGGGGAGCAGCCCTGGGAAAAGGGTGCTGGGGACACTGGGAGTTGGACAGGAACTGGTAGTGAGCTTTGGCAGCAGAGACATCCAACAGCATCCAGGGCTGTGCCAGTCATTCCTCCACCCAGCACTCATTGTTAGACCATATCTGGGTACTGTGGCCAGTTTGTGCCTCCCAGTGCAGAAAGATGCTGATAACCTAGTGCAAGTTTACTCCAGCAATCACAGAATCACGGAATTGTTAGGGTTGGAATTGTCCTTTGGAATCACCCAGTCCAACCCCCTGCCAAAGTAGGTTGCCCAGGAACGTCCAGGTGGGTTTTTAATGTCTCTGGAGAGGGAGACTCCACAAGCCCCTTGGCAGCCTGTTCCAGTGCTCTGCCATTCTCAATGTAACAAAGTTCTTTCTCAGAAGGTGGAAGGTAAAATTTCCTGTGTTTTAGTTGATGGCCACTGCTCCTCATCCTGTTCGTGAGCACCACCAAAAAGAGCCTGGCACCAGCCTCTTGACACCCACCTTTGAGATTTCTCTGTGTATTGATGAGATCCCCTCTCAATTTTCTCTAGACTAAACAGGTCCAGCTCTCGCAGTCTCTCCTCATAAGAGACATGCTCCAAACCCCTCATCATCTTTGTGACCCTCCACTGGACCCTTTCCAGTAGCTTGTTTATCTTGTATTGAGGAGCCCAGAACTGGACACAATACATGCTCAGGGCTGGATCATGGTCCTGTGGGCAGAGGCTGGGGCAGGAGGAGCTTGTCCAGTGTGTAGCAGAGCCCCTCTCTTGACATCAGGTTGAATCTTGCTGAGATACGCAGTTAAACTTGTTCTAGAGACTCCCATGGATCTGCTCCAATGAGCAGCTGAAGATGCCTATATATAGGAAATTAGTTCAAGTACCTTTATATAATCCATATTATTTTGAAATAAAATATAGGGTTCTTTCCCACCCCCAAGATCAGCTAAATAAGGCACTGTGAAATATATTTTCTCAGGATAGTTTTCTGTTCAGAAACTAAAGGGGTGCATTTCTTACAATGATTGAATACAGCAAATAGGATAACAAATTTCTGTCTAGATAGCTGTCCCCAAAGATATGCTGCATATATTCCACTACTTATTTCTACTTATCATACTTATTTAGTATGATATTCTAGCTTAATATTAGCTATCCACAATTCTTTGTAGTATTTCATTCCACAGATACAAAGAAGAAAAAGTATTTTTTTCCCAAGAGCCTTTCATGAATGCCCTGAAAAGATATCAATGTACCTATGAAACAAAAGGATTCTGCAAGGAGCAATGCAAGAAAATTTCTTTCTACTTGCTCATTCTCAAATGAATTACACATGTCAGGCAAATCAATAAATCTTTCGAATATCAAGAAAAATAAGGGTCCCAGCCACTTCCCCAAGAAGCTTTATGTAAAAAATGGCACAATAATTATGTAGGTGGATTATGATCTATAGGCAAGTGCACTGACTATTAACATCTAAAAGTGACATTTCCTTTTCAGACATTTAAAATGAGCTGCAAAGATGCATTTTGCAGTCAACTTGCTTGTTCAAAAGCTAAATCAGGCATGTTCTTATAATTGTACCGTATGCATTTTCCATCTCAGACTTTCCATCTCAGCCTCTCTTAAGTAGTTATTGTTTGTAGAGCTGGCCTAATTTTTGCAATAGAAAGCACATTTGCCTAAAGATCCATTTTATGAAACACTATCACTGAAACAATCCAATTAGATCTGGCAAAATATAATGATCAGGGAATGAGGGCAAGGGAGGAAGGAACAAAAAACAGACAAACATACAAACATGGAAATGTAAATAAAGACAGTTTGAAATTGAACTTGTTGACTTTCCAAGGCAGATTTTTTTAGACAAGGAAATATCAAGAATAATTCAGCATTAGATAACTAGAATGTAAACAAAAATAGGAAAGGCCTTTTCAATTAAATGTAATATTTTCAGGTAACCAGAATGGATTTATAGTTTTCATTAATTAAGATTTTATGTTGGTGCTTTCCAAATAAGATGGATTTTTTTTTTTTACTTCAGGCATAAAAATGAAAAAAAATTGACAAAACAGTCAACATTAGGCTGGAAGATCTTCAGGTTAAGTATCTATTACCTGGTGAAAAAAATGGTTTCCCTTCCTTTATAAAAATTGTCATGTGCTTATGATTTATAAGAATATATCATCTTTGGGAAAGCTGAGGATGTTATTGGAAGTATAGATGAGTACTGTAGTGTTGGTTTTAACGGCTAGGTTTTTGATCTCCATTGATTCTTGCCATCATTATGACAACCAAAATCAAGGAATAAGTCTTTCAGAACTGTCATAGAATGAAAATGTTCACTTTAGAGTGTTACAGGAGGATCTCTGCACCAGGGTCAGCCATAATACATCAGCCCCTCAGCTAAGGCCAGGCCTCAGAGGGACTGGGAAGAGTTAGGAAGACTGAAATGGAGAAAGCACCGGATTCAGCTTTGTCTTCTATGAATCAAACCTGACTGTGGCAAGAAAAGAATATGCCTATATGTTCAACACACACAAAAACCCCCCAAAATGCAAAACAAAAACAAACAAACAAAAATAAACAAGTAACCAAACTCCACCAAACTAACCCCCACCAAACTAACAAACGCAGAAAAGAGAGATAAATCCTTAAAAAAAATGCAAACCCTTGCCAGTGCAGCATTTCATCATCCCTGTCACACTGGAGTGGAGTGGGGATAGCCAGGGATACAGGTATTGCAGTGGGGTCCCTCCTACTGTCCCCATCCTTCTTGGCTTCCAGCTCTGAACATGTCCCCGGCCCCTGAACTCCAGTGGAGAGTACCACTTGGGCACAGCTGATGCCTTGAGCGTTGTTTCTTGTGGAGCACTGGGCTGACAAAGCCAGGCAGGCTGAGAGGCAGCTCCAGGCACTTTGCTGTGAGCTGTTCTGCTTTGCTTGGATGTTGCCATCGGACAGAGCAGGAAGATAAGGGCTTTGTTTTGCCCGTCTCTTTGAACAAATTTGTGTGCATTGTAAAAAGCTTTGGAACTCCTACAGGATCAGACCTCCTCTTGATGTCTTGAAGAAATTAGACTAAAAGGCTCTGACATGAAAACCTGGCACTTTATAGAAAATGACAACTGATGGCTGGAGAGCCCCGAGGCTCATAAACAATGGCCACGGGGAGGATCTGCTGGGAGGAATATTGCTACTACGGTTTAAGCTCAAAAGCCAGTTTGTTTCTTGTGGTAGATGGTAAAAGAAAAGGATAAGATTCCATTATATCTGTTGCTAGTATCATTTAGTGCAATGATGAAAGGCATTGCAGTGATGACAGTGCTGTGTAAGCTCATGTGAAATAGAATCTAAAATAGAGACAATACAATATAGCTTGGTGAGCTATATCCACTGATATTTGTGTGGGAAGAAACAATAAAAATGAAATTTTGTAATGCCTTTCACTTCTCTAAACTTTAAAAGCTTCAAGTGGAGCAGTAACAAAAAAGCCCCCAAACAACAACAGCAACAACAAAAGCCAAACCTGCAAAAATCACAAAAATCATTGATTTAAACCTTTCACATTTATGACTGGACTTGTGAACTTAGTGATTAATTGGATTGATTTAATAAAGTATCCTGGTCTTTCTGTGTAAGTTTGGCTTTAATCTACTTACACATGAAAGCCACTAGTTAAAAGGAAGCTGACAGTCATTTTTTTCTGTTTCTGCGCGGTGCTGAAACTAATCTGAACTTGAGGAGCAGGGAAGATCCAAATACATCAGATCCTGGATCAGAAACGCAGGATAAAAATGCAAATAACCATGGAACTCGGTCATCTAATCCGTTGTCCAGCTCTGTGTCTGCTGAAAATGGAAATTCAGTATCAAATGGTAAGTAGTTTTTAATCCCAAAATTCTTCTAGCATAAAATTGCTGAAGTGTTTCCTTGCATGAGCTTCATAGGATATAGTCAGTCTGGAATCTTCTGAGTTGTGAAATATCTGTTTCTGAAACTGGCTTACTTTGTATGTGTGAACTGATAAGCCCCTCTCCAATAAAAGCTGAATTTGAAGAAAATAAAACAGCCTCTATTGAGGAATTTGTAATTACTTAACCTCCAAGACTGTAAGCAGTCTAAAGTATGGAGGACTGAGATCTGAGATTCGATTGTATAATCAGTACAAATGGGACAGAAAATAGAAAATCAGGATCACCCTTTGCTGTAGGTGCCTTACTAGTGAATGAAATATTGTTTATAATTGCAATGCAAAACGGTACAAGAGCAGGGACAGAAGATCTTCCAAGGTTCTAAAACCATTACCTCTAAGGAAATAACTCTTCTCTGAGTTCAGATTTTTAATAGAAGTTGCTTTTTAATTTTGCATAATGAATAAAATTGCTCTTATTTTTTATTTTATTTTTGACAGGAGGACTAGCACCTTTCTACAGCTCTATGCTATCAAACAGTGACTTCACCACAAATCTTCCACACTTAGCAGAGTTCATAGTCTGAAAGAGCTTTGTGCCAAATATACAAAGTAATCAGAAAGTCTGAAATAACCTTTTACATTGGAATGCTGAAAGTTGTGAAACTACATCACCCAAAACTGTGCCACATATAATTGCAGCTATAATATATAACAAACTTTATTTTGCCAAAAAAAAAAAAAAAAACCAAAAAAAAAAACAAATTCAACTTACCTTTGGTAACTTGAGAATAGATGCAGGAAAGCCCAGTGCAGATGGTGTACTATGTACCCCTGATTATCTTAGATTCTTGTAATTTTGCCTCTGGCCCAGCTAAACTGATGTTTCCAACCTTGGACTGAATTAAACAAGGTCTTACTCCATGCACAACTGTGGTATCCTAATATTTACTTAGGTCTACATAAAGGAAAGCTCTTAGTACATAATCAAGCGCTCCATTTGTCTTTCCAAACTCTACCGAGTCTCTGCTTGCCATGTCTGTGACAATGTGCTATTGCTGTGCATGGAAATTTCTCTTATTTGATAAGGCCAATTATCAAAGTGCTTTTTACTGAAATAAACAGAAAATCATTGATAACCTGATTCTGAGCTCAAGGACAATTGATCCTAAAGTGTATTAACATAGTACAAAATCAATATATTTTTTAGAACTTGCTGCTTGACCTAGGAAAGTATTTTTATTCATTTATGATGGTCTAGAATTATGAAAATATTTTACATTCTACCTCTTATTTGAATTAAATTAATAGCACCTACTTTTAGAAGGTACCTAGCATTAAAATTTGAATATTTTTTATTACTTTATTTGAGATGTATCCAAACCAAATACATATACATAAATTATTAGTTCAGGAAATTATTTGAAAAAAAGAGGGGTTTTTTGCATTCAGAAAAACTGGGATTTTTGAAGGGAAATTCATTTCAAGCATTTCATTCAACCAAAAACATGTGATCTTCCAAACCAAGAATTTTTTACTTGGAGTACAGAGAATTTAATGTAGATAAGAAAGCAATAGTGATAACTGACATATAATTTACAAAACTAGCAGTACACTAGAGACCTTGGATGTCACACCTTTCCCCTGTACATACCTAATATATAATTTCCCAGCCTCAAAAAGTGGTAATCCCACCTCCAAACAAAACATAGTTCCAATTATTGAAAGAACAGGGTCAGATTCCCTTTGCAGCAAGCAGTAAAGAGCTGAAATGCTAAACTCTCTCAGATTTGATCTGGTTCCTGAGCTTTGAACAAAGCCTTCTTCACTGTCAGTGTGTTCAGAGGAAGTCAAGATGATGTAGAAAAAGATCCGTATTTATGAATGCTTTATATGAGCTTTATTCAGAAGAACAAAATTTAAAAACTGTTGTACCTAGTTACAAAGTTATCAGAAGGCACTGTTATAAGGGGGAAACTAATAGGAGGATAGAGGGTTTTTAAGCTTTGTTTTAATTCTTATTTTTCTACTCTGATTTTGACTGGTAATGCATAAATTCAGTTCACTCCCCACGCTGAGTCTGTTTTTCTCATGACAGCAAGTGTTGAGTGATCTCTCCTGTCCTTATCTTGACCCACAAGCCTTTTGTTATATTTTCTCCCCTCTGTCCAGCTGAGGAGGGGAGTGATGGAGCTGCTTGGGTGGGCACCTGGCATCCACCCAGGGCCGACCCACCACAAGGCCAGCACTATGAGGGCTGCTGTGGGAAAAGTGATCTCCAGCTCTGCCAGACCCAATACACAGACCTAGCATGGTGTCTGTGATTCTGGTCTGTGAGGTGCTCGATAATTCCCAGAGTGGACTCCCTGTGTCTCTGCTTCTGCCTTTGCTTCCTCTCATCCCACCTTTCGGCTCCTCTGTCGTGCTATGTATATGGTATTCCCACTGCTGCAGAAGGGATGGGGAAGCACAAGCACTGATCACTATAGGATCACTTTGTTTGTTTCTCTCGACTGCATAAGGAGACCAGCTGGCTGTTTTACACTGGATGACTGTTTTTACACAGCTAAATTTTGGACAGCTAATTCCCACATTGAGAGTGCACAATGATAATACGACTTAACAAAAACCATGTTTTATACTGAGGGGATGAAGTTTTGAATCCTGGACCTAATATTGACTTCCTGTGTGACACAGGGATATTAGTTTGAGAGCAGAATGCTGCAGGCATGGTTTTTATTCCCTTTGCATTGCTTCTGCCATGAAAATAAGCCACAGGGAAAGGAGCCAGGGATTTCTGCATTGCAGGAAGAATCCCTGGCCCGTGTATAGGTAAAGTGTTATTTGCAGGCTCTTTAGTTACAACATCTCCTTCTTGTCAACCAGCATGCATACCTATGATGCTATCCCTACTTGGTAAAAAAGAATTTTTCTGTTTCAGTAAGTATGGAAATAGTAAATATTCAGGAAATGTTTGATTTGAGGTTTTTTGTTTCTTTTTTTCGTAAAACATATCAAAGTCTTTTGAAGCTTACTTTGAAATCAATCAGTGCATAAATCTCAGATTATAAATTAGTATTCTTCTGCTTTAGGATTACCAGAGGAAAATGCGTATTCCAGACTGTCGGCCAGCACTACAGCAGGCTCATCGATTCAAAGGCAAAGGGAGAGCCACACTAGTCAGGTAAATATTTCATTGATGGCCTGTTAGAACCACTAAAAGAGGAAAAGATCATAGTTGCTACATGCTGAAAACTGCCTCTTGATTAAAATTTGTGTATTGGCATTGAAAAATGCAGACTTCTTTAACAGATTTGTATTGACCTAAAGACAATAATGAATTTGTTACCAACTTTTTTTTTTTTTTTTTTCCTAGAAGACCAATCATCCTGAAAGGTTTTTATAGTAGGTTCAAAGTTTATGAAACATAATGTATCTGGTTATGAGAATGCTATTTCCAGGCAGGAAATATGTCTTTTAACCCTGAGAGGACCAAGGCGTTACCTTTCTCAAGATACTGATTCATTCATACCAGAAATACTTTGCGTGAATGTTGTAAAATTAAATACATAATTATATAAAAGCAATGAAGAATTTAAAAATGGTCTTCACAATTTTTGTACAAATACCAATAACTATAAAATCAAAGTATCTGTAAGTTAAAACAGCAATAGGTACTAAGGTAATGTGAAGCTTGCATTGGTTCTCTTAACATTTCTAATGAGTTAAAGTAATTTAAAAATTGCATCACAGAATTAATTTGATGTGCATTAAACGAAAAAAAAGGCATAAATCTTTTCATAAGATATTTTCTTAATTCTTTCTTCAACATTTTGTATCTAATGTGAACTACTTTACTTTCTAAGTAGCCAGTTCTGGCATGAAGGCATTCAAAAATTTTATTGTTATATTACTTCACTTCAATGGCATTAGTGTATTCTCCTGTTGTCATTATGTCTTCAGGGCACTTTTCTAAAAGAGTAGTCCCAAGTAATTTTATTTATTTGATGTGATGGTAAGAAGTTTACAGTAAAGCTAAATATTGTCCAAAGAGGAAACAAGTTGGAGCTGAGACTTTTCTCAACAGAAACTTCTCATTAACCAATTTTACAATTTCCAAACTATTTTACCAGTAGGTAAGAGAAGTGCTTTATCACATTAGAAGCTATTTGTTACCTGTGGGGGTCAGCTGACATTTCATAACTACAAAACTGGCCTAGCTGAGTTAAATGAATGTTTGGCCTTTGACTCCAGCAGAAGAAAGTTTCAACCTTCGACATCCTTCTCGGTGTTAACATAACTTTGAAAAACAATAGGTTTCAGCTGGATAAATATGTGAGAAAACTAGTACAAAAGCCTTCACTTTTTGTTTTTCTGCCTTATTGTCAGAAGCACATAACTACAGTTCCTATTCTGAGCTGAAAATTTGTGCCAAGACAGCACTCAGCACTACACTTATCCCCTGAGTAAGGCCGGCCAGAGCTGCCCTGGCACACAGGAACACATCCTTCTTGCACACCACGACTTACCATACTTCTCAGACTCTCAAAAATGAACTTTCACCCTATTGTGAAAAAAATACTTGTAGTTCTACTGTCTCCAGATGAGTATCCTGGATGAGGATGTTTTCAGTTGTCTCTGTTACATTTTTATTACATCAATCAAATATTTATTACTTATGAGAATGGCCAAAGAAACCTTTCTAGCAAATGAGAAGTCCAAATTCCTAACACTGCTCCAGTTATAAACCTCACATAGTGAGGTGCTTTTGTCCTGAAGCACCTCACAACTCCGTTGCTAATAAGCTTACCTGGGTTGAGACAGTCATGTTTAAATTACTACATCAGTACAGTACAAAGAGTTAAATGAACTGGATATAGAGAAGACACTGTCCTTGTCTTCATTTCATTTCAAATGAAGTCAATATTTAAATGTTTTATTTTAGAAGCAAGTTCTTAACCATTTGCAAACTTGTGGTTTTTATATTTGCAAAAGTACTTGCCAAAACCTCAACACTATTTCATTTCAGTATTTTGAAATGTCACACTTCAGTAAATTTTAAGATGTTTTGCCAAAGTGTTTCACAAATTTTTAAAATAAATTCTATGCAATGTACTCAGAATTACACACAGGGACAATCCTTAAATGCAAGCTCAGTAAGACAAGTGTCACAAGTTGAGAGAAGAAACCTGTAGTTCTTTGATTTTTGATACAATTCCTTTAATGAATAAACATCTTCCAAAATGGTGTTTCCAGAAGAAAAAGGCAAAGATCTTCTTCCCATAAAAAGAAAAAAAAATCTTAAAAAAAAAAAATCTAGGCTTACAGGGATGAGAATTCTTACTGTGAAAAGCATTCCTCACATTGCCAAAGCATGGCACATATTTGAAAATGATTTGGTTTAATTACTGTTGACATTTCTTAGAATGCTGCTAGAGACTCTAATAGCATACAAGCTGATTGTAAAAAATTTTTGCCAGGCTCCACTGTAGTAACCTTAACACTGAAAATAATTCTTGCACAGCTGTATAAAGCAGGATATATTTGTTCACAAGTCTGTGAAGATACTAACTGACTAATTGCTCTAAGGAGGATAATGTAGGTCCTTGGATATTTTGGCAGACACTGTCACTTCAGCTAAAGGAAACTTTGAGAAGTTTCCAGCATTTATGATTTTTTTAATATCATCCTGCTAGTTCCTTGCTGAAGTGACAGTAAGGGTTAGTTAATTTCATTTTTGTCGCAGAATCTGAAGGTTCATATGCATTCCATTAAGGTTAGATGTTGTGGCTACAGTACCATTGTGTTTTCACATCAGGCGCTAATCACCTGCATCACTGCCTGACACATCCTGCACACTGCAAACCTACACATTGCAGAGATGGTTCTTCAGGTCAGTATCTGTCAACATGCAGCAGATGGATCAATCTTGACTACTTTTTTTAAAAGT